>OX402535.1:5807971-6422991 GCA_948098885.1 Drepanosiphum platanoidis
AGTAAGAAAAAAGCCGTTTTTTTCCGTTTGTGAGCGCATATCTCGATAAGTGCTCGGTGGATTTTAGTTATGTTTTCACCAATGGATTCGCTAAGTCTCGGGGAAGGTTTTGAGCTATAGTACGTCTCGAAAATCCAACCCTAAGTGGGTTAAAAATGGAAAAATTTGGAAATCGTCGCGAAAAAACGACAACACCTCCTGAACTCCTGGTACCAAATTTTCGATTTTACGACTATTTTCCCGTTTTACCGTCAAATAATAGTAATAATAAATAATAGTAAGAAAAAAGCCGTTTTTTTCCGTTTGTGAGCGCATATCTCGATAAGTACTCGGTGGATTTTAGTTATGTTTTCACCAATGGATTCGCTAAGTCTCGGGGAAGGTTTTGAGCTATAGTACGTCTCGAAAATCCAACCCTAAGTGGGTTAAAAATGGAAAAATTTGGAAATCGTCGCGAAAAAACGACAACACCTCCTGAACTCCTGGTACCAAATTTTCGATTTTACGACTATTTTCCCGTTTTACCGTCAAATAATAGTAATAATAAATAATAGTAAGAAAAAAGCCGTTTTTTTCCGTTTGTGAGCGCATATCTCGATAAGTCCTCGGTGGATTTTAGTTATGTTTTCACCAATGGATTCGCTAAGTCTCGGGGAAGGTTTTGAGCTATAGTACGTCTCGAAAATCCAACCCTAAGTGGGTTAAAAATGGAAAAATTTGGAAATCGTCGCGAAAAAACGACAACACCTCCTGAACTCCTGGTACCAAATTTTCGATTTTACGACTATTTTCCCGTTTTACCGTCAAATAATAGTAATAATAAATAATAGTAAGAAAAAAGCCGTTTTTTTCCGTTTGTGAGCGCATATCTCGATAAGTGCTCGGTGGATTTTAGTTATGTTTTCACCAATGGATTCGCTAAGTCTCGGGGAAGGTTTTGAGCTATAGTACGTCTCGAAAATCCAACCCTAAGTGGGTTAAAAATGGAAAAATTTGGAAATCGTCGCGAAAAAACGACAACACCTCCTGAACTCCTGGTACCAAATTTTCGATTTTACGACTATTTTCCCGTTTTACCGTCAAATAATAGTAATAATAAATAATAGTAAGAAAAAAGCCGTTTTTTTCCGTTTGTGAGCGCATATCTCGATAAGTACTCGGTGGATTTTAGTTATGTTTTCACCAATGGATTCGCTAAGTCTCGGGGAAGGTTTTGAGCTATAGTACGTCTCGAAAATCCAACCCTAAGTGGGTTAAAAATGGAAAAATTTGGAAATCGTCGCGAAAAAACGACAACACCTCCTGAACTCCTGGTACCAAATTTTCGATTTTACGACTATTTTCCCGTTTTACCGTCAAATAATAGTAATAATAAATAATAGTAAGAAAAAAGCCGTTTTTTTCCGTTTGTGAGCGCATATCTCGATAAGTACTCGGTGGATTTTAGTTATGTTTTCACCAATGGATTCGCTAAGTCTCGGGGAAGGTTTTGAGCTATAGTACGTCTCGAAAATCCAACCCTAAGTGGGTTAAAAATGGAAAAATTTGGAAATCGTCGCGAAAAAACGACAACACCTCCTGAACTCCTGGTACCAAATTTTCGATTTTACGACTATTTTCCCGTTTTACCGTCAAATAATAGTAATAATAAATAATAGTAAGAAAAAAGCCGTTTTTTTTCCGTTTGTGAGCGCATATCTCGATAAGTACTCGGTGGATTTTAGTTATGTTTTCACCAATGGATTCGCTAAGTCTCGGGGAAGGTTTTGAGCTATAGTACGTCTCGAAAATCCAACCCTAAGTGGGTTAAAAATGGAAAAATTTGGAAATCGTCGCGAAAAAACGACAACACCTCCTGAACTCCTGGTACCAAATTTTCGATTTTACGACTATTTTCCCGTTTTACCGTCAAATAATAGTAATAATAAATAATAGTAAGAAAAAAGCCGTTTTTTTCCGTTTGTGAGCGCATATCTCGATAAGTCCTCGGTGGATTTTAGTTATGTTTTCACCAATGGATTCGCTAAGTCTCGGGGAAGGTTTTGAGCTATAGTACGTCTCGAAAATCCAACCCTAAGTGGGTTAAAAATGGAAAAATTTGGAAATCGTCGCGAAAAAACGACAACACCTCCTGAACTCCTGGTACCAAATTTTCGATTTTACGACTATTTTCCCGTTTTACCGTCAAATAATAGTAATAATAAATAATAGTAAGAAAAAAGCCGTTTTTTTTCCGTTTGTGAGCGCATATCTCGATAAGTACTCGGTGGATTTTAGTTATGTTTTCACCAATGGATTCGCTAAGTCTCGGGGAAGGTTTTGAGCTATAGTACGTCTCGAAAATCCAACCCTAAGTGGGTTAAAAATGGAAAAATTTGGAAATCGTCGCGAAAAAACGACAACACCTCCTGAACTCCTGGTACCAAATTTTCGATTTTACGACTATTTTCCCGTTTTACCGTCAAATAATAGTAATAATAAATAATAGTAAGAAAAAAGCCGTTTTTTTTCCGTTTGTGAGCGCATATCTCGATAAGTGCTCGGTGGATTTTAGTTATGTTTTCACCAATGGATTCGCTAAGTCTCGGGGAAGGTTTTGAGCTATAGTACGTCTCGAAAATCCAACCCTAAGTGGGTTAAAAATGGAAAAATTTGGAAATCGTCGCGAAAAAACGACAACACCTCCTGAACTCCTGGTACCAAATTTTCGATTTTACGACTATTTTCCCGTTTTACCGTCAAATAATAGTAATAATAAATAATAGTAAGAAAAAAGCCGTTTTTTTCCGTTTGTGAGCGCATATCTCGATAAGTGCTCGGTGGATTTTAGTTATGTTTTCACCAATGGATTCGCTAAGTCTCGGGGAAGGTTTTGAGCTATAGTACGTCTCGAAAATCCAACCCTAAGTGGGTTAAAAATGGAAAAATTTGGAAATCGTCGCGAAAAAACGACAACACCTCCTGAACTCCTGGTACCAAATTTTCGATTTTACGACTATTTTCCCGTTTTACCGTCAAATAATAGTAATAATAAATAATAGTAAGAAAAAAGCCGTTTTTTTTCCGTTTGTGAGCGCATATCTCGATAAGTGCTCGGTGGATTTTAGTTATGTTTTCACCAATGGATTCGCTAAGTCTCGGGGAAGGTTTTGAGCTATAGTACGTCTCGAAAATCCAACCCTAAGTGGGTTAAAAATGGAAAAATTTGGAAATCGTCGCGAAAAAACGACAACACCTCCTGAACTCCTGGTACCAAATTTTCGATTTTACGACTATTTTCCCGTTTTACCGTCAAATAATAGTAATAATAAATAATAGTAAGAAAAAAGCCGTTTTTTTTCCGTTTGTGAGCGCATATCTCGATAAGTGCTCGGTGGATTTTAGTTATGTTTTCACCAATGGATTCGCTAAGTCTCGGGGAAGGTTTTGAGCTATAGTACGTCTCGAAAATCCAACCCTAAGTGGGTTAAAAATGGAAAAATTTGGAAATCGTCGCGAAAAAACGACAACACCTCCTGAACTCCTGGTACCAAATTTTCGATTTTACGACTATTTTCCCGTTTTACCGTCAAATAATAGTAATAATAAATAATAGTAAGAAAAAAGCCGTTTTTTTTCCGTTTGTGAGCGCATATCTCGATAAGTGCTCGGTGGATTTTAGTTATGTTTTCACCAATGGATTCGCTAAGTCTCGGGGAAGGTTTTGAGCTATAGTACGTCTCGAAAATCCAACCCTAAGTGGGTTAAAAATGGAAAAATTTGGAAATCGTCGCGAAAAAACGACAACACCTCCTGAACTCCTGGTACCAAATTTTCGATTTTACGACTATTTTCCCGTTTTACCGTCAAATAATAGTAATAATAAATAATAGTAAGAAAAAAGCCGTTTTTTTCCGTTTGTGAGCGCATATCTCGATAAGTGCTCGGTGGATTTTAGTTATGTTTTCACCAATGGATTCGCTAAGTCTCGGGGAAGGTTTTGAGCTATAGTACGTCTCGAAAATCCAACCCTAAGTGGGTTAAAAATGGAAAAATTTGGAAATCGTCGCGAAAAAACGACAACACCTCCTGAACTCCTGGTACCAAATTTTCGATTTTACGACTATTTTCCCGTTTTACCGTCAAATAATAGTAATAATAAATAATAGTAAGAAAAAAGCCGTTTTTTTCCGTTTGTGAGCGCATATCTCGATAAGTACTCGGTGGATTTTAGTTATGTTTTCACCAATGGATTCGCTAAGTCTCGGGGAAGGTTTTGAGCTATAGTACGTCTCGAAAATCCAACCCTAAGTGGGTTAAAAATGGAAAAATTTGGAAATCGTCGCGAAAAACGACAACACCTCCTGAACTCCTGGTACCAAATTTTCGATTTTACGACTATTTTCCCGTTTTACCGTCAAATAATAGTAATAATAAATAATAGTAAGAAAAAAGCCGTTTTTTTCCGTTTGTGAGCGCATATCTCGATAAGTCCTCGGTGGATTTTAGTTATGTTTTCACCAATGGATTCGCTAAGTCTCGGGGAAGGTTTTGAGCTATAGTACGTCTCGAAAATCCAACCCTAAGTGGGTTAAAAATGGAAAAATTTGGAAATCGTCGCGAAAAAACGACAACACCTCCTGAACTCCTGGTACCAAATTTTCGATTTTACGACTATTTTCCCGTTTTACCGTCAAATAATAGTAATAATAAATAATAGTAAGAAAAAAGCCGTTTTTTTCCGTTTGTGAGCGCATATCTCGATAAGTACTCGGTGGATTTTAGTTATGTTTTCACCAATGGATTCGCTAAGTCTCGGGGAAGGTTTTGAGCTATAGTACGTCTCGAAAATCCAACCCTAAGTGGGTTAAAAATGGAAAAATTTGGAAATCGTCGCGAAAAAACGACAACACCTCCTGAACTCCTGGTACCAAATTTTCGATTTTACGACTATTTTCCCGTTTTACCGTCAAATAATAGTAATAATAAATAATAGTAAGAAAAAAGCCGTTTTTTTTCCGTTTGTGAGCGCATATCTCGATAAGTGCTCGGTGGATTTTAGTTATGTTTTCACCAATGGATTCGCTAAGTCTCGGGGAAGGTTTTGAGCTATAGTACGTCTCGAAAATCCAACCCTAAGTGGGTTAAAAATGGAAAAATTTGGAAATCGTCGCGAAAAAACGACAACACCTCCTGAACTCCTGGTACCAAATTTTCGATTTTACGACTATTTTCCCGTTTTACCGTCAAATAATAGTAATAATAAATAATAGTAAGAAAAAAGCCGTTTTTTTCCGTTTGTGAGCGCATATCTCGATAAGTCCTCGGTGGATTTTAGTTATGTTTTCACCAATGGATTCGCTAAGTCTCGGGGAAGGTTTTGAGCTATAGTACGTCTCGAAAATCCAACCCTAAGTGGGTTAAAAATGGAAAAATTTGGAAATCGTCGCGAAAAAACGACAACACCTCCTGAACTCCTGGTACCAAATTTTCGATTTTACGACTATTTTCCCGTTTTACCGTCAAATAATAGTAATAATAAATAATAGTAAGAAAAAAGCCGTTTTTTTCCGTTTGTGAGCGCATATCTCGATAAGTACTCGGTGGATTTTAGTTATGTTTTCACCAATGGATTCGCTAAGTCTCGGGGAAGGTTTTGAGCTATAGTACGTCTCGAAAATCCAACCCTAAGTGGGTTAAAAATGGAAAAATTTGGAAATCGTCGCGAAAAAACGACAACACCTCCTGAACTCCTGGTACCAAATTTTCGATTTTACGACTATTTTCCCGTTTTACCGTCAAATAATAGTAATAATAAATAATAGTAAGAAAAAAGCCGTTTTTTTCCGTTTGTGAGCGCATATCTCGATAAGTACTCGGTGGATTTTAGTTATGTTTTCACCAATGGATTCGCTAAGTCTCGGGGAAGGTTTTGAGCTATAGTACGTCTCGAAAATCCAACCCTAAGTGGGTTAAAAATGGAAAAATTTGGAAATCGTCGCGAAAAAACGACAACACCTCCTGAACTCCTGGTACCAAATTTTCGATTTTACGACTATTTTCCCGTTTTACCGTCAAATAATAGTAATAATAAATAATAGTAAGAAAAAAGCCGTTTTTTTCCGTTTGTGAGCGCATATCTCGATAAGTACTCGGTGGATTTTAGTTATGTTTTCACCAATGGATTCGCTAAGTCTCGGGGAAGGTTTTGAGCTATAGTACGTCTCGAAAATCCAACCCTAAGTGGGTTAAAAATGGAAAAATTTGGAAATCGTCGCGAAAAAACGACAACACCTCCTGAACTCCTGGTACCAAATTTTCGATTTTACGACTATTTTCCCGTTTTACCGTCAAATAATAGTAATAATAAATAATAGTAAGAAAAAAGCCGTTTTTTTCCGTTTGTGAGCGCATATCTCGATAAGTGCTCGGTGGATTTTAGTTATGTTTTCACCAATGGATTCGCTAAGTCTCGGGGAAGGTTTTGAGCTATAGTACGTCTCGAAAATCCAACCCTAAGTGGGTTAAAAATGGAAAAATTTGGAAATCGTCGCGAAAAAACGACAACACCTCCTGAACTCCTGGTACCAAATTTTCGATTTTACGACTATTTTCCCGTTTTACCGTCAAATAATAGTAATAATAAATAATAGTAAGAAAAAAGCCGTTTTTTTCCGTTTGTGAGCGCATATCTCGATAAGTACTCGGTGGATTTTAGTTATGTTTTCACCAATGGATTCGCTAAGTCTCGGGGAAGGTTTTGAGCTATAGTACGTCTCGAAAATCCAACCCTAAGTGGGTTAAAAATGGAAAAATTTGGAAATCGTCGCGAAAAAACGACAACACCTCCTGAACTCCTGGTACCAAATTTTCGATTTTACGACTATTTTCCCGTTTTACCGTCAAATAATAGTAATAATAAATAATAGTAAGAAAAAAGCCGTTTTTTTCCGTTTGTGAGCGCATATCTCGATAAGTCCTCGGTGGATTTTAGTTATGTTTTCACCAATGGATTCGCTAAGTCTCGGGGAAGGTTTTGAGCTATAGTACGTCTCGAAAATCCAACCCTAAGTGGGTTAAAAATGGAAAAATTTGGAAATCGTCGCGAAAAAACGACAACACCTCCTGAACTCCTGGTACCAAATTTTCGATTTTACGACTATTTTCCCGTTTTACCGTCAAATAATAGTAATAATAAATAATAGTAAGAAAAAAGCCGTTTTTTTCCGTTTGTGAGCGCATATCTCGATAAGTACTCGGTGGATTTTAGTTATGTTTTCACCAATGGATTCGCTAAGTCTCGGGGAAGGTTTTGAGCTATAGTACGTCTCGAAAATCCAACCCTAAGTGGGTTAAAAATGGAAAAATTTGGAAATCGTCGCGAAAAAACGACAACACCTCCTGAACTCCTGGTACCAAATTTTCGATTTTACGACTATTTTCCCGTTTTACCGTCAAATAATAGTAATAATAAATAATAGTAAGAAAAAAGCCGTTTTTTTCCGTTTGTGAGCGCATATCTCGATAAGTACTCGGTGGATTTTAGTTATGTTTTCACCAATGGATTCGCTAAGTCTCGGGGAAGGTTTTGAGCTATAGTACGTCTCGAAAATCCAACCCTAAGTGGGTTAAAAATGGAAAAATTTGGAAATCGTCGCGAAAAAACGACAACACCTCCTGAACTCCTGGTACCAAATTTTCGATTTTACGACTATTTTCCCGTTTTACCGTCAAATAATAGTAATAATAAATAATAGTAAGAAAAAAGCCGTTTTTTTCCGTTTGTGAGCGCATATCTCGATAAGTACTCGGTGGATTTTAGTTATGTTTTCACCAATGGATTCGCTAAGTCTCGGGGAAGGTTTTGAGCTATAGTACGTCTCGAAAATCCAACCCTAAGTGGGTTAAAAATGGAAAAATTTGGAAATCGTCGCGAAAAAACGACAACACCTCCTGAACTCCTGGTACCAAATTTTCGATTTTACGACTATTTTCCCGTTTTACCGTCAAATAATAGTAATAATAAATAATAGTAAGAAAAAAGCCGTTTTTTTCCGTTTGTGAGCGCATATCTCGATAAGTACTCGGTGGATTTTAGTTATGTTTTCACCAATGGATTCGCTAAGTCTCGGGGAAGGTTTTGAGCTATAGTACGTCTCGAAAATCCAACCCTAAGTGGGTTAAAAATGGAAAAATTTGGAAATCGTCGCGAAAAAACGACAACACCTCCTGAACTCCTGGTACCAAATTTTCGATTTTACGACTATTTTCCCGTTTTACCGTCAAATAATAGTAATAATAAATAATAGTAAGAAAAAAGCCGTTTTTTTCCGTTTGTGAGCGCATATCTCGATAAGTGCTCGGTGGATTTTAGTTATGTTTTCACCAATGGATTCGCTAAGTCTCGGGGAAGGTTTTGAGCTATAGTACGTCTCGAAAATCCAACCCTAAGTGGGTTAAAAATGGAAAAATTTGGAAATCGTCGCGAAAAAACGACAACACCTCCTGAACTCCTGGTACCAAATTTTCGATTTTACGACTATTTTCCCGTTTTACCGTCAAATAATAGTAATAATAAATAATAGTAAGAAAAAAGCCGTTTTTTTCCGTTTGTGAGCGCATATCTCGATAAGTGCTCGGTGGATTTTAGTTATGTTTTCACCAATGGATTCGCTAAGTCTCGGGGAAGGTTTTGAGCTATAGTACGTCTCGAAAATCCAACCCTAAGTGGGTTAAAAATGGAAAAATTTGGAAATCGTCGCGAAAAAACGACAACACCTCCTGAACTCCTGGTACCAAATTTTCGATTTTACGACTATTTTCCCGTTTTACCGTCAAATAATAGTAATAATAAATAATAGTAAGAAAAAAGCCGTTTTTTTCCGTTTGTGAGCGCATATCTCGATAAGTACTCGGTGGATTTTAGTTATGTTTTCACCAATGGATTCGCTAAGTCTCGGGGAAGGTTTTGAGCTATAGTACGTCTCGAAAATCCAACCCTAAGTGGGTTAAAAATGGAAAAATTTGGAAATCGTCGCGAAAAAACGACAACACCTCCTGAACTCCTGGTACCAAATTTTCGATTTTACGACTATTTTCCCGTTTTACCGTCAAATAATAGTAATAATAAATAATAGTAAGAAAAAAGCCGTTTTTTTCCGTTTGTGAGCGCATATCTCGATAAGTCCTCGGTGGATTTTAGTTATGTTTTCACCAATGGATTCGCTAAGTCTCGGGGAAGGTTTTGAGCTATAGTACGTCTCGAAAATCCAACCCTAAGTGGGTTAAAAATGGAAAAATTTGGAAATCGTCGCGAAAAAACGACAACACCTCCTGAACTCCTGGTACCAAATTTTCGATTTTACGACTATTTTCCCGTTTTACCGTCAAATAATAGTAATAATAAATAATAGTAAGAAAAAAGCCGTTTTTTTCCGTTTGTGAGCGCATATCTCGATAAGTACTCGGTGGATTTTAGTTATGTTTTCACCAATGGATTCGCTAAGTCTCGGGGAAGGTTTTGAGCTATAGTACGTCTCGAAAATCCAACCCTAAGTGGGTTAAAAATGGAAAAATTTGGAAATCGTCGCGAAAAAACGACAACACCTCCTGAACTCCTGGTACCAAATTTTCGATTTTACGACTATTTTCCCGTTTTACCGTCAAATAATAGTAATAATAAATAATAGTAAGAAAAAAGCCGTTTTTTTCCGTTTGTGAGCGCATATCTCGATAAGTACTCGGTGGATTTTAGTTATGTTTTCACCAATGGATTCGCTAAGTCTCGGGGAAGGTTTTGAGCTATAGTACGTCTCGAAAATCCAACCCTAAGTGGGTTAAAAATGGAAAAATTTGGAAATCGTCGCGAAAAAACGACAACACCTCCTGAACTCCTGGTACCAAATTTTCGATTTTACGACTATTTTCCCGTTTTACCGTCAAATAATAGTAATAATAAATAATAGTAAGAAAAAAGCCGTTTTTTTCCGTTTGTGAGCGCATATCTCGATAAGTACTCGGTGGATTTTAGTTATGTTTTCACCAATGGATTCGCTAAGTCTCGGGGAAGGTTTTGAGCTATAGTACGTCTCGAAAATCCAACCCTAAGTGGGTTAAAAATGGAAAAATTTGGAAATCGTCGCGAAAAAACGACAACACCTCCTGAACTCCTGGTACCAAATTTTCGATTTTACGACTATTTTCCCGTTTTACCGTCAAATAATAGTAATAATAAATAATAGTAAGAAAAAAGCCGTTTTTTTCCGTTTGTGAGCGCATATCTCGATAAGTGCTCGGTGGATTTTAGTTATGTTTTCACCAATGGATTCGCTAAGTCTCGGGGAAGGTTTTGAGCTATAGTACGTCTCGAAAATCCAACCCTAAGTGGGTTAAAAATGGAAAAATTTGGAAATCGTCGCGAAAAAACGACAACACCTCCTGAACTCCTGGTACCAAATTTTCGATTTTACGACTATTTTCCCGTTTTACCGTCAAATAATAGTAATAATAAATAATAGTAAGAAAAAAGCCGTTTTTTTCCGTTTGTGAGCGCATATCTCGATAAGTCCTCGGTGGATTTTAGTTATGTTTTCACCAATGGATTCGCTAAGTCTCGGGGAAGGTTTTGAGCTATAGTACGTCTCGAAAATCCAACCCTAAGTGGGTTAAAAATGGAAAAATTTGGAAATCGTCGCGAAAAAACGACAACACCTCCTGAACTCCTGGTACCAAATTTTCGATTTTACGACTATTTTCCCGTTTTACCGTCAAATAATAGTAATAATAAATAATAGTAAGAAAAAAGCCGTTTTTTTCCGTTTGTGAGCGCATATCTCGATAAGTACTCGGTGGATTTTAGTTATGTTTTCACCAATGGATTCGCTAAGTCTCGGGGAAGGTTTTGAGCTATAGTACGTCTCGAAAATCCAACCCTAAGTGGGTTAAAAATGGAAAAATTTGGAAATCGTCGCGAAAAAACGACAACACCTCCTGAACTCCTGGTACCAAATTTTCGATTTTACGACTATTTTCCCGTTTTACCGTCAAATAATAGTAATAATAAATAATAGTAAGAAAAAAGCCGTTTTTTTCCGTTTGTGAGCGCATATCTCGATAAGTACTCGGTGGATTTTAGTTATGTTTTCACCAATGGATTCGCTAAGTCTCGGGGAAGGTTTTGAGCTATAGTACGTCTCGAAAATCCAACCCTAAGTGGGTTAAAAATGGAAAAATTTGGAAATCGTCGCGAAAAAACGACAACACCTCCTGAACTCCTGGTACCAAATTTTCGATTTTACGACTATCTTCCCGTTTTACCGTCAAATAATAGTAATAATAAATAATAGTAAGAAAAAAGCCGTTTTTTTCCGTTTGTGAGCGCATATCTCGATAAGTACTCGGTGGATTTTAGTTATGTTTTCACCAATGGATTCGCTAAGTCTCGGGGAAGGTTTTGAGCTATAGTACGTCTCGAAAATCCAACCCTAAGTGGGTTAAAAATGGAAAAATTTGGAAATCGTCGCGAAAAAACGACAACACCTCCTGAACTCCTGGTACCAAATTTTCGATTTTACGACTATTTTCCCGTTTTACCGTCAAATAATAGTAATAATAAATAATAGTAAGAAAAAAGCCGTTTTTTTCCGTTTGTGAGCGCATATCTCGATAAGTACTCGGTGGATTTTAGTTATGTTTTCACCAATGGATTCGCTAAGTCTCGGGGAAGGTTTTGAGCTATAGTACGTCTCGAAAATCCAACCCGATCGCTCGATTCCCTCTCCAGGAAAAAAAAAAAACCTCGTTTAAAATGTTTAAATCTACTAAATTATATCAACTGTAAAGCTTTGTGATGGGATTAAAGTCGCTTTGCGTTGGCACTAGTCGTTTTATTCAACACGCTTTTGTGCAAAGACGAAAAGAAGAAAAAAAAATGGGCTATAATAAAATAATATAATTCGACATTTGGAAACAGAAAAAAAAAACCATACACGGCGACGACGAAAAAAGAGAGGGGTTAAAAACGAATATAATTTTGTTAAAAGTGAACTTCGAAATAAATTGGTATTCTTTATAAAGCCGGGTTTACACGCTGCGTAGTACTTGTCATTAGTTCTTATGACTCGCACTCACACATTGCGTGTAAACAGAAAAAATACTGCTTAGTAAAACCGGGAGTGCGAGCGAATAGAACGCCGTTGGTTTTAATGTACCAAAGAAATTTGAAATCAACTTATTTCCAAGAAAAAAGAAAAATTTAAAAATCAAAAGCTTCTGGCAGCGGATCTGAAAATGTTTATAAGCCTAACATTAAATGGTTCGATGAGATGAATAATAACTTTTGACAACGTAAGTATACAAAATCTTCGTAGATAATCGTCATTTTTTTCAGATTTGTTCTCCAGTTCTAATATCAATGATGATATTATTTCGTCGATATAATCGAAAACGATTTTAAAACTGTATAATTCACGTAAATAATAATATGATTTCGACTCGCAAATAGATAAATAATACGCGCAACGACAACACCTTTAATAGAGAGAGAGAGAGTAGGTAAAAAATAACAAATTAGTCGCGTAAAAGAATCACATCGTAACGCGATTCCTATTAGCTCGCGCGACTCGAGAACCACTTACTATTGATGGTTTTATTTTTCGTATTAATATTTTCTTTCGATCCATTCTTCGGCGAATCGTGTTTTCCGTCGCGCGTTCGGCTCACGTACACATGTACGCCGTTGGCGTCGTCTCCGAACAGCGTCTAGACACGACGCGTGTCGCCCGGCAGGAGAGGATGGAACGGACGAATAAAATAATATAATGTTACGTCGCGATGCAGCAGTAGTTGTCGTTATTGAGACTCGCGCGCCGAGAGTGGATCGGAAGGCGATCGATCGGCCGACGACGTCTGTTGAATCGAAAAAGCGAGTACGGGCCGACAACGTAATAAAGTCTCGAGTTCGGTAAATTTAAAGGATAAAAGTAAACGCGGCGTACGCTACAGTTTTCAAAATCGAATCGACTATAAACAATATTCCGTCTGTACAGTTGTGCTCATTGTGGTCAATCTGAAAAAAAGAACAACAAAATTCATTTTGGTACGATAGTTTTACCGTCGTCGGTTTTATATCCACTCAAAATATTAAATAAAAATACATAATGTCTAATAAAATAATAACAAAGTATTATCGATAGCATATTATTATTATAAACGATATACTCGCACATTTTTATTTACGATAATAATCCAGGCAAGTATTTATATAGTTTTAGAAATATTTAATAATTTTCAATAAATTTTTCATACACTCGTTACTTAATACTTTGTTATTTATACGATAATCAATAGACCGTGGTATATTTTTTACTTCAAATTCGAATTATTAAATAAAAATTTTGAAAATTCAATCGAACAAATTAAATCACGCGATAAATGACCGTTCCGATTTTATCGAATTCGAAAATAAGTACTGGTTTCAGTTTCGAATAAGTCGTATTGAAAATTCCAAAATTTCAGTATTTGCGCGAGAAAGAAAAAAACGGCGTTTCTCAAAAACGTTGATTTAGGTTCTCCGGAAACTCCTGGACGGGTATGAAAAAATTTACAATAACAACGTGTAGGTATTCTTTGAATAAAATAATATTTAAGGTGACTTTAATGGTCACTGACCAACATAATATTATAATACTTCTTCGTTTGAAACGGAATATTCCGGTCGTTCATTCAAAGTTATTATCTGGCGCGTTCCCGTCTCGTTTAACGAGCGAGCCCCGTTTACCGATTTTTTTTTTTTTTATTTATTCGAGTAAATGAAATGAAAATAATACCACCGACATATTTGGAATATGTTTAAAAGGAAAAAATAAAAATATTATCGATAATCTACTGCGTTTTGGAATTTAGATTCGAAATCTTAGGTTTTGCCGTAACGTTTCGAGCGGAGTCGTCTCGAGTGAGCTGTGTGGTGGAAAGGGGATAAAACAAATGTCCCGGTTTTTCATATTACGGTCGCCCTAAAGTACACGACATCCGAAAATCAGAATTTGAATAAATGCGTAATTTAAGCGTGAAAAATGGCGCGAGCATGCTTAGAATATCACCCTGTACGGTGGTAAACGCGCGGCAGTAGGCAAGTACGTTTCATAAAATCGCGTTTCGCGGGGTTAGCGAGGCAGGTATATTATAATATTCTATTATGCGCACAATGCACACAAACATCGCGTATAATAATATTATAATGCGCCAATATGGCCAACGCACGTTGTAGGCTTACGTGCGGAAACATAATATACTCTACGGCGCGGCGCATCAAACACTCTCGCGCGGACAGACGACGAAACGCCCAGACGCATACAAAAACATGGTATTATTATTATTTGTTTTTATTGTTGTGTACGTTTCGGGTAATACATCTTAAAAATATGTACGCGTATATCATGTGACGGGTCGACGTATGGGCACCGGACGACTTCCATTGTCGGACGGGCTCGAAGAAGCCGTACGTTTTATACTTTGAAAAGCCCATAAAAAATGATCGTCCGCGTATCGACCAACAACGAGTCTCGTCGTACATACCCACATCGACACATTGCCGTGCATTTATCGTGCATTTATTATGTTTATTTACGATTTTATAATTTCATATTCATTACTACCCGTGTGGTGTTATTTAACCATTTCGGCGACAAAATTTTTCTAACAATGTCACCAGCAGAATTTAAAAACAGGCGCGTCCACACCAAAGTAACATATTTGCTAAACATTTGTAAATTAACACGTCATTGTGAATTAGTTTTACATTCCCGATAAAATTGACCACCAATCAAGTTTTTCATTTTTTTTTTTCGACTTCTAATTTTTCAATATTAAGAATTTTTGAAATTTCACACCACGCATCATTTTTTTTTAAAATTTATTTTCGTACTCGGGTTGAGTTTGGTCCCATAATATATTTTGTTTTTCATGATATAAATCAATCAGATGACAAACACTTTCTTTCGACCATTCCATTATTCGATTTAAAAAAAAAAAAATTAAATATCCGTTCAAAAGAAATTTACAGGTTAAAATAATATGCGATACATACAGAGACGGACGAGGTGAACTGAACGGATAACCAAATATGACGTGTATTTATAACGTGTGTTTATCGACAAAATTTTACCGGTCTGGACGTGTCAATACATTGTCAGTGACTATGTTTATAAACATTGTCGCATTTTTCCCGAGTCGAATGGAAAACAAAAATTTTTTCGGAGACAATGTCGCCGACACAATTTTTGTCACAAATTTCAGAAACATTTCTGATTTTTGTCACCGACATTGTCGGTGACACATGTTTCTGACCAACGTTTCTTGGTCTGGACGCGGCTTAATGATAACGACGCACTATTGGTTTTGTATTTCTTTAGTATAATATTATTGTAACAGAGATGGTCTATATAGAATAATAATAATGTTTACAAGCGCACCGAAGCTATACGCTTATTATCGCCAATAGTTATATTCACTAAACGTTTATTTTATAATAGTAAGCCAATCCAACCCTGCCGACGCGTACGAAGCAAACCCGCTGCGATTCCGATTGAGGCGAATGATACATTTTTACTCGAATCATTATATAATAACGTAATTAATATCATAGTACGTATACTCGCGCGGAACGTCTCGTTTTAATACCACAATTATTAACATTTCATACGAAAATATTACCTCCGTATCGATAGCGCATAATATCGTATCACGAGAGGTGTACACGAGGAACATGTGCTCGCGAAAATCATTCGAGGATTACCACCATAATGTCGTCGCGAACGCGTGCGACAAGGTTTTATTATTATTATTATTATTATTTGAGGTGAAACGATAACACAACAACGTAATAGCGTATTTCTTTGTGTTTTCATAATATTATGTAGACAAACGCTTGAAGCCGAGCACGCGGTAAAACGCACTTATATTATAATATTATATCGCGCGCGAATGTAATTTTATTATTGTGTTACGCGTTTTGTACACGGTGGAAAAAAACGCGACATGTGGGTGTACAGCGTATGAGCGGAGAATAATAATAATAATTGATCGTCGAATTCGCTAACAGTAGCTGCTGGTATCATTCGGTGTAAATTGAAAAATAAAAAGTTACTCGTAAAAAATATAACACGCGATAACTCGCTTTGTCTTCAATATTTAAAAAATAGTTTAGTACTTATACTTGTGGTGAGCCACCACCACATAATTCCCGCCCGGAGGCGGTCACATTGAGACGGTTGGTCACCATGGCATTCGCTGTGCGTTTTTCCGATCGTCCGTGTGCTCCGTTCGTTCTCCTTGCCCGCGCGGATCCGTGTGCATCCCGCATTCCGTTTTCATTCGTTTCCACAATAGTAACAAATTGCAAAAATGTCATCTTAGTTTTAATATACAATTTAATTGAGTTAATAAAGTGATTTGTTTTTATTTAATCGTTCCCACACTGGTGACCTCGCAAGTCAGACACGCAACCGTTCGAAGTTAAGCACTACTAGTCGTGCAGATCGCCCGCCGTCACCTTGGTTCACGTGTTCGTTCCGTCTTAGTTATCAATTCCGCGACACACACGAGACGACATGAGCAGCGCAAAAGGTGGCGTAATGCGTTGAACACGGCGCGTCGGTGACACTGTGGAACGAACAGCCTCGTCCTGTCGTGCGCCACATCGAAATAAACGGGTCCATTCGCTGTTTGTCGAGCCTCGAGTTCCAATGAGGACTCTGTGTTGCCCGAAATGATGTCCTGCAACCCTGCGTCCCTGGCTTGATCGACCGCCCACTGGTCGAGATCTGGCAAACCCTTCACCAACGTCGCTAATTCTAGGCGTGAGAGCGCGTCTGGTACTACATTGCGCTCGCCCGCTGACGTGTTCGATCCCGTGAAAGAATTGCGATAAAAAGGCGACGTGTCGTGCCTGCCGGTCGATCAGTTTTTCGGTTTTCTGTGAAAAAACGCACAGCGAATGCCATGGTGACCAACCGTCTCAATGTGACCGCCTCCGGGCGGGAATTATGTGGTGGTGGCTCACCACATACTTATACGCGACAATAGAGTCGAAAAAATTGCAAATTTACTACAATCTCTACTTCGCGAATTACAGGGATATGAGAGAATCGATGACGCGAAATTTGTTTTTGTTTTTTCACATGAATATTGATTACACGCGTTCAAGGAAGTGTCTTCTTCCCATTTAGGTCGGTCGTTAAGTGGAGGCCGATATTTTAGCCAACCGTTTTGGCGCGATATTGTTTGCTTTATTATGGTTCAACGAATCAAATGGTTGTGGTGAAAAAAAGAAAATCTCGTCCACGTACATGGTCTTTACCAAATATTTTCTAACAACAATACACGTCATATAAAAGTACTCGGTACACACCGTCAACATAAATTTAAATCGTTTCAAGAACATCGCGCGTGTTCTCTAATAACATAAAACCAAAACAACGATATGCACCGAAATGGATTGTTATGATTGAAACGTAATCACACAAACGTATTATAGAATAAGAATAATAACCGCGTATAAGTCGTTTTACGATTTTCTTTACGATAAATAATAAATCATAATCAAAACGTATTACCGTACGAGTAAAAACCGTAATAACTATAAACTATGATAATATTATTGTCTTCTACTTTTTACGCCAAGACGACATCGGCAAAACGTCCTAGTTCGCACAGCCAATAATATATATTATATATTATGTTTTTTTTAAAATAATTATTTTAGAAATCGTACGCGCTATGCAAACGTGACGACGAGTAATCGAATCACAGTCGATCACGGTGTGTTAAGGCGAAATAAAAGTTATATTTTGGATCGAGGCTCGATTGTGTCGGACACGAAAGAGCCGTTGGTCGACGACGACGCAACTATGATTGCGAGACGTCAAAATTAGTTTGCAAACTACCGCCACTCGTACTCGTACTCACGAGGGACGGGACGAATCGGTGCAAAAAAAAAAAAAAAAACGAAACGAAACGAGTAAATCTTATCGATTTCGGCGCCGAACGTCTCACCCCGATCGCCGTGGAACGAGAATAACATATTATGTAAACGTATTACGCGCGTATATTACGGTTACTTTTATTCCGTTCGATAAAAAAAAAAAAAAACGGCCATAAATCGTAAACTTTTCTCGTGCGCGCGTGACTCTCCGTGCGCGCGACGTCGACCGGAGCGGAGGTCGTCGTCTTCTCCTTTTTCTTTTTTTTTTTTTTTTATGCTCATACGGCGACATATATTATTTTATTTCTGCGTTTTATTAATGCCCGCGCATCGCCGCCGTTTCTCCTCTCTCGATATTCCGGAAGTTTTGAAACCCGACACATGTTTTCCACGACGACGCGTCCGATCGCGTCGCCGCTATCGCCGTCTCGTCGTCGCAACGGCGGCGTAATGCATATAATATTATGTATATATAGCTGATCTCGAACGCGCCACTCGTCTCGCCCGACATCGGTAACGAATAATATTTTCGCACGACGATTCAACTCTCGTTGTCATGCTATTGCGACGAGGACAGAATCGGAGCGATGACGATGGTTTTCTAACAATATTACGAATTGTAAATATTATATTATGCTGAAATCAACTCGGTCGAATGTTGATCGATTCTCGCGAACAAATTATTTTATTATTATAAATCGTCGAATGTCGTTATGACTTTCAAATAACAAAAGACGAATTTTGCTATCCAACGTTTCGTCCGTTCCGGTTAATAATATAATATGATCGATCATTATTTCGTTTTTTTTTTTTGAAATTAGTCCAATATCGAAAAGTAACGAAACATTCTACATGTTATGTGTCTTTCTAGAAGTCGACGACGGGACAATATTGATTTGAAATTCGTCGAAAAAATATGATACAATACGTTCGAATCGAGACATAATTTAAACCGTCGTCGCTGTTAATGGCGTCACCATCGCTTACTAAAAGTCAATAAATCATGCATTATCGAAAGGATATGTCAACTCTGTGATGGACTGTCTTTTTTTTTTTTTTTTCAAACATCGTGTTTTTGTTAACGTATTGTCGTGAAGATATTTATTTTTTAAATTGAGTATGTTTTGCGCGTTTGTGGATATTTGGACTTGGACTTGCATTATTTTTCAAATCCATGCCTCCTCGTAGATTTCTCGACTTTCTCTTCCTTCTCCTCTCGACGAGCTTAAATAATATATCGAGGACCCCCTCCTTTTTTTTTTTTTCACTAAACCGGGCATGTTGAATGACGATATAAAAAAACGTATAATGATATGAAATTGCGTAATACTTATTTGAGCGTCGCCCTGTCCCCTCTTCGTAAGAATTCTGAACGTCTAACGTCAGGCCAGGAAACACAGACTGTTGTCGGGAAGGGGGAATAATAATCGCTATCCTCGTCTCCTTTTCCGGGCGATATCTCATAAAATAACTGCGAAAATATGCTTCATGAAAAAAAACCCCGAACCAGTATTCGCGCATTTAATACCGTGCTCGAAATCGACACGATAATTACATTATTTTAATATTCAAAGCGAAAAACGTTAAGAATACCGTAAGAGGACGGCTCGGCGTCAAAAGAAATCGCGCGTGTGTTGTCGCGAAAATTCGTCGGTTTCTTTTATTTTTCGGTTTTTTGGCCCTCCCCCCCCGCCACGATCTCGTCGACGACGACGGCACGTCATCATCATATTTTATTCATGAGATTAATTTTGACTTGGAGACGACGACGACGACTATCCGGTCTCCGAAATCGTGTTAAAATACGAGACATCCGATTCCGCGTAGCGTTAATCCGTACGAATTTTACGAAGGTACGACGAGAGGTTTTTTAAATTTTTTTCCTTTTTTTTTTTCTCGCACACACGTCATTATATCGACGTGCCGCCGCCCCCGCGCCCGGCTCTAAAAATTTACGTTTTTCCTTTTGAAATCGGATTTCCGTACACGCGAGAGTTGCGCGGAAATCGAATTAGCATGTTATCCGGCGGAGTCGCGGAATCGCGGAGTGTGACGGTGGCGTGTGCACGGGATTCGAAAATAACACCGGCGGCGAGCGAAACGCATCTTCCACGCTCGCCAAGATAATGATATATTTTTTCGAAAAAAAAAGTTCGCGGCCCAAATTTCAAGTGTCCTCTTCTTTTTACTTAAGTATAAATGCATTTATCTAAACGGGCGTGACCCGTTTCGCCCAAAAATGACCGTACCCGTTTTGCCCAAACATTTGTTTTTATATGATTCCCGTTTCGCCCAGAGTAGTTTAGACCAATTTAAAATTAAGTTGGCAATAGTTCAGTCAAATATTTGAGTATCATTTAGCGTTATCCAGAAAACACCACGAGGAGGCGATACTCTTTGTTTTCCAAAAATTCTATGCACTATTATATTACGCACGTCATTTTTTTTTTTCACAAAAGTTTAACAAATTTAAAATTTAGTCCACAACATTATTAAAAAATGAAATTAAAGTCATAAAAATTTACACATATCTTATAAAAAAAAATCGATTTTAATCGTTCAAAATATATTTATTAATAACCACCTACAGTTTATTTTAAAATTATTACACATGTTTTTTAACGAGTAATTTCATTTGATCGGTACCGCGTTATTTGTTTCTGATTGTGTACTTTCCTTTTAATTATTTAAGTATTTAAAAATATTAAATTAGTCGTACGAGAAAAAATAATAACATTTTTTTCTTGATTATTTATTAAAACAAATGGTTCATTTTTTGAGGTTACAGTTTCAGATGTATTTAAAGCCATGTGTGCTTCAATTATATTACTTGGCAACACAGGAAGAACTTTACGTCTACTTCTATATATTACTTTTCTAATTGTATTAAAATCGTTTGACGTTAGGCCATCAGAAAGTTGAGAGTTCTGTGCTAATTCTTTTAAAATAATTTTTTTTTGGTTGTATAAAAAGTTCTTCCGAAGCTTTTCGTTTACAAGTTGTACTCACCATTTGTCGGTTTATACCTGAATCATTGCATGGTATGTGAGTGTGTCGATCTTGATCAGATAATAAAATATTTTCTTCATTTACAACTTTAGAACCAAAAGTATATAACGTGGCAGAACACGAACGTTTTACACAACGCCAACGAACCTCACGTCATGTATTTACGTTATCTGAACCGAAATTGTATTTATAATTATTAAACATTACCATATCTTTGTCTCTTTTACTTTTTAAAAACACAGCCATTTTAGTAAAATTCGTGATATGTTTACACGACGACGTTGCATACATAAGTCGAGAACGATTATATATTATATTCAAGCTGATTATGATTTTTTCCCGGTAGTTCTGACTTTTCGTGTTGAAAAACATTTCGTCAAGTTCAACGCGAAATCACTCAATTTCCTTCGAGCATCCGTTGGCGTTTAATTTTTTTGAAGAACAAAAATTCTTTTTGAAAATATAACATTTTTTGATTATCTTGACGAGCGTTCTTAAAAATAAGCCACTCCTAAATAATTGCCGCGGTACAGGCACGCTCGCACGCGCACGCGGTGTTTGCGTGTATTCTCGAGAGAACAATTTCATACGACCTAAAGTAAATATTCGGTATGGTAAAATATCGGTCTCGATAAATAGAAAGTTTTTCGTCTCTCGGCGTACAACGTACCCTTTATACGTAGTCTGTGAAGGCACCGTGTAAGAAAATTCCACTCTCGTGTTTTCTTTTTTTTTGTTCATGTCGTGCACAAAACAAGTATTTGCCGAGACTGTGTTCTGCTGTCAAAATAACTTACCGTCTACAAACGAGTAAACGCGTTTTCTTCGGTCGACGACGATTAATGCGGAAGGCACCTCCTGTACTAACGGAACGCACAATAACAAAATATACGTTTCGCAATTATTTTCTCCTTAACACGACGCGCCGTGATGATCCTTCGACAATAATAGTTTGGGAAGAGTAAGTCGACGAATTACATAAAAAAAAAAAAAAAAGGTCAACGAAATTTTCAAATTCAATAACAAATATTAATAATCGTGTTGGTCGTGTGCTCGGCGATTCGCGCGATATTCTAACGTTTATACTCGTACCTATGCACCCGGTTGGGTTAGAGTCGATCCGCCAGTAATTGCGCACAACACGATAGTAACAATATTATCTTTAAGAAGCGCGTTTCGTATCGTAAACATTATAAACTTCGGGTCGCCGCTTACGCGCGTGTTCGGCGGTTCTGAATTGAACTCAAACAGAGTAAACAAACGGCCAAAAGTCTCGACGTTCGTGTCCGCGAGCCATGATCGCATACGCGTGTGTACGGTCGGAAGATTCAAAATATAATATTCTCTGAACACGTCATGCGGACGTTTGCTTGTTATTATAAGCCGTCACTCGAAGATTATCTCAAACAAACAGACTAATTTTACGCTCGTCCCGCCGATTCTCGTCTGATTTGTCGAAATCAACGCGATACGTAATAATTGGACCGCCGCCGCGGGAATTCGAGATATTAATATGATCCTTGCAACACGACGGCGATGGACCAGCAGGACCGCGGTGTTCCGGTGTCTTCTTCTCCTTGTATACAAATGTATAAAAACGCAAAGCTTTCTGGACACGCCCGAAAATATTTCGTTCGCCAAGTACAAGTGTAGTTGAAAAGTCGTATACGTATGTTGTCTTTTCGCATCGTATTTTCCATAACATGACACGGCGAGTCGTGCAAATGCATTTTTCCGACGCCGCGCAATCAGATTCCGATTTCTCGCCCGTTTTCATAGCACAAAAACAACACGCGCGCGCTCTCGGACCCCGTCTGCAGCGCGCGTCGGCTGCGGCCGGCTTAGTAGGTAAATAAATTATAATACGCCGTGTAAACGAGCGACCGGGTGCGTGCTCGCGCCGTGGGCATGTGTATGAACAGCTAAGTAGTGCTTGTATACGTATATACGTTTTTGGACCGTCTAAAATGCGATTTAAATACTTTTTAAACGCTAAACCCCCAGGCTACACACGGGCGCGCACCGTAATCGCACAGTCGGTCGCGTTACCGTAAATAAATATTATCAAATACCCACGCGCGCGCGCGCATGATTTATCAACGTTTACGCGTATTTTTTTCCATTCTCTAGGGGGCACGCACGTGTTTTCCTAGATTTCCGGGTTGCACCGAGAAAAACGGTGTCACTGTAATCTCTAATAATTATTATGTTGTTTTGGTTTTTCGGAAGTACCCCTAGGGTTTCAAGTATATAGACGGAGCTTCGAACGAAAGTTCGACCCGAGTCGATTCTGAAATGGCCGTCGTCAATCGATTTGTTTTTTTTTTCCATCGTTACCATATTGTGTTTTACGGACGCCTTCGATTAGTAGCACAAGTTCGTAAATTCTGAATCGGTTCCCGCGGGCGGTCGCGAGTACACGCACACGAATTGGTATAGACTTGATTTTAGGTAAAAACAAATTATATCGGTCGATAAATAACGACTTATTTTAATCGATCTCAAAAGAAACACCGGCAATCGAGTTCGCGTCTCTTGAAAACTAACCTAACCTTGTAGTCAAAAGTTTTGGAAACTCGATGTCCGAGACGAAGACGCGCGGTTAGATCATAACAGCGCGAATAAAAATGTCGAGCTAAACGAATGTAATTTTAAAACCGCCGCGCGCCGCAGGATTAAAATCACAACACCGTGGCATTGAAATGTTAAACACAATTTAATCCATTTACATAAACGTACGCACGTATATATATATATATTTATTAACGTTCAAAAGCTTCGTTGGGCTCCGAATTTCGTCTTTGTAATTGCGTTAGACTGCGTCGGTCTGAAATTACAATTTAAGACCATCGAAAATGCTCTATTATAAATACTATATACGAGTACAAAGAATATCATCTCGTCGTGCTCATTTTTTTTTTAAAAACTATTACGTTCTTTCTCGGCAGAGCTAACAGTTTTCTAGAGCATTCGACTAAGAGAAATATTTTGATTTTTTTTAAATATTGTAAACCCGAAAAACCACCTTCGTGTTCACGTCGAAAACACGCGCGCAAAACGAGTGAGAAAATAACGAAAAAAAAAAGAAAATTCGATACACTCACCCCTCTCTCGAACAGTCGATCTCGGGGCTTCCGTCGAATCCTGCCGTTCACGCAGGACCTGTCGAGGGATTCGATCGATCCGGTGAATCGAAGAAAACGGCGATACTTCGTTTGCGAGCGGGCAGCAGCACGCGGTCTGCGATCCTAATGAACGGCGCGGCGGCGTTCGTTAGCGGAGGAAATAACCGTTGTTTTCGTGTGTTTGAGTTGTCGTGTCGTCGGCGGCGCGGCGTGCGTCAAACAGCATCGGTAGGTGCGACGTTTCCGGCGAATCGTATAGAATTATCGATTGCGTACAGGACTTTGCGGTGATTATTCTACTGTGTACACACAATCGACGTCGTACGAATAAGTGCGGTATTTGTCGTGATAAAATAGCGTCCGACAGGTGCAGCGACGTGCGTGCAACATTATCTATAAAGACTCGTCCGTCTCGTATTATCTCGCGGCGGTTAATCTCTCGCTATTTTTTCTTTTCTATTGACTTCTTTTCTCTTCTATCGAAAATTCTATCCTGAAATCATAATGTTATAATAATAAATAAAACACTTATTCGTAAATTCGATTAAATACGAGTACAAATTCGGAGTCGTGTAAAAATGAACTTAAAAACGTTAAATTTATACTTGGAAAAATTCGCGAAAAAAAATTGATTTAGACTTGTAAAATTTACGTTTAATGACGAAATACTTATAAAATAAACACAATAAATAAATAAATGTTTACCGCTCCTCGCCAGATTCGCTCGAAGAAGAACTATTCGTTTTGATATGTGGTTAGCGCACAACCTCTCGTTCAGACGTTTCGATACACAGTGACTATAGTTGGCGAACACAGGCGAAACATTATATTATGATTCCGTCAGCAACGACGGTTGTTTCATTTTGGTAATAAAATATCGATTATTGTCAGAAACTATAAAAAAATGTCCAACTCGTATTGTTGCTGTGTTCGTTCGAACGTGCATCGTCAACAGACCGAAATTGAAAAGAAAAAAAACAAATCAAACGAAATTGTTGTGTCTTACGACCGCCATGTTCTCCAGGTCTTCGCTGTACTCTCGGAGAACTGATGGTAAGGGCTAAACGAGTTAAAATGATAATGTTATAATAATATTTATATTTATTTCGAAATTAATACGAGACCCGACGACCCTCGTGCGCACGTTTACGGTATTACATGCGATGTTTAGTATAATATCGTTGGTTAAAAAAAAATTTAGCAGTATCGTTTTGAAATAATTCGTATAAATGAAAATGGTTATTATTTTGTAGCTATAAAGTACTGAAACGTTAATAATCGTACAACAAGAAATGTCGAAATATTACAGTGAAACAATTATTATCATTAATTTTATCGCAGAATATAATATTATTATATAATATTTTGCATTATCTGTAGTGAGTAGAAACTAATATCTTATTATAAGAGGTTTCTCTCGGAAAATCCGTTACAAGAAGTAGAAGTGCAACTTTAAACGTTCAATAGAATTATGAATTTAACGAAAATATTTCCACGCAAGTGTGTCGAGTTTAAGAATTCTTTGCTTTCCGAGTTAAAACGAAAAATAAAAACCATTAAATAAAGTTTTCGTTTACTAAAACCGGGGGAGTGTTTATTGAACATAGTGCTCATTAACTGGAAAAAAAACTGTTTTTTTTTTCTTCCCACTAAACGATTAATTAAAAACGTTGTGCAGGTATTAAATATTAATTTGTTTACTATACGCGTTATGCCAGGACGTCTAAATAAACATACTTAGAGATTTTTTTTTTTTTAACGGTAGATAATATTAAAATATATTATATTGATATAGGTTTTGTAAACACTCTTAGTTGTCCATTCACTGGTGCTGTTTCTCAACTTTTTTTTTTCACAATTATTATGAATAATATTACTAGGAATGAAAATTGTTTATTTTTAATTTGCATATTTTTAAAGTCATATTAAAATACACGTTTGAATTTGTTTTTTCTGTTAAGTTTTCTGATCGATGCAAGAACGTTGACGATTATAATAAATTGCAATTCGTTTTTTCAATCGGTTCTCAATTATATAGGGTAAATTGTTACTTTTTCAGTTTTTAATATAAAATTTATCGACAACGCGATTGCCATTGCAAGACGAATATTTAACAAGAAATTAAATTGAATTTGTGCCTGTCTAATATATAATATATATATATATATATATATATATTTGAAAAATATTTCAGTTTTATGTTTTTGAAAATAAATTTTAGTAAAATTATTCAAATTTGTTTTTAAATTATTCATTACAACACTGATATTTTACATACTTTGTTCTTTGTAGAAAAAATAAATACCTATTTGCTTATTCTACGGGGTTCGTTTCAAAACGAAATTGATCGATGTCGAGTCGTAACCTTTTTGTTTGCGAACTTAATTTTCGCAACTCCATACTTGCTCGGAACATTATAATAATTGTTCTTTACTCGAACTATTTGTCGAGATTCAATTGAAAAAGAAAACGAATTCGATAGACTTGACCGAATCTACGTATCTCAACAAATCGATACAAATCGCAACCGACGACGCGCGGCGACGTTTAATCAAATCAGGTGAGTTTTAACTCGTTAGACTTATTAGAAATACAGTCGCGAAGAAAATATTAAACATGAAATTACATTTTTCTACTCGACGAGTTGAAAATGCGTGGAATTTCTCGACCGCCTCGCCCAAAACACCGGGTTTTTTTCACACGAGCCCAAACGGGGGGTCCGTTTACTGCTCGAGAGGACAAACTGCCGGTAAAACTACCGACCCGGTTGGCCGGCGTGTCCTGTAGTCTCATATAATATTACTGTACCGTACGATTTCTTTGAATTGATAATAGCACTGGCCGGGGGTAAAGGGTATAATCAAAGTCGTCGCCGCCGCCGCCGCCGCCGTGGCAGTAATACCAAAAACTCTATATATACTATAAACATAGTGTTTCGACTGTCACGAGTGAAATATTTTCCAGTCCAGTCCGTTTTACAGGCGAACGAGGTAGTTTGTTTCGTTTATTACGTCTGTTGTATATATTATTTATGATAGAATGCCGTGCGGGGGGACGTTTTCGCATTGTTTAACAAATAACAATTTTATAACGAACATCCTGACTGAACGGGCGGGGGACACGTTTATACATTACCGCCGCCGCGCCGCCCGCGCGCGCGTTGTCACATCCGAAAAACAAAACATACCGACGCGCGACGGCTAAATAAAAACACGAAAAAATAGGGTCTTGTGGTCGGCCGAGCCGACGTGGAAAATTTGAATCGTCGCTCTAAAATATTTACATGCACTGGAGATTCTTGCACTTGCGCTAATCACATCTGTATCGGAGCCCAACCACTGTGAGCAGAACGTAGACGCGAAATTCTTCTGGAGGTGGGCGTAATTTTTTTAAATTTTTATCTTCGAATAACAACCTGGACGTCGGTTTTTTTACGATTGCTCATTGCATATATTGCGGTTTTTTCCGTTTAATTTTTACGATACCGAACATAATATGAATACACGTCTCGGTCCTTTTCATAGCACATTTTGTTTATTTGTGTTTTTCGCGTGTCCGTTGTCCGGACGATAGACTTTGCCCGGTAATAGTTTCGATAAAATAAATCATATTGAACTCCGACGAGTACAGTCGTTAAAATTAAAATTGTAAATATATGCGATTTTCTTTTCTTTTTTCTTTCGTCTTTTAGTAATTCATGTTTATCGCAACTGTCAGGGTATATAATAATATGTGTTACTTTACAAATCTCTAATAAAAAAATACATAATATAAAAGGACAAACGTGTGTGCCCCGTCAAGCAAAAAAGGTCGGGTCTTTTAGTTTTATACGCTATAAGAGGATCAGATTTAATTTGAAAAAAAATCCACGAAAACCGTGTTTTCTCATTTTACATGTTGTTAACTAAACGCGAAAACGAGAAATTCAACGGCACCGTGATCATGGTACATGATCTGGGCGCGTAAACACTAGGATAATAACTGTCCGGAGTTAATTTTCGAAGAGACAAACCGTTCGGCACTATCTGCGATTGTTAACCATCGTTGACTCGTGGCGAGTACAAAAACAATACACTAAACTACAAATGCGTCGATTCGACCAAAATCGCGGTTCCGAATTATTAATATTGTGCACGATGTTAAATTCCGCGATGTCATAAATCGTATAATTTGTTCAAATCCGATAACGAGCACCAACTTAAGTTATCCGGCAAACCAAGTCGAAAACCGCCTGGACGTTTTGGATTTTCTCGGAAGAACGGCAACCCGAAATACAATTACTACTTACCTAGAGTCTACGAGTCGAGTTTGTTTTTCGAGTTTGCTTGCTTTTTCAAATCGCCTAACCTTACCGAGAAGACTTGAAGTTTGCCGGCAGCCGTTTAGTTTGAAATTTTTTTCTACCGAGAACCGCTACCGGTACGTACGTGCTCTCGATATTTTGCGTATTATCTCGGAACGTTAAAGTATACTTATATTTTGATAGTAAGCTGTTACAACACGTCTTATTAACGCTCGTCGTTCGTCCGGGTCGACGACGCGGTAAAATATCTTCGACTTTAATCGGAATTTATTGAATACTCGTACTCGACCTCTTTCCCGTCTGAAAACGATTTTATTCGACGGGATCAGTATTATATAATAATAGTATAAAAAAAAAATAAAAAAATAAACCCCCCGTTTACATGATATAATTATAACGGAGTCGACCGCGCCTATTCGTTTCGAATATAAGGACACGGCGCGGCGGACGACCGGACCTTTAAGTCGGCCGCAAAGGGTGTCTTTATCATAATTAGAGGGTATGTTTTGGTATGCGGCCGTGTTGCAATGCTCGCGATGTCGTAATTAACTACTCGTTTGGCGCGATAAAACAAAAAAGACGATTCAGACCGGGGCCGTCGAGAAAATTATAATTGTATGACGTAAATGTTTCATTCCATCGCGCACGTCGTACAAACGTATTTAAGGGGTGACGATAATATATAATATTAAAAAAAATAACGACAATAAAACATAATTATTGGCGATTTGTCGATTTGTAAACGAACAAAAATTTAAAATCAATTTACCCGTAGCGGCGATATCATATAAAAAGTTGTCCGCAAAGACTCGAAACGAGCAATTTAAAACGCGTAATATATATTACCGAAACCGAAAAAGTATTGAACATAGTACATGAAAAACATCACGTCGTCGCCGGGCTAAATACTTTTTTACAGAAAGTATTTAAAATTATTTCGACAAACGTATACGTTTCTAAAACGCACGTGTTAGTACGAAAGTTTTGTATCGGAGTAACAGTGGCTAGTTTTTCGAAATCATCGAAATATACGTCGTATTAAACGTATTCGCGACTACTGCGACCGATGAAATTCGTAACGTTACGGGGAAAACGCTCGGAAATCAGAAATTTATCGCGCGCGGATAGCAAAACTATACGGATATCGCCATCGACCGCGCGCCGCCGTCTAGTCTCCCTCGGAGTTTTATCAAGAGCACCGCACAATGGCGTCTAATTTTGATTCAATACCGACGGTGCTTGATACAAGTATAAGTCCTCGCATATATATATATACGTATAGTTTGATTACTCCGTAGGCGGTCTAGCCCGTACCGCGCACAAGTTACCGAAAGTCCGCGGGTGACCGAACTCGACGATATTATAATATCGCCACGCTGCGAGTTCAGCCCACGTAACGGCCAGTACAAAAAAAAAAAAAAAACCACTCCCGAAAAGGACGCGCGTGTGATATTTAGAAACATCTTCCCATCGGTATCTCGATCGACACTGTCGTCGTAACTATTGTTCTTTTTCCTTTTTCCTTTTTTCTCTCGTCGTCGTTGAACACGCGATATAGGGCGCCGGCCGGGGTCGTTAGGGTCATCGTGTGGTGAATTAGCAACCCGCAAAGGAGACGTATCGTAAATAATATATAATCTAGTCGTCGGCGTCGTCCTCTAAACACCGGTGGTTCTGTTCGTATGTTTTCGGGCGAGTTTATTTATGCGTTGCCATATAAGTCGATCGGCGATGACAAAACAAACTCCGGTAGAATTGCAGTTTTCAGTCGGAAATTTCGTAATACTTGAATTACGGATTTTTGAATTTTTCATAAAAGTAAATTTAAGACCAAGTGTTCAATTTTAAACTAAGAAAACTCCCCGATCTCTATTAAAAGAAATAATAAGTTAGTTTGTTTATTGCGTTTATAAATTGTACTTTTTTCATAAAAAACATCGTTTAGTTTGAAAAAAATTCATCGGGAACATTTGCTTATTGTCTAAGACCGTTTTGCACAACAGATAAAGCTTTTACGTGACATATCTTCTTCTGTAATTTTGGATAATTCTTCTGCGAAAAATATAATAATTGGTATAATTCTTAAAAGAAATTGATATTTTATTTTTTTTTGTAATACGTATTAAATTATAAGATTAAAAATTAAATTAAATTGTAATACGATTTGATAGGTTTTTTTTTACGTAATAAATACACTCGATGTAGAAGTACATATTATTATGCACGCATGTGCAATTAATCAAAAAAAAATGTTCAATTCTATTTAACGAATTTCCTTATGTTACGAATTCTTTCTAGTTGCTTATTCGACTCGGTTCTAAAGAGGAAGATTCACCGCATTGAAATAGGAACGAAATGACATCGAAAAATATGCTGTAGGTCAGCAGCAAACCTCCAAAATCAGGGTGGGCTTGTGTGCCTGCGCTCCTTCGGTCGTAATTATGAGAATTTTGTATACTTCTCTCCACAAACACGGGAAAACGCGTTGATTTATCATTGTTTCGGTATAAATGAATCGATTAATTACATAAAACAACGGGTATATCAAAATATCCCAGGGACCCCGTTTCTCGGAGCATTTCCCCGGCTGCTGCCCGGATGTAAAAAACAATCCGTTTTCGGAATGCGTCGTGTTGTTGGTTTTTTTTTTGTTTTCGGCAGATGCAGTGTAGCAGCCAGCCGTGACGCGCGCGTAAGGCACGATCTATTATCTGCACGTAGGCGGCCGCACTCACGTTACAGCTATTGGGAAGGGAGAGGAGAGAGACGGTATAAAGTATAATACGTATAAATAAAACGTCATTTGCGGCTGTGACGGTATTCTAATGCACGTGTACAGGGTGATGCCCGACGGACATCGGACGACGACGAAAGACACTTTTGTGTATTCTGTTTTTAAAAATTTATTTTTCGTTTCCGGCAATAATTACTAGATAATATTACCGGGCAGTATTATCGTGCGGAGATGGATTTTTTTTTACTTTGAAAAACCGTTTTTCTATTTTACTGGGGTTTTTTCGAGCCGACAATATTGAAAAACTCAAATCACGTTTTATAATTTATTGTTTCGTTTTTTTCTCCATCTTTAAAAAACATAATATTCTCAAACCGGCCGTTTATTAAATTTTCGAATACGTCCTCCGTTTTCGGTGATCATATTGACACGATCGCGTCGTAACCGAATAACACCGATTGGAGAGAGAAAAATATTTGAACCGATTGCGAAATCGAATCGAAAGTCTTAAACACGGACGTTTTTCTAAAATCTGTACGACAAATTTGACTTATTTCGATTCTTTTTTTTTTTTCATTATTACGATACGATTTTCTGTTTTCCGTCCATTCGTAAGACATTAAAATCCATCGGAAAACGATATGTTGTGTTTATTGTTAGACCGCACGAGTATCGTATAATATAACGACCGTTTAAAAAAGAAAAAAACGTACCAAAGTCGTTGAACTCGTCCAAACGTCTCCGTTGGAGACCACCCTGTACGGTACGAGACGGCGGCGGCGTATTATCCGGTATAATAATACACGAATGATTGATGATGAGCCGCGCGATGCGGTGCGGCCGTAAAAGTGACCTGACCGTCCGGGGAGAGAGGTACGACGACGTGTAATACGCGTGAAATTTCATCGTTTCAAACTTTTCGCACAAAACGTGTTATTTCGCGCGCGATGGTGGAAAAAAAAATATAATAATAATAACGCGCCAAACTATTATTATTATACTACCCCCGGCCGGCCGGTGCACACGCGCGATCGTGCAGAAAGCCGTAGAAAAAACTCTATTACGAATTTTCATTCGCAAACACGTGTCCGGTTTTCATTTTGAATAGGTAGTAGTATAATGTAATAAAAATCGAATAAAATACGTCACGGCGGCGATTATAATATCTTCTTCTTCTTCTTAATGTGCCGATCCGTTTCGGATGTTGGCGATCATCATTGATAATATACGAGTTCTATTAGTTGCGCGCTCCGAAATAGTTCTACTGAACTTTTTTCGAACCATGTTCTGAGGTTGGCTAGCCATGACGTTCTTCTTCTTCCAGGTGATCTTTTGCTATTTGTAGGATGCATTGGAGAAGTTCATATCTACTCTTGTTCCGCATAATATGTCCTAAGTACTGGAGTTTCCTGCACTTGACTGTTATCATTAATTCTTTCTCCTTTCCCATTCTGCGCAGTACTTCAATATTGGTAATTTTCTCAGTCCATGATATTTTCAAAATTCTTCTGTATAACCATAGTTCGAATGCTTCTAACTTATTCCAAGTGGCTTTGGTTAGAGTCCAAGTTTCTGCACCACATAACAGAGTTGAGAACACGTAGCATCTCAGTAGACGTATTTTTAATTGTATAGATAGATTGTGGCTCGATTATAATATAGTATTATTATAAATATTTGTGTTCAATTACGCGTAGTAATATTTATTGAGTTATTTATACGAACGAAACTTGATGACTATGAACACTGGGAAACTAGAGTTTCTAGGAGCAACACGAGTTTCGAATAGGTCGCGCGTCGCGTGCGCGGCACTTTATTCGATTAAAAATAGCCAACAGCAAACGAATCGGTAACAAGAACAGTTAGGTATCTCTGCAGTGTGCAGACAGGCCTAAAACTAGATGAAAATAAAACGATATTATTGTATTCGTATGATACGAGTATATGATTCGAAAGTTTTGTAAATATTATGTAAAAATTGTATTTTAAATCGTTTGAAACGTATAGCTTTGGGAGAGAGGTGTCCACATACTTTGAGCAATACGTTCTTTGGGGAGGAGGAGATAGCCGCCACAGCACCGGACCAATAAAAACATGGCTTTTGTCCATAACACGAGCCGAACTTTATCGTCATCGTTTTCCGCTCGCCCGCGTGAGTAGTCCGCTCGAACCGTCCGCTATCGATGGCGGCACACGCTCTTGTTTTGCGTATTATTGTGTACTGCTCGTGAGTTTATTTAAACGGCGGCGGCGCGCATGTATGTGACGTTTATATAGTGTTTATTTAATAAATCGGATGTACGCGCGTGCCCCCCGCGGTGCTTTCAGTAGTCGAGCGCGCATTGTTTACATAAGTACGTGTACGCGATACGCGGCCATGAGCATAGGCGACCGTAGACGTGTTTTCCCGAAGGAATCCGGGAGTCGTTTTCCGCTTGGTCGGGAACACTGTGTGTGCGCACGCGTTCGCGGAGAAGAGAAGACGCGCGCGTCGCAATCGAATCGCGTTTTGATTTCAAAAAGTGAAATTCGAATGCATTTCGTCATTTTGCGAGTGAAAAACGAGACGCGCGAGTTATAATATAGTCGCGGCGTATTCGGGCGAGCGCGATGTTGAGAGATTAAAAATCCTCGAAATCCTTTCCGTCGCGTCATAACATCGATCGATAATATCGTTTGGATTTGTCACGAATTCGTCATGCGATTCTTTTTGGAGAATTTATAGTTTTTGTCTCTAGTCACGCGGGATCGATTTTCGGGAGGAACTATTGGGCGTAATATTGAAACAAGCAGTTTAAAGTTTTCATTGAAAATAATCATGACGTCATCATATGGATCAAAATGACCGAAAACGAAAAAAAAATTCCCGAGTTTCGGGACAAAAATATTTCGCGTTACCTTTTCAAAAGAAACACGCTGTACATAATATTATTATGTGTCGAGCGGTTTAATTCGCCAAAAAGGTATCCGTTCATTTGTCAAACAAGTGACGTCGGTTTTTTTTTTTTTATGATTATTGCTAACGGATTAATAATATTTATCTCAGGCCTTTACTTTTAAAAGTACATGTAAAATAATAATTAATCTTACCATCGCAGACGTGTCCAGGTCCTCTTGGCGAGGGATAAAATGATTTTGAATTATTAACCTAAACACGATGCATTAAAATACAATGGTTTTTGCTTCTTAAATAATTTTTTTTTCGTTTTAAAGTTTTAATCCGTATACACGGTAAGGTAAAACAGAAAAGTTTTAAAATTCATTTATTATTAAGAACAATAATAATCTCGGAAAGTTTTAATACGAATAAAAAATTAATTCAAGTCACTGCGTACCGCGGTAGAGATTAGGTCGTTGACCACAACCGAAGTCGTCTTATACCGTTGATTGTGATTCGTCATGATAATATTATGTGCCTCGGTCGATGCGAGCAGCTACTCTGTACGACGCGACGGTCCATTTATCTACCAACAAGTTGATTTTAATTACAAATCGGAAGTAATGGAAATATTTAGAAGAAAAAAAAGAAAATCTCACATGGCAGAAAAACACGCGGAAAATTTCCCCCGCATAAGCTATTCGTCTGCTTACGACGAACCTCTTTGATTCTGCCTCGTCTAAAGTGCCGTCGGACTCGCCGCCATCGAATTGCTCGATCGCGAAATGTAGACGTTACTACCGGTTTGGAATTCGTAAACTCGCGGCAGTGTATAATTAATAAGGACCGGCGAACAATATTTTCTGGCAACAAGTCAACATAAAACGGTAGATTTACGCGAATCGAAAAGAATCGTTGGCGCGTTACCGTCGGGACGGCGAAACGAAGCTCGGTCTCGATATATAGTACATGCATAACAGTGCGATCACCGGTACGCGGACACCGCTGCAGTTTAATCGAGCGTTTGTCACCGGTTTTACGACAAAAAGTTTTCCATAAAACCGGCAGACAGTCGGGGCGGCGGCGGCGTTTACGTTTATATTAAATCGTCGGTGTCCTGCGTGGCCAACAACGAATCGAAAAATAACATTTCGCTATTAGAACGTTCATAAACATTTTGTGCAGAATGTATTTTATAAGTCGTACGCGTACGAAATGAAACCTCTCTCGACGGACACTTCTCGATATCGGTATATTATGTTCAGAGATTTTACTGTAATTTTTATAATATAATATTATGTTCGACCGACGACGACGTGGCACCGATATTTCTCGACCGATACGATTAATATTGAAGGCGCCAAATGACGCGGTCGCGACGTCGTCTCAGACGCGTATATTTACGTTTATTTCTTTTAAATCGTTCTGTAGTCGTAATAGTTCAATCCGTTACCGGCCGACGAGCAGTAACAGTGTGCCGGTAAAATGTGGATAGAGAATGTTGTATGTTCGAGTGCACTCGCGTAACTCGTCGACGATTATGGACAGTTACGTTTGAAATCCGATATCGTTGTTACAGAATCGGTGCGAAATTTCTAAGCCGCGTGTGCAACGTGCAACGTAGGTACTGCAGAGTAGTGTTGCACAACGATAGGTTTTCAATTATCGATATCGAATCACATAATATATCGATATCGTATCGCGATACGCGCGACAATGGACTTGTTTTTTATTTAAAATTATACCATTGGTGGATTAACCAAAGCCTAAAATTGACATAGACGATCGACGGAAATAACGAGACTGAAATATTGTATTGCGATATAATATGTTCATTATTATGAGGGCTTTAGTCGTTTTAGTATTGCTTATCGTATAATATTTATCGTTCTTTGATATTGATTTACTGTCAAAACTTAAATAAATAGAAAATAGAAAATAGAAAATAGAAAATAGAATGAATCCATTATCGATTATCGATGTACTTTCAATAAATTAGTCACATCGATATCGGTAAAATGGTTCGATACCGATATCAATGTGCATCACTACTGCAGAGACACTATATGACGCGATATCACAGGGAAAGTGCCGAGTTAACCGTGAACGCGTCGCCGCGCTTTACTAATAATTAAAAAATAAATAACGATTAGGATAAAACTCAAGCGATTGAAACTAAACCACGGAAAGAATTAACACGTATTTCAGTAGGTTTTTTCAAAAGTAAACCTCTCGCTCTCTTTCTTTTTTTCTCCGTCGTCGTCGCACGTATTATTATATACGAAACTATCGTCCTTCTGTTTTTATACAATCGCGATTTATGGTATTATATTATTATGTCGTTGGTTCTCGCGTACGAAGACGCCCGGGGTACGACCCTGCTCGGAAGCCGATTCTAAAAAAAAAAAAAATGAAAAGAACACAACAGTTATGGACGATAAGAATATTATTATCTTATTTTAACGACTCCCGCGAGAGGCGGGCGCGAGCCATCAATACGCTAGCCGAATTGATCGATCGTCCCCAGCGACTGTGTAAAGGGCACGTTTTGCTTTCGCGGTCACTGCAGACGGATATTGTTTTCAATCGATCAGAGATAAAAACCGTAACGACGATTAATAATACCGTCGTCGGAGCTGTACGCTCGGAGAACGTTTCGGTATCGATGGCGACGAGGAGAAACACTCGCGCGAACATCGACCAGACAAAAGTCTCGACCGTTTGATTTCCATAGTGAATTCCGCTAGATTTATTATAGAATAGAAAATTTCTCATTTGGGTTTTTTCCTCTCCATAAGTACTGTACACAACGCCAACAAAACTACACACATTTGTTTCGTTGTACGACTTTTTAGAACGTGTAATTTTTATTTTGCATTTCGTTTTCTACGTTATAGACGACAGTCGTTTTAACACAAAATGCGTCAGTTTATTTATATTTTCACATTTAAATCCCATAGCAGTGTCTCGGAACGGTGGTTTCTTTCCAAATAGAATTCCGTCGTAAATTTTATGTGATCACAAATTTCTATCGTAAAAATATTTTCAGATAGTGTTATTTTCTTAGCCGAAAAGAAAGTCTGTGTAAACGTAAGTGGAACTCATAATGTTCGTAAGGTTTTTTATATTTTAAAAACCGCGGGCACGAAAACTCTCTCGTCTCGCCCGTTCTTGAGAAACGATTACGTCTCATCTCGAAACCATACGATAACACAATTTCTTTATTTGATTTTCGAATCGAGTACAAAATTATTTTGAAATTTCACACGGTTCGTTTTTTCGCTGCTCCTTTGGTTTATCGATATCTTTGTTATGCCCAGCGTCCCGGCGTCTCGCACACGACAATACACGAGAATAACCCCGCATATCATCACGACACGAATGTAAACTCGTCGTCGCGTATATAATATATATGTTTGCGCGTAAATAACTCGCAGCGAATAGCGCGCCGCGCGCCGCCCGTACGTCTTGTACGGCGAAAAACCAATTTTCCGTCGAAATTTACAAAGAGAATATTATATATATATACGAGTATATATATTAACGTTGTTGTATTTACGCGTGCATATTACAATATCGTGTTTGCACGGCTACTGCATAAGTCAGTATGCGCGGCGTTCACACAGCGTCTCGGCCCAGAACGACGTGTGTGCGAACCGAAAAACGATATGAAATTCTCGACGTTTTCGGTATTTCGGGCGTACCGTGCAGACGACACGTGCCGGCAGCCAAAATAAAACGCGCGCGGCAGTGTCGTAAACAATAATCTTCTTCTTTTTTTTTTTTTTTAAGTATTTCAAATGTTATTATATTCGTTTGATCAGCGATATTAATAATATATACGTATGTCCCCAAACACTAGGGCGTTTTCGGAAAAAAAAAAAAAGTATTCGAAAATATTTTGAAATAATCATTGTTTTATGTTGTCGAAAAGGAAATCGTTTAGAATGAAAAATAAAATATACTCGAGTATAGTAAATATCAAATGACCTCGTACTCGAGTACGAAAAAAAAAAAAAAAAACGATACTATAGCGTTTTAAACTAATAATATTCAAAATCGAAGGAATTACTAGCTTCGAATAAGTAGTCCGAGCCGTGACCAGCCGTACCGTAAAAGTTTAAAATCGTACGTGAGCGAGTGCGAGGCTAGTTTGAGTGGGTACTGTTTTGAGGAGTCTGAGCTTCCGTCGGTCGGCTTTGAATCGAACAATATATTATATTGTTGTTACCGCGAAACGACGTGCTCATTGTTTTTACCCGGCGTGTTCCGCGAGTGTTAGAGAGAAAAAATCGAACGCCCGAGTTCTAATAATCGCGTCGGCGATAGTACGGCGTGTAGATTTCGATCATCGAATTCAATATTGTAAGGGTAATGCGCTCGCGGCGCACGTAATCGCCACTCGGAGTGCGGTTCGCAGAGATCAATCGCGCCGCGGCTGTGATATTCGCACGCCACTCGAAAGTCAGAAGTACCCCGTGTGCGAGGAGAACAAATGTCGGTCAGAGGGATTACGGTCGAAGAATCGGATGCACATTGCATATACGAGAACAATGAGACGCGATTTGTGGCGATTCTCGAGTGATGCGCGCCGATGAGCTTTTGACGTGACACCGATATTATAATATAAACGGAGCATTTCCGTCGATTGCTCAAAGAGAAAACCCGGTCCGATTCCGAGACTGTCGCGCGGACACGCCCGCGTGACGTCACGTATTTTTATTTCTTTTCGTACGTTTTTTTTTTTTTTTCATATAGTTGCCGCACGAATTCCGGCGGCTGATAATGAACAAATACGCGCACGAGTCGTAAATATTTGGCACGATAGTCGACGATCATATTTTTCGTCGAATTTTCTCCTCCCAGGCTCGTGTCCAAAAAAAGAAGAAACGACCGGAAAAGTCGAAAAAAATAACGTTTCCGTTATATCCGATGTGGTGCTACGATTATTGCTATACGAGATTTTCGGTGTACCGCCCGAGAGGAGTTTGATTTCGAATAAAACGAAACGAAAACATATACCGCGTTATTGAAAAGTCGATATTAAAACAACGAATCGCTCTCGATCCGGACCTACGCCGCGTGCCGGACCGGAGGAGCTCGCGGCCCAAACCGTCTGATATAAATAAGATCTCCAGACATTCCGGCCAAAATAACCGTCGGCGAAATCTCGAAAGCTTCGGTGTGTCCGGCAATCAAATCGCGCATAAAGACCCGGACCTTTCTCTCGTTTCTAACGCGTAACGCTCTCTCACCCCTCTCCTCCACCTCACGGCCGACTGATCGGAAACGTATCCGTCGACCGAATAGCCGCGTCTCAAAATAGTTCAACGACGACGTTATTATTAACACTGTGAATTTGTAAGAAAATGTGAAACGAAACATGCACATTTCTCGGCACAACGTTTGCGTTACTACGACGAGTTAGATTTTGAAAATGTTTGCTTGTTTTTTTTTTACTTTTCAGGTCGTATTTACGTTTTCATTATAATCATAACATAAAATTGGCAATTTTCGACATTATGAATGCATTGTTTTAGGTTTCTTTGTATACCTTAATCATTATTTATGTTCATAATTAATATTGTAAATAATAACCGAAAAAAAAAATCAGTATTGGTAATAATATAATTTACGCCGAAAAGTGAAATAAACACGCGGCGATTAATATTTATTTTTTTTATATATTGATAATTCGAGCTCTGAAAAATAATAAAGCTGAAAAGATACTACTTTTGATTATTAATATGAGACGATAAAAAAAAAAATGAGATTCAACAATAAGCTGGTATTATGGGATATATTGGTTTTGAGCAAGACTTAATAAAATATTTCCAAAAACTTAACATGTTATGCTGTATTATGTGTTTAGTAAATATTTTTACTTGAAACGATATTCGCCAACGAGAAAACGTTTAAACTTTTACACAATGTGTCGAAATAATATTCGTTCGCGGTGTGTAGATTTATGTAAGTTTCGAAGTAATCTTTTTGTAAGTAAGATCCGGCGACGATCGAGTTAGAACTCATTAGAATGAGAAATAGCGGTCGAATCGAAATGAAAAATTAAAAAAACAATCAATTCGCGGATAATATACGACGGTTATTATCACGTTGTTAGATTTTAATTAGATGTTAATAATTAATATAATAAATAATACCAATAGATCGAACGTAATATTTTTCGCGCGATACGTATATTACATTCTACCAGAGACTGTTTGCATTTGCGTTTACTAGTAATAACTCGTATAATTTGAAAAATAAAACCGTGCGCATAACTTTGCAATCGTAAAAAAAGAAACCGAAAAAACGTACGATAAAATATATTTGTCGGAAATATTATTCGCGTGAAACGTAACGGCATAATACGCACGTTAAAACAGTAATATACGTTTTATACGGATAGAAAAACGCGCGCACGAATAATATAATAATATATTAATATCGCGTCTTCGATTGTTTTTGAAATCTTTGTGGGTACGTCGTCGTCGTAAATATCGTCGTTCTCGAAGACGGTATTTCGCAGTTAAGACCGTTTTGAAAGAAGAAAAAAAAACCAGCTCGCTAGCTGTGCGTTACGTACGCGATTTTTCCATCGACTGTCGTCGTAATCGAGCGTTTCGTACGTAAAGACGCGCGCATAGTTTAACATAGCTATACCAATCGGAGTGTGAAAATAAAAAAAAAAATAATAATAAAAACGGGATATGCATACATATCTCTTCTTCTGCGCCCCCTCCCTCCCTCCCTTCCGCCACAGCGCGACCGCGGCGAATACACGTTTCCACGGTTATTTGTACACGTCTCCGGGGAGTCGACATTTTAAATCGGAAATTACCAAGACGGCATGACATATAGGCAAAAGTAATACACATCCGCGACCGAGGACCGCCGCGCGTGTTTTAGCTTTTCGATATTTACGCGTCTACTGCGAATATATTATTATTATAATAACTGCGCCGTATGAAACGCGTACGTTTATTTTTTTGTCCTGCTTTACTCGTCTTGAATTCTAAGTGAGCGCGCCAGTGTTAGTGCCGAGTACTCGATCGCACGGCGCGGCGGCGTTGTGACTTCCGCGTGACTCTCGTCATGTAAATTTACCGTACAACAAGACGTATTGTTGTGTTATAAGTATCAAATAATTCATTGAAACTCGTACAAATATAAATAAAAATTAAATAGGTCGTCTTGCCTGGAGAGTGTTATAATAAAGAGTGCAAACATTTTTACCGTCGGTTTCGGATGAAAAGGTGTAAATTGAACGCGTTTGGAAATATTGAGAAAAAAAAACAATCATTATGGTAGAGTAATAGGTGTGCTCGTAAAATCTAAAAAGGATTTTTCGCCTTCGAATAATGCGATATCATCAGAGCGGAGGTCTGAAAAATGTGCCGGAGCGCATGTTTATCTCGCGAAAAAGTGATTTCGTAATATTCGATACAAACGGTAATGATCTATTGATTGGTATCACAAACAATAATTCGTGTTAATAAATGAAAATATCCGAACGTTGCTATATATTATATCGTAGGATCGCAGAAATGTACGATGTAGAGTTATTGAAAATGTTATCTAATTTATAGCGATTTATTACGACTGTCCGCCGCGTGTCGTCGCGCGACGCTCGCGAAATTGCATTTGCAACGAGTATGATGTTGATTCGATTTTCAATTAAGATTCTTCTTCGAAACGTGTTCGCAATTCGTACCGGAAAATGGCTATCTTGCAATTCTGTAGACATGAAAAATTCAGAATCGATTTTCACCGACGACGACGTGGAATGAAAATACAAATTCGACTGTAACCGTTTGACGTGGTCCCATGCGCGGAGCCTGAGATTATGCGAGTTCTACGACGTAGTTGAAAAAGTAAAGTGTGTACTGTGAAATTTGAAAGTTTGTTTTCGTTTTCGCACCAATGATAGTCAGTATAAATCTGATTTCCCACCATTACGACTTATTACGACAGTCGAGACTTTATTTCGTTTTTTACATTATTATATTTATATATTTATAATTTAAATTTATGAAAACATGCCGAAACAGCCCATCGAGACCAATCCAGTAGAACGGATGTTTTTCAAATATAATCAAAATAATGAGAGTATATTATAATAGTATAATGTCAAAATCCCGAACGTCTCGTCGTTTTAACTGGATGAAGACCAGAAGAAAAATAAAATTTTGAAAATAACGTAAGGAAGAAGCGCAAAAAAATATCGTTTTAGCAGCTTTTTGTTGTCATTTAGTTAAAATCTCGGGGGAGTGACCCCTGGCAACCCCTACAGGCGCCATCGGCGCTACAATATAGAATTCTATTAACTTTTAAAACTCGACGAGTCATTGGTAGTCGTAGTCGTAGTTTTTAAATCAAAATCGACAAGACATTATAGTCTTTATTATAATATTAAATACGAAATTTTCCAATAACGTTAAACGCAAAACTCGATAACAACGTTGGAATAACCAATGAGGGAAAACGTTATATATATTTTTTGTTATTATTATTATCGATTTAAGCCCCGATTTGAAATTAAACGTGCAGGGGGAGATGAAAATGGAAAACGTCCGAGACGACGAAACGAATATACGTAATTATTAACATCCGCGGAGATATTTACAAAGCTAGTCCGATGGCGCGCCGCTACCTGTTGTAGCGTTGAAAACGAGGGCGCCGCCGCCGACGTTCGGCTCGAATTCGGCTTCGAGAAAGGGACACGCGCGCGTCGTTTTGTACGGATTACAAAACGTAAAAGAGTGCGAAATTTCATTAATTTCGGGCCCGTATTATTATGTGTACGACGCGGCGGCGGCGGCGGCGGAAACACAAAAACACACGACCGCCCTTTAAAATTTCATTGGTCACTTTATCATTTTTTTTTTTTACAACCGTTTTTTTTTTTTTTTATAATTAAAACGCCCGAATTAATTTTCTCGCTTTCCTCCCGGTTTTACACGTAAACGGAAAAAAAAAAAAACCGAAAAAAAACCGTATCACCTATGCGTAACGACCTCGCCCGCCCGTTTTGTTTGCACACGTGTACACGCGCGCGCCGCCGATTTAACGAGGTCGTCGTCGTCGTCGTAGTCGATTGTGTTTCGTTTTTCCTCGCCCTCGTTCTGCTCTTTGTTTCGTACGAAACTCGAGAACGGTCGCGAACGACGACGACGAGTGAGAATACGTATTCTCACCGAGCACCACACGTTCGTCGGATCTCGTCGTAACGCGTCGCGGCGCCATTATTAGGTGAAAAAAAAAAAAATAAACACTCGTAATATTGCTTTCGCCGAAAAGCGTGGACGACGCGACGCGAGATTCTCGAAAGTTCAATTAATTTTTAACGGTCGACCGTTATTTTAATAAATATATACCGTGCGCGCGGGGCGGCGCGGCGCGGAAATCCGTTTCAAAACATCGCGAATAAATAACTTTCAATAACGTTGCGCAAACACTTTCATAAATTTCGAAACGCGGGCAAACACTGCGCGAATTTACAACTACTGCGTGTACGACGACGTTTATAATAATATCGTATATAAAAATGTGTGCGCGCGCGACGGACAAACCTTATTTCGGAGGGTATTTTAATTATTATTTTCGTCGACTCGCGCGGATATCCGAAACGCACGCACGCGTCGCGGTCGCGGCAAGGGCGACGGGAAAACGGGCGTTATTTTTTTTCTTCTTCGAGTATTTTTAAATTATTAATATTTACACAAAAGAGTACGTAATATAGTACGTAACGACGACGACGGCCAGAGTAATCCCCGAGAAAGACCGCCGCGGATTTCATTTACGGTGTTTGTGTACTTTTTATTTTAATTTAATTTGTTTATTATTATTATACGATACTATCGTGTTTAAATTTAACATAATATAATATACATAAATGTTATACAAAAAATTTAGTATTCAAACACGGTTAGATTCGTTTAGAATCGAGTGAAAACGAGAAGAAGAAAAAACCCCCGAAATTATTATATTCGATTCGATTTGAAATCCGCACATGATTTCGTTTTACACTTTGTTGCGTGATCTAACGAAAATGTCCACGAGTACACTCGTGTTCTTTTTACGAGTTTAATTTCTACTTTTTTTTTTTTTTCCACGCGATTTACTAGTTTTCGCAGAACCGAAGGTCGTCTCGGATTTCTGTTTCTGTTAGAAATGGAAGAATCTATCGCGGCCGTGTCGAATGTACAGAGTGACAGTATTCTTACCAAAAAGCGACGGATTTCTCGGAAAATTTAAATTTTGATCTTTGGATAAATTAAAATACACGATTTTATACGTATATACGTATTAGAATGTATATTTAATATTAGAACACTACGTTACACCGATTTCGAGTTTAGTTTTTCAAACTGCAATAGAGGAACTAAAAATATTAGAAATTCATAAACGCGTTTCGTAAAATATCGAAAAACATATTTCGCGTGTGTTAATGGACTGAAATATTAAATTAAAAACCAACAAGATTTCAGGTCGTTTTCTCGCATAAAATCGCGTACAGAGTCACGTTACCAATGTTATAGATAATTATTACGTTTACGTGACGATTGACCAAAAAGTCAATTAGAGAGGTACCAATAGAGTTCTTTCCGGGTGATTTATCGATACGCTCGCAATGGCAATACGGACGCGGCGCGGCGGCCGTTTCGGCTTTTACTACCCAATGCGTTTACAACCGTTGAAAACTGGCGCGACGTCACGGAGAAAACATACGACGCTCGTGAATATAAATCATTCCGCGGCGGTATCAATCGACGCGTGATATTTGCATTTATCAACGTGTTGAAAACGTCGCGCAGTTTTTCGGTTTCCCCCCCCCCTCTGTCGTTTTCACAAAATCAAACAACAAAACGAGAAACGTGTAAACACAACACGCGCAAAACGCCGCCGCCGCCGCCACCGCCTTCATAAACGGACGGAGAGTTAAAAAAATAAAACGAAAACGAAAAAAAAACGCTCACGACAAAACTCGCGAGGAAAGACGGGGGGTGGACATAAATCGTCGACAATAACGTTTTCGCCCGGGGGAAAAAAACACGGCGCGACGGCTGTCGTGTGCGCGCGCGTAAATATCATTCGGTGAAGTCTCTCCCGAAACGTGTTTATCGCTACCGAACGAACGCTATACGCATATACGTACGCGGGAGAAATATTATCGTCGTGTATCGGGGGCGCGTGCACAAACAAAGTGTCGCATTATTACAATATAACAATATAATAATAAGAATAACGACGTGATCGAAAACGCGTGCCGCGGAATACAAATCGTCGTCGTGTCGAATCGTTTTGGATTTCACCAAAACCGGAATAAATATTTTATATACACGCGTATACGTATTGTATTACGTATTTACCACGCAGAGCCGTGCCGTGGGGTGGGGGGGGGGTCATGGGGCAAAGAAAATTATAATTATTTATTTCACTCAAAAGTACATTATGATACGCAACCTTTTCAATCATTTTAAATGCAATAAAATCATTCGAACTCGATTCGACACTTGTGTCCGAATTTAGTAATCTCACTAGATCTTATCATGCCAGTTACTTTAGCAAATTAAAATCAATTAAGACATACTCATGAAAAACCACGTCCCAAGAAAGATTGACAGACTCGGCAATATTATCGATTGAGAATAAAATAACTAAAAAAAAAAAAATCGACTTTGAAGACGTCATAGAGAAGATTTTGCTTCCGTCGAATCCGGAAAAATTAAATTGTAAGTTATATTAATGTAATCGAAAAATTCATTAAATAAATATTTTAATAATAATAATATAAAAACGAATCTGATAGAGATGAATACGAATTATTACGACCGCAATAAGAAAAAAAATAGAGGATATTTATATCATTATAATTAGTTTCCTAATTATAAACTAATAAATGTAAAAATAACTAATGTAAAAATCACTTTTTATAGGGCGTCAAAAATATGATTATACTACCTCTTGAAAAAAGGTGGGTTTACTCTATACGATCACTACCCCCATCGGCGCCAACGGCCTACCTCTAGACTGTAAATAAATAAAATCAGTACTACTTACGGCTTGTCGGTGTCGATGTCGAGAGGTTCGGTGTTCGTATTGGCTTGTGAAGTAATAAAGTAAGTATCGACAGATACAAATGTCACTCGATAAAAAAAATTAAAATCAAAAGTCACTCGATAAAAGAAAATTAAAATCAAAAGTTACTCGATAAAAAGTTTGATTAGTCGTCGACGAGATGACTAATGTTGAAAACGCGTTATCGACGGAGAAAAAATAAACACTGAAATATAACACTAAACAACCGAAAAGACCTTACTGAACCGCCGTCGACACTAGACTGAGCACACTCGCATACTTTCGCGAGTCACTCGATCGGGTATTGTTTGGATTTGCGTGCGCAGCTCGACCGTCATTGGTCGGGCGGCGCGAACAGCTATCGTTGTTACCACACAGTAATGACGTAAACTTTCGATTATTCCGATTTCACGTAAACACGCGCACGGTAATTATTAGTGTTATTACTATTTCTATTGTTACGTAATTACGTATTCATAACATATTGGATAATATTATAATTGGTTACCTACTATATAGTAAATAATCGATCTGTTCGATTGTTCCGAGTTTCTGTTGGATAAATCACGATTCGATAAATACGATATTGCTGCCTCGAATGTTAACGAATTATTATGACGGCGATATAAAGTATGTGCCGACTGATCTGTTCGATTTCTGGTGCAAAAATACGATTTCGCCACCTCGTGCAAAAAAGGCCGGTCGCTACTACCTACTCCCCATCGGCGGCGGCGCCCATGACCCACTAGTGACCTAACTTATAGACTGTAAATAAAATATATAATCGGTACTACTTACGACTCATCGGTAGGTTTCTATTGAGGTTCGGGTGCATTGGCTTGTGAAATAAAGTGAATAGTAACAGAAAAATCACGTCTGAAAGTTTGTACCATCGTCGATGGCGAAAAATAACGAACTATATTATATAATATTATAATCGGGTACCTACTTACTATAATAATCGATCTGTTCGATCGTTCTGAGTTCCTCGTGCAAAAATCACGATTTTCTCATGGGCTAGTTAGTCGACACCCTCCGCTACGGATAAAGTATATTAGTTTTTTTTTTTTTTTTTATTATTATTTAGAAAATTTACAATCTGTGTTACATGACACAATAAGTAAAATAGATAATTGATATAACACTATATACATATAAAATACACATGAGGCACATGATGAGGGAAATCATCCAGTGATGGTACCCTCTAGTAATTTTTTTATTTTTTGTTCATTAATTTAATAGGTCACGGCACCAATTTCTTTTAAGTCGGCGACGTGGGTTGTCTGGAAGAGTGCGTGATGCTAGGTGAGTGACTAAAGGATTGGGATGGTGTTGCAATTTGGAGTGAAATCTATTATAGTATAATTTAGATAGTTGGTCAACTGTTGGAATTCTTAAATCATTGTGTAGGGTTTCATTTGTTACGTACCATGGGGCCGAGGCTATTAGTCGGAGAGTGATGGACTGGGAAGCTTGGATAGTGCGGATTTGGGAAGGTTTGGCACATCCCCAGATCTGCATACCGTATGCCCAGATGGGTCTTAGTAGAGATTTGTACAATGTGGACTTTGTGTGTATTGATAGTTTGGATTTTAGAATCGGCCTGAGTAGATGAAGGCGGTAGTTAAGGATTTTACGTTTGGACTTTAGATGAGGTCCCCATGTCAATCTTTTGTCTAGTAAAATTCCCAAGTATTTTACCTGATTCGAAAGTATATTAGTTAAACTGTATTAATTACCAACTATTCGAACGGATACACGACGAAAAAATATCACTCACTATAACATAAATCACTGTTAACAAATGAAATACAAACGTTGCGGTACACGCGTTTTTCATCACACTATCCGGAGTTTGTACGTTTTAATTTTTGTTCGTTCAACGCGCGATCACGTATATTATATATTTCACTATCGTCGTCGTCATTATCTTTATATATTTTTATCTACATACCGTGATTATGCATTACGGTTCGCGGCCACGTTACGTGCGGTGTTTTTTTTTTTTTTTTTAATTTAAGTTTAATATACGCCGCGTTTAATATTACTTTAACCCGTCTCGTACTTTGGCCGTGCTCGGACGGCGGCGGCGGCGGCGGCGGCGGGTACTCGTAACATTTATTTATTCTCGTTAAGCAGGCAATAACACGCGCGCCGGTGTACGTAGAGTATATTTTATTTTTACCCACTGCTGCGGGGGCGGAAAATCTCCTCTCCCTCCCTCTAACCGTCGTCTTCGGCGCGATTGTTCTCCGCGAATACTAGAACACGGGGACTCGGCGTTTTTCGGTTCATCGAACGCGGGTTATTTCAATATTTAAAACGTTCGCCCGATGTTGTGTACATTAGACACCGCACTCGCTCGACTAATAGTAGAAAACGCGGTGCACATGATACGCTCGCGCGGAGCCTGTATCCGTTTCGACAAAATAATCATTATAAAACGTATGAGCTGACGGGAACTTCGAAAAATAACATTTTATATTGTTATTGTCGCGCGGGCGCCGACGTTTTTTCCCTAGACGGTCGACGCGGTTACAGCGATGACGCGATAGTTTGTGAATGCACTGAGATATGAACAAACAATATGAAACCGAGCGTTAGCCGGCCGATTGGAAAATAATTATACATTTTTATCGGAATGGAAACTTTCTATTAGAAAGTATTTCGTACTTTCGAGACGACGACGACGCGCGACGGTTCGATTAGTTTCATTTAATTTGATGTAAACAAAGGCGGTCGAGGATCCTCGGACGGAATACGAATAACACTGCGCTGCTAATCGATCCAATGGAAGTTACTACTCGCCTACTTTATTAATCGATCCAATAGAAGTTACTACTCGACTACTTTATTGGAACGCGGTGTAATTTGTGTGTAACGAAGCACATTGATAATCCGTGTGAAAATCACATGTCGTGTATTCGAGATGACTGCGAGTCGGTGAATTTGAATAGAGTTTAAGAGTGGTTTGAAATGCGACGGTACTGTTACTGAAAGTCTAGAATAGGCACGTGGTACTGAGTAGGTACATTTTATGGTCCGAGTATAATTATTATGCTATTTGAATCGATTCAATACTGCAGAGCCATCTAGCGACGCGTTCGAATGTCGACGAAACGCCGCCGCACTGCTCTACGGGTGTAAAAATCAAATAGGAAATTTCGAAAATCGTAGTGAATGACGTGTTCGATAATATTATTGTTATTGTAACAAAGGGGCCATGTTGGTAAATACGACGAATCGAAAACGATACTACTTGTACATTATTCGATGAATAATAATCGTAACAGAGTATTACTAAAAATGTAAGATAATTTATCGAACGCCGTCGAATTATATGACTGACGAAAATTAATATTAAAATTAATAAAAAATAAAACGTCTCGCCTGGAGTGTTTATAATGAAAACAAAGAGTAAATTGTACTGCCGGTTTCGGTTGAAAATCGTCATCGGCTATATAAAAAACGCACCGATAATCGTTTCGATCGTTCGGACCCGAACGTCATCTGCTCGTCGATCTGTTTCCGTGACGGCGCGGCGGGACCCAGTATGTTTCAATAGACTCGATAATCAGAGTGAAAAAAGGATAAAGCGTTTGAAATATCCCATTTCGAGTAGTTCCCTTCGCTTGCTCGAAAACTTTTGAGTATATATTATTTTTTTCTCTCAAACGCGTCAACGAACGCGATTTCGGATGAGAAATATAAAAAAATATCGAATTGTTTCGTAGACTCGTACGACTCGTATGGAGAGAGAGTTCGTTCGATTTTACGTAGTTTTTTCCGTATGACTTTCTACAAATCTACGAAAACGCACACGTCGTTCGAGAGATGGCGTAGCGCACGTTTCGTCTGCAAAAGAGTAGACCACGACCGAAGACTATTTGAAATAATTAACGAATAACACTTTGCTATGTACCTACTAGACTTTTTATTTGAGTTCAACCATATCCCGTGTTGTTGTTCGAAGGGATGTTTTCACTTCTTTTTTTTCGATCGCTCACGACGCGATATTTTCGGGAATATTCGAGTTGTTTTCCATCTAAACACATCAAGCTGAAAATATAATATTGTTGCCGCCGCATCGGCGCGACACAAGTTCAAAAATCTGTTTTTTTTTCAGTTTTTAGTTGAGACGTAGACGTAAATGTTAACTAACCACGTGGTTATTTCTCTCGTTTAATTTAGAGTCGACACTGTCGACGGTATTTCTAACTATTCTAAACTGATTTTTTTCTTCTTTTTTGTGCTACCTTCTCTTAAGGTAGGTTTTCCAAGGCGCGACATGTCGTCAATATCTGTGTATACGAAAATAGTATCAACTGTTTTGCAAGGCGCGACAGAACTTTGGGTCGCCGCGACCGACGACACTACTGCTCCGGAAGCAGTACCTACGTGACATGTCGTTCGACAGCATGGCGTCAAAATTAGTTTTTTCCCCGCCGGAAGATGAAATTCTTTTATAGTAATCACGATACTCGATTACTCGAGCATATTATCTGTTTTCTTTTTTTTTGACTTTAGATGGCAAAATATAAAATCTTCTTCGTCACCTTCATCCAATAACAATGTCAGAATGTCATTATTATTAATGCATACTTCAATAAACGGATCCATAATAATTTAAACAAAACTGTATTAACTAACTAAACTTATTTGTATCAACTACACATGAACACATTTGTACTCGGACAGGTTTGCAAGCGAACTGAGAATATAACTACCAAAATCGCGTCTAGTAAAACACATCAGAAAAAATACGTCGCGACGACAAGTCGCGGTCGTCGGTCGCGCCTTGGAAAACCTACCTTTACAGCGTACGAGCATATGATACGAAATGTACAATTTGTACGCACTAATATTTAAAATGTACTCGCGTGTTATTTGGAAATATTACGGTTGGAAGGCGAATCACAAAAAACACAGATTTCTATTGAAATAATTCGGTAATTTTTATAGCATAGTTATATTATATTATAATATTTAATATCGAATAAAATACGAGTGTTCTATAATCAATGTTTTTTCGCCGAATGCCGTTATTATAAGAAGTAAAATCGTACCGTAACGTCTTCGCGTGGTTTGTTGCAAATGAATTTCTACGAGTTGAACTTGTAACTCGTGACTAGTTAGCTACTCGTCTATTATTGTAGATAACACATAACTCATGTATGAATTACCGAATCAAAGTTGGTAACTGTACTTCAACAAAAATTAAACTAAATTCGGTAATTTATAGTTATTGTACTTGAACGAAATTACTGAAGTCTGAAGTATGTTTCTTAGCCCAGTTCGATTATGTGATGAATTGCAATGTCGAAGTTACGTTTTACATTGTTGAGCGTGTTTTGTCATTGTAATGGACTGTTTGTTAAAACATTTGTTATATTCATCCATATCGTTCGAATTTCTCGAAACGGAGAAATGCCGTGCCCTAATATTCGTTCTGTTCGTTTGTATTTGATGACTTTAATAGTGATTTCTTTTCTTTTCTTTTTTTTTCCGTGGCCACCCCGAAATATTCAAAGAACGTACAAGGAAAACTCGCTGGGTCTTAAAAATTTAATAAAAAACGGCGCGGAAAAATATCACAAAACGAGAGGCGCGCAGGACCACGGTCTACCGAGGCACAAGACTTGAAATTATCATAGGAGCCTCTAATTTTGCACCGCGCGTTCATAATATTACAATTATTGTTGATTATACGAATTTCGTTCAATTTACGTGTTCTCCGATCGATACGAATCGTACACGTTTATGTGAAAAACGAACAGTAAAAGACGCAAGAAAACACAACTCAACTCACGATATTAGGGCGTAATATTTTACAATTATCACTTTATTTTGCAACTTTGTATTTGTGCGTCTAAACATTTGGTCGCCCGATGCCTCGCAAATCTTAATCCGAGCTTGGCCAGAGAATGACGTTGCTTCGAAAGAAACGTCCCGCAGTCGTAATGACGATCAAATAACGATTTCTGAAAAAAGCTATTCACCGTTTTTTTTTTTTTTTCAAGTTATTTGCTTCGAAAACGGCCGCTTGATTTGCTGCTCTCTGTACGCATAATATAATGCGATCCCGCACGATCACGGCGGTAATCCGTGACCGCGTTTCTAAACGTCGAAAGAATAAACAGTGATTAACGTTATAGGACGGACAGACGCGAACAACGAAAACAAAAGAAATAAACCGTTTTCTAGAAGGTTTAGAATCTATAATATATTGTGTTATTAAATCATATTTTTATAAGATAATATGCATAATAATATTATACTTATTCGACCCGAATACGTTTTTTTTTTTTTTTTTTTAAATTTAATATTTATAAGTCCAAACAAACACTATATGATTTTTAATAATAATAAAACGGTAAAGATAAAATATTATTATCACAAACGTATAATATATATATATTATAGCACACACGCGCGCCCAACACGGATTTCGTTACACGTAAAAAATAGAATTATAATATTTTAAATAATAATAATATATATATATATGTGTATTATATATAGTTTTTTTTGTTTTCAGAGAAAAGATTCCGGAGGATCGACGGGGAGACAGCGGGGATCGGGGACGTCGAAATATACATAATACGCGCGTGGTCGTTGGGGCGTCCGCGAGAATATTTTATTCGTTCGAAACGAAATGATTTTCATATTATTCGCACAGTTTCGAAACGATCGAATGTTCGCGGGACGCCAAGCACGAGCGGCGCACCACCACCAGTGTTGCGCGTGGATGGAAATTTTGATTGACGGACTAAAGAAACCCCCCCCCCCCCCATCTATGTACAAAGACCGGCTGAACAATAGGTCGAAAAACGGAAACGGGGTCTCGGTCGGCCGTTTGCCACGGAGAAACACGCGGGGAAAAACACAGGACGATCTCGAACGGTCGCGCGTCCCGAATCGATTGGAAAAGGATTCAATAATAATAATACGTGAATTTATATCCGGATGGGTTGTTTTTATATTTTCCCTCGAGGGGATTTTACGGGAAATCGTCTAGATTTTAATTTCCCAACGCGTCCGCACGGATAAATAATATAATCTGCACAACACCGGTGTCGTAACAGCTGATCTTTAGTATTTATTTTATTTTTTTCTATACAATCCGGGAGAGAGGGAGAGAGGGACCTTATACGATAATCGGATATCGACGCCGACGACGACGCGTATATATTATATATTTTATATGACGTGTAATTAATTAATGTGTGATATTGTTTAATTTTTTTTTTATTTTTATTTTTATTTCGTTCTTTTCGGTTTAGTTTTCCGCCGCGCGGCCGCCCTCCTCGTTGTCTTCGATCCCGGACGTTTTCACGCTCCGTTTGACCACCGCGTCGTCGGCGACGCGCTCGGCCTTTGGCGGCGGCTGCTGCTGCTGCTGCTCCTTGGCGGGCTGCGTGTCTCGCCTCACCTTGGCGTTGTCGCTTTTCTTCTGGCGGATTCCGTTCGATTCTGCGCGTTCGGAAAGAAAATGAAAAAAACAAAAAACAATTCAAATTATTCACGAGTTTCCGACGTTTTTCGTCTCCAAAACACAACTATTGTTGTTCTAGAAACATTCTTAATATTTCATTCGTTTGCCGTTCATATCATATATATATATATATATATGGTCGGTTCGCAAATCACAACACTGTTGAATCAACACGAAAGTCGCCCCCTTTCGGTAGTTTCGAGAATTTTTGAAAATCTATTTTAACACGTCGATGGACTGCAGTCACTGCTATAGCAGTCATGTTCGTTGTGGGTTTATCGTATCGAGACAGATGTAATGTCCATTTACGACTTTACAATTTTTTCTACTCTCATTGTTTTTCATTCCTTTATCTTATATATAAAAATGAATCACAAAATGTGTTGTAAGCGCATAACTCAAAAACCCCTGAACCGATTTTGCTAATTCTTTTTTTATAATATTCCTTGAAGTACAGGGATGGTTTTTGCGGAGAGAATTATTAAGAAAATTAACCCTAAGGGGGTTAAAAGGGGTAAAAATGGAAAAAATCCTGAGTCACTGGAGCTTTGTGGTATTAAATTTTGTCAATAGTTTCATTTAATATAGCAGAGGCCCCTAAAGAAAGGATTTTCCATAATTCAACCCCTAAGGGGGTTAAAAGGGGTAAAAAAGGTGAAACTAGGTGAAATTCGCCTGGCCGGAACCGCTGGAGCTTTGAGTATGAAATTTGGTCAGCAGTTTCGTTTTATATAGTGGAGACCCCATGGGAAAGGATTTTTCGAAATTCGACCCCTACCGGGGTTCAAAGGGGTAAAAGGGGTAAAAATGAAAAAAACTGATAAAATAAAAAGTTATACTGCACACGGGCGAAGCCGGGTTATTCAGCTAGTATTGAAAATAAAAGCTCCGACTCGTTTTTTATTCGAAGCAATAGTTAATGAGATATAAAAGTGACGATGAAATTACAGCAAGATGCGCATGACTGCTATAGCAGTTATGTCCGTCAATGTGTTAAGTGTGCGTGTGTGCGCGCGTCCGGACCGGGACTACAATATTGCCCGCGGGCTATGCCACTGATTTTCGACGATCATCAATAGTATTTAAAAATTAATAATATTTAATTGAAAACGACGAAATCGGTCGTCTTTGATGTCGGTTATTTTATCGCCGGATACTATTCATCGGATTAACGTGTACGATTGAAATTTCACCCATTTTTTTTGATATTATATAGACATAATCGTTTGAAATAAGAGACGATCTTAACCGGACTAGCGCGCAAAAAGTTCCAATTATAGGGGTGTTAAAGATAATAATATAATTGATTTAGATCGCCGACATTCGCATGTACCTGTTTTCCGCGACTGATTAGAGCGATAATAATATTGCTACACGGACATACGCGAGAGAGGATCGACGAGTTCGTCGGCGACCCGGCGAGTATATTTACTCCGAGTGCTAATTCGATATTCGAACACCGGGGCGGCTTAAACGTCGAGCGCAAACTGTATTTCGGTTACGTCGTCGTCGTCGCGCAGTCGATTACCGTCCGTTAAGGCCGCGCTCAGGCCCACGCACGACACGCGGTATTCCGTCTCGACGCCGCGCCCTAATCATTACGCGTCGTCGTTTTGTGTGTACCTTACCTGAACTCGGGTACGCGTCCAAATATTTGCTAAAGCCCTCCTTGGCGGCGGCCATCAGTTCTGGGTGTTCGGTCAGCGTGTCCGAAAGCGACATTATCAGCAAATCTGAAACGGACGTGCGATCAATAACAATAATAATAATAATAATAAATATCACGTCACGTCGTCGTCGTGACGTTTACACGCGATGTACGATTTTTCATCCCGATTATACCTAGTATTTCATTTGAAATCACTCGAACAACGAAGGATTTGAAAACCAAAAAAGATATTACTCCACTCGAAATTAGTGTTGCACAACGATATTATGTTTTCAATTATCGATATCGAATCACGATGTCGTATAACAAACGATATCGATATCAATATATTATAATATATCGATATTCATATAATGACACTAACTTTAAATCACTCATAATTATTAATTAATTTCAGTACCTAGTGAATAAAATACACTGAGAAACACTTGATACTGAAATTGACGTAGACGATCGACGAAAACAACGAGACTGAAATTGTATTGCGATATAATATGTTTATTATGAGGGCTTTATCGTTTTAGTATTGCTTATCGTATAATATTTATCGTTCTTTGATATTGATTTACTGTCAAATAAATAGAAAATAGAAAATAGAATGAACCGATTATCGATTATCGATGTACTTTCAATAAATTAGTCACATCGATATCGGTAAAATGGTTCGAAATACGATATCAATGTGCATCACTACTCGAAATATCCGAATAAAATATTTTAACGAAAAAAAAAGAAAAGAAATTCACGCGATTTACGCATATAGAGAACGCCGAAAACGAACGGATTTTTCTCGTTTACAGTTTTCACTTACAAGAGTGAATCTAAAATGGTTTCTGGTGTCAAATCGCGGCGTGTTCGCGGTGTACACGTATTTTGAAATTCGTAAAAATGTTACGATCAGTTTTTTTTTTTTGTTCTATCATTAAATACGTAAATATGTCGTTTACCCAATATCTTTTTTTCCAGTGCTCTGGAGATCCTTCCTCGGCTCGCCTCGGTTTCCAAAAAGTCAGTGAATTTCTGCAGAGATTCTTGAGCCTCCGACCCGCCTGAAACACGAACAAAATCGTTTTTAGAGGGACTTTCGCGAAAAGCGATTGAATGATATGTTAAATGTCATATTTTTAGAAACAGTTCTCCGGTCTGCCTGAGACCATATCGCAAGTATAGTACTACGGTGTAAAATTTCGGACGATTGCCATCGAAAATCCGTCGGAAAAATAAAACTATTTTTTACGTTATATTATCCGACACGAGTAGTTACTGTAGGCAAAGTATTTGAAAAAAATTTAATTTATACGTAGTGTCGTCGGTGTTTCCGTACTAGTTTTTCAGTTTGCGTTCCGTTCTGAGGAAACGCCGTGATATATTATAATTATATACTCGCCGGAGAAACCACGGCGATAAACTACTCGGGTACGCTTGCGTGGCAAATACTGACGCCGAGGACGAGGGTTTTTCGTTTCGAATTTATAATTTTAGTCTCCTTCGACACGCGGCGGCGGCGGCGGTGTGATGATATGTAATATTATGTTTAAAATGTAAATACGCTCCTTATTATTCGGAATCGTTTTTTTATTTTATTTTACCGCAAAAATAGCAGCAGCCCCGTTTGTAGTAGTTCATTCGCTAAAATGACCGAACGAACAAAACGATAATATCGTTGAGAGCCACGTTATCATCAGTTTTTTCGATGGAACATTCTATTCAAACGTTTTTTTTTTCATTTCACGTTCTAATCTTTACCGGGACACATCGTTTGACGATTATATATAGACGACGAACAGTGTGGGTCGAATCAAATTCGACGTCGACTTTCGCCGAATTATTATGGCCGACAAAAATATACACTACGAGTTAGTCACTATATAGTACCTCTGAACACTACTCTTAAATTAAACGACAAACAATATTATTATTTTATTATAATTTAATTCGACACGTGAGAACGTGATCATTAGTGAACGCGTCGATGATAATTCGTTACTCACCGATGAATAGTCCTTGGTTGAACATGAGTTTGGCCAGCTGATAAATAATCTCGTCCATCATTGTCTGGGCGTACGTGTAGTCCGACGGCGTCGTCAGCGTGTCCAAAAGCCGATTGTACTGCGAGTCTGACATGCGCAGTTTGGCTTCCAAGATCTTTCTGATTCCTAAAAATCATATCACATCGTCACGGCGGGTGTTTCAAAAACGAAAATCCGACTCGGACCGTCGGGTCGTCTTCTTACGATCGATGCGCTTCGAGTTGTAGTCCTCCTCGTCCAGGTCTTTGCTCTTCTTGGTGAACTTGTCGCGCAGGATCTGTTGCATTTCTTTCAGTTCGGTCAACGTTCCGTCCACGTCGTTGAAATCGGCGGCCGACTCGTAGTTCTTTTGGAACTTGTTCGGAGTGTCCTGCGAAATAACAATGCGCGTGTGAACGATTTCGCCGAACGTGTAAAAAGTAAAAAAGTAAAAAAGTAAAAAACAAAACAAATAAAAGCGCTCGCGAACGTTATAAATAATTAATCAAAGGGGAGGGGGGGGGAAGTAACGGGAGAAATACGAATTTCACGAATAAAAATACGTTTCGAGTACCCGCGGCGCGTCGTTCGTATTTAAACTGTTTAATGTTTAAACAAGGGCTGTGCGAATGCAAAACGGGATGACGTGTAAATAATATATAATATAAATTCGTACGTTTCTGGCGGTTCGAACACGCGCGAGCGAGTCGACTTTAAAATTAATTAAAAGCCGAAATACCTTTAGGTTTATTATATAAATATAAACTCGGTTGTGTTTTGCAATCGTCTACCCGAAGGCGAGTTTCGTTCGCCGCGGAGCGACCAAAGTTCTCCGCGGCAGGACGCGCGCGCAGTATTTATACGAATACAAACGATAATAACAACGTGGGTACTATACTATTTTAGTATTTTACGTCGTTCGTCGAAATACCGATTTTCGCGCGCAATAAGTACAATAATGGAATGGAATTAATGATATTTACCTACGCGCCCGATAGAGGATTAGCTCCTCGAATATTTCTCGTCCCCTAAACAATATTGTACGCGTCCGTTGTTTTTTTGGTCATTAAATTATGTCACACGTTTATTCGGTCGAGTGATAATGTTTTCGTTGATTATACGATATATGATTTTTTTTTTAATTAGAGCGGAGGATTTATTAACATTTATTATATTTTGTTTTACAGTACTGCAAAAAAAAAAAAAAGAAAAAAAGCACAGTAAATAGCATTCGATGTTTTTGAACAAAGCTATGTGTAATTTTTAATTTTACATAATACGAGCAAATGTATATTTATGGGATTTTATATTTACTTTTGGGGCATTTTTTTTTTTTCGGTTTTTAATTTTCAATCCGTGTTTTACAGGTATACGATGTTAATAATAATAATAATATAATTGATAATGTTATAAACCCGGGGTGGCTAATATGTGAATATGTTGGCGGACCATATGGATAAATACAATGACATCAGGAGCCAAAATGTTTGTTAAAATGTTTTTAAAAATACCACGCGAATGTATAATTATTATTTAGCTCGACGTTTACAGGTTTTTTGTTTCTCTCTTTATTTCTCTGTATTCGAAACAATGAAACATTGTAATTTTTTCATAAACGTATACCGAAAAAATTATAATTATACTAGTAAATTTTGGTTTTTGTTAATAAGACGCGAGTCGCCGGTTGACCATCCCCGTTATAAACTTAAATATTTTGTTCGTAAACTTTTACATATAAATCGAATTTACGTAAGAAATATAGTTGTTATGAACTTTCGTCAAGAAAAAAATAGTTAATGATTATTTTGTTTCGATAATGAAATATTATATTGTTTTTTTTTGTTTTTGTTTTTACAGATCATTTTTCTTTTACTTAAACACCGATCCGTTTTGTTGAAATCGATATGTTTGTTCTCGGTCACTCTATTTAAGAACTGCGAATTGGTAATTTAAGGTTTTAAAAAAACGTTATTAGAGTTTGACACGGAAAAATTCGAGTATTCTCCGTGGGTTTAAATAAAAAACGCGAACCCTCACGCTATAATAATATGAACAGTCTGAAATGCTAAGAAATGTTTACAGGAAAAAGGTCGATTCGAATTTCCGAAAGATTGTTCAGAGATACATGACGAAACGGTTTTCAAACTGGTAATTTTTCGCGACCATTTTAAATGATTAGAAGTTTAATACTTCGGAAGAGTCGATCGATGGGGAAAACAACTCGGTGGACATCGTCGGCCATGTGCGTGTAGTTTAGTATGAATTTGAACACTGCGAGTTTATCGAACGGAAGTAAATGGGTCGCGGGAAACGACGACGAGCGACTGACGCGGAAGTTTATGAAATGAAATCGCGGTCGAGCAACGTAAACGCGCAAACGGTGCGCAGGTGGGTGTACACGTGCTAAATGCGGGCGAATCGGAATCAATAGACCCGCGAACGACGGCGAAGAAAATACAAACGACTGGCGAACGAATGTCGTTAAAAAATCCTTTAAAGCATATGCTTTTGAAAATATTAAATAACATAATAAACGTTTAGGCCAAGCCTATACGAACCCCGACGAACCTACCGGGAAGATTACTCGGCCCGCGCCGCGGGGGATTATCGTTTCAACTAGATCACGCGCGTTTCGTGAAATAATGTAATTCGATAATATTATTTAATGTGTGTACTCACGATTTCCTTGTTGACCGCGTCCGCGGCGGGGTCGGCGTAGCGGGAATCCAGTCGATACAGCTCCCTGTCGATCATGCTCAAGTAGGCCAAGGCCGATTCTCGGTCCAGCTGAAACACACACACGCGCGCGCGCGATATTTACAATATTGTGTGTATTCGCCATAATCGAGAGGGGCCGGTGAAAAAAAAGGTTTTTCTCGCACGTGTTGTTTCCGCGGCGGGTCGGCCGGCGTGCGGCGCGTTTTGCGGCCCAGAAAACAAACCGAAAACTGCGTAATCGATATTATGCAAAACTCTTATACTGTGCTCGCGCGTTGCTGTTGAATAATCTCCGTATTGTGTACGTATACTAAGGCTACGGCGACGAAACGCCGTTTTCAGGTTAAATAATAACGAAAAGTTATGAGTGACATTTCGCTCCTATAAAACCATGTTTAAATAACTCCTCCGGAAAGTAAACTGCGTAAATTAAATTAATTTTCAAATTTCAAAGACCAACGCGACCCGGATTCGAACTTATTAAAATAACTGTATATATATATATATATGTTTACTTGCTTTTATTAAAACTAATTTCAGATCATATCAGCGGGGAAAAAAAATATATACGTAATATTCAACGATAAAATTACGACGGTTAATTTTCATAAAGTATTTTAAACCGCTTTTCGAATAGCTTATAGTCTCGTTATCGTCGTCGGGGCTCAGAACTCCGTACAAATTTCCATAGATTCCCATAGAAAGCTTTTTGAACGTCCGAATCGACGCCGACAATCGATGGACTTTGTAATATCGCCGTTGTATATGCTCGCACCAGATAAACCGCGAAAAAGGAAACGACCGCGGTCCGGATACGCGTGGTTTTAGTCGATTGTCGGCCATTTATTTCGGTCGTTCAAAGTGATTATTATTAATCCCGGATTCGGAATAACGTATTACTACAACTATACGTTCGACGTGATATTTCTCGCCGTTTTCGTTTACTGCGGGAGAGAAAATTTCAATCAATGTTGCGCCGTAGTTATATTCCCGCGAATACGTGTAAATTATAAACGCGTAAAACCCTTCCAGACACGAACGCGCACGCCGCCGACGCGCGGTAATTATTAACGTTTCGCGATGGGAAAATCGACTCGGAGATACAACAATATGCTTTACACATTACACCGATGTACGTGAAGTTTGGGGAACGGAGTGCCCCTTCTTATTTAATTTAAGATTATGCGTCCTCGTCCGGGGGACCCTTAAAGACGTTACTCACTAAAGTATACGATATTATATTATATTTTATGATTGATTAATTTGAACGAATGGGAAAAATGAAACATCGAAGAAAAATAAGATAAGATGAGATACATGTACCTCGAGAGTTAATTTAATCGACACTGTATTTTATTTTTGAAAGCCAACGGGCGCTCTCTTAGATCACACGTATACCGTACATTAATGAAATTTGTTTTTACACCTTACCATTTTTTTTTTTATGAACAAATGTGTGTAAATGAAAAACGAAGGAGGTTTAGAGTTTGCAGGAAGCTTATATGAACGCGAGGCTTTTCTGACCGCTTTGAAAACGATATTTCATAATATTATGTTAACGACGTCACGTAGGATTCGATGCGAGTACTATTGTTATTACCGATCGAATAGCGGACGATTTTAGCCCGAGAAACCGTAATCGTTTAATCGACATTTCCACTCGACAATAACGATAATAAAACGGCTTCGTCGTGAAGCCAACGTAACAAGAGTGTATGTAAATGGAAATTGGTGGATGTTAAGCGTCGTACTTTTGTAACGACTTCGCAAGCAATAATATTAATAATAGCAATCCGGCGTGTCGTACGAAAAACGAACGGGTGGGACGATTTTTCTCGACTATTCGTTTTTTTTTTTTTGAAAAAGAGAAAAAAAAACTATGTTCCGTTCGATAATTTTAAGTTTAAATTTTGAAAAACCGTTCGGATTATGAACGATAATGACGAGAACTATACAAGAAGAATAAATCAATTTAAATGATATACCTAATTATTATAGTAATTATAATAGAACAATAGTTATTTTATACGTTAAACTTTCATGTTACACACTGTATAGTTTTTTAAACTCGTTAAAAATGAAAAACATATAATTACAAAAAGTAGTAGAAATAGTATTGATTAGTTTTTAGAAAATATAATATCTCTCAATCTCATTGTTCTATTTATAACGACACGTAAATTATTTGATTTGCATTCTCAACATATAGTAAATGTTGTAATTTCAATATTACGAACCTAAGTCATTCAAATTCCGACGACGATTTTTATATTGAATTTATTTATTTTTAAATATTCGAAGCTGAAAGTCAAAATTGTTTTCATATTTTATAAACGAGACATTTTAATTCGATAACGGAGAAGATAACGGCGCGCTGATGAAAACGAAATCTCATTTTTAAAGGAAAATAGATTTGGCTCGATGAATCGAGCTTATAACGGATTTGTGAACGTTTTCGTACGGTTTTGCGGAATAAAACGGGACGAGATTCGTACTCGGATTGATGTGATGCGTACGTGATAATAATAACTTCACGCCACAGTCCAATAGCTTTCGCTTCGAGAGGAAAAACGAGACGGTGTGGAAATTAAAATCGAAACTAGTTTTGATTTAATTAATTTATATATATATATATAATATAAAGCGTGTTAAAGTTTTTCTGGTCGATATATATACGAATATGTATTAATGTTTAAGATTTCAAGAAAGCGCGCGAGAAACTTTTGCTTTTTCGATATATCGTTTCTAGGAAAAGAGAAGAAAAAAAAAACCAAAATAATTTGTCGCCGAAATGTACAACACGTCGTCGCCGCCTGTCGATCGGAAAAAAAAAAAAAAATTCACGGAAACGCGACAGGACCAAAGCGCATTAGGGCGTACAAGTGTAAAAAGAAAACGCGGCCGTTCAAAATAAGGACTGCGCGACTCTCGTCGTTTGGGTAAAATCGATGAAATTTGACCTGTTATATTTTGACAGTGCGTTTGAGTGTAATGTTTCAGAATTAATTCACAACAGTATTTCCAACTTGACGACGACGCCCGTGCCTTTGAAAAATCCGAACGGCAAAACACTACTCGAAGCACTCGAAACCGATTACACGACGACGACGACGCGTCGAAAATCTTTTGTCTTAAATAATCACTTCACGTCGGCGCGTAGTCGATTTTTAAAATTTAAAAAAAAAAATGTTACCGATAAAAACCAAGTCGTCTTGAGTTAAACGGTGGTGAATATCATATTTTCTTTTCCAAACATAATATAATATCTTCGTTTTTCTTTCTAACGCAAATGACCGCCGCCGTAAAAGTACCGAGCGTACCATTAAAAAAAGTTCGCCCAAAAGGAATTATTTCGTAATCGACAGACCGCACGACAGCAAAAACACCAGTTTCACAAACTTTTCGAAAACGATTCGTACTTTGAAATTATATTATGAATTTATAACCTCGACCATGGTAGACGTGCGGAAGTCGAAAAAAGAGAGGAAGAGAAATTCCTCGATTCGTTTGTGTCGAAGCATAAAATCTGCGTTGCCATTATAAAAATATAAAAATCTATCCGATAACATAATATTATTAACCACCGACGACGCGACGGTAGCGAATACGAATTGAAAAATCAATTTCAAACGCATGTAAATAGGATTAAACAAATAAAAGTTTGCGTTTCCATCCGCTCGCGATAATTTTTACTTGTGCGCGCCAAAGCAATCGAATAAAAAAATGCATACGTGCGTGTGTTGCATTCGTTGCGTGCATTACTGCGTTGCATGCATTTTACGTTGATTATTTTGTAATAAAAAACGACTCGATTGTTATTTAATCTGACAAAAAAAATAGTAATAATATATCGTGTATTCAGCGGTAGTTCTTGGTGGATATTTGAGTGAAGCGACTTGGTATAGGAATTACACGTCGAAACAACGGAGTTTTGAATAAGACGTATTCATTATTATTTATTTATCGTCGATAAATCCGCATATCGAAGTATCTTGCTGTAAGGCACTAAAAATCCTGGGTTTTGTTAAGCGTGTTTGTTCTCAATTTAAATTAGTTGCGCCTATCAAATCTTTATACTGTGCACTAGTGCGGTCCGTTCTGGAATATGCGTCTGTAATATGTGATCCTCACACCATTTCGCATAGCTATACCCTAGAGCGAGTGCAGCGTAAATTCTTGTCTTTTGCTGGTTACGTGCTTGAAATAAATCATCCACCACATGATTACACCCCTGTTCTTACTTCCCTGAAATTGTCCTCACTAGCCGATAGAAGAGTTCGAGCGAACCTTAGTTTTTTAAGCAAACTAATTTCTGGTCTTATAGACTCCCCGTCCCTTCTTCAATGCATTAACTTCAAAGTGCCTTCTTTTTCTTCACGTTCTAGCTACTCTTTCTATGTCCCTGTCTCTGCAACCAACTATGCTGCCAATGAACCCCTTACGAGAATGATGAGGATTGCCAATGCTGAACCCTCCTTCTTGTCTTAGTAATTATGTTATATCTTACTATGTACTATTACTTTTAATTTTATTTTTCTCTGTTTTTCACTTATGTTTTCTTCCTTCCTTAATTGTTTAGTTTAAGTTAAATTGTAAATTAACCATTGGGCTTGCCCGTATTATAATAATAATAAATAATAAATAAATAATAACGTCTGTTGCCGGCGACCGTGTAAACAGCAACGATTGCGCAATGTCAACTGGACAAAACGACGAAGTAGACATAATAAGTGATCGTCTGCTTCGATTCGTTTCGATCTCTGGATTTTCAAACGGCGTTTCTTACAACACTATGCCGCGCGTCGAAACTGGATTCAGAACGATAAATGTATTTAGACGTCCAACGTCTACGTTCCGGAGAACGAAATGTTCAAAACGAACGAAATCGTTTGGCAATATTTCGGACGACCGCGTCCGACGACGACGACGGTTCGAACGAGACTGAAACGAGACTTCCGTCCGAATCGATTTCGTTATCTCATTATCCCTATTTCCGGGTCTACTATTGTCTTGCCAAATGACGTAATCATATAACAAAAGCTTTCGTTTCGTGTGTGTGTATTTTGAACCTCGAACCCTTACGTAACACATTGCCAGGTGGTGGGCGGCGCGACAATAGAGATTCATAATCCTTTGTTTACGTATTTGAACTTTAATCACGACCATCTTATCGATTAAAAAAAAAAATAAACAAAAATTACGAGCGGGTTAAAAACTGTTTTAATTGCTGTTTATAGCGCGCATTTTGACATTTTCACGTGTGCATTAAAGTGCCGAAAAACATGCTGTGACTTCCGAGCCCCGCGGGTATAGTATGAAATACGAGTTCGAAAAAAAAAAACCTAGCAGATGCACGTACCATAAATCAGAGGTTCCAGAACTTTTAATGGTACGACCAGTTTAGAAAATTTTGGCGATTGATATACTCAATGATATTTTTCTTTTGCCTGTTGATCGTCGAAAACAAAAAAAAAAAAAACAGTATTCGAAAACGTCACGCGGGCCAACAAAACAAAAAACCCACTTTGGGACCGGCACTCACAACAGTTTGAGAAGCTCGGCAGTAAATGTTTATAGACGCGTGCAGACGGAAAGTGATTAATCGCGCGCGACAGACCGTTCGATATTCGGATTCATTCAGGAGGGACACGATTAGAGTATTGTAATATCAACGCGATTAAACCGCCGTTTTAAACGGTTCGCGAATTCACCGTCCGTGTAAATCGACCGTTCGCAAGTGTCCATAACGATAATAACGCGCAACGCCGATTTAATCGAATAATAATTATTCCGACAGCGTGACGGAACACAAAACGCCATGCCTACTACCCCGTCGTTTCGTAGCGTGTCCGTTTTAAATCAAAAGTCGATCTTATATACGTCGTAAAGTATACGGAACGAGTCGGCATGATTTGACGAACTTTTGTTTGGTTTAATATTTATTTGATTTATTTTTTTCATTATTTTTTGCCTCAAAGTTATCGTCGAGTAGTTCCCGAAAAACGCACACGCGCTATAAACCTCTTTTTACTAACAATATTGTAAAATCTATACGTGTTTAAGTTATTTTTATCATTTTGGGTCGGCTAAAATTTAAAACGTTGGTATAATATTTTTATTTTTAAGCCTAATGATATAAATAATAAATGAAACCGTTTTCGTTGCAATGTAAATGTAATAATATACTATGATAATATTATTATGACCTGTTACTAGTACAAGTAATAAGAGTAAAAAAAAAATTATTAAATCAAGAGCACCCGGTTGTTATTTTTTATTCCGCCATTGAAGATTATTTATAAAAAGGTCGCATGAAAAATTTAGTATATATCTTGGGTCGCCACTACACAAAGGTTAAGGAACCGCTGGGTTAAAACCGTATTTTAAATACGTTATAAGTCGTAAATATCAAATATGTTAGGCAATAAGCATTATGCGTCGTTATAAAAGCACGTGCCACGGGTATATCCATTCAATATTATATTTATTATAATTTTATACAATTTACTTTCATTTATTTAAAATATTCCAATTTATAGTTCTTACATAAGTAATTTCCACACAATGTTCGGAATATTATAATTTATAATTAAATAAAAATCGTTCTTTAGCCATCGTCTTTCAGTCGTCTATGATTACTTTAAATTAATTATATATACATACGTTATATACTCTATACTCGTGTATATAATTATCTATATACATATGTGGGGGGTTAGAAGTCAAACGAGACAATCGCGACCGACAGGACGACTTTGATGGATAAACATGGAAATCGATGCGCTTTGCATTTATCGACCGCTTCGCCAAAAGAAAATAATAGAATTAAATCGATTTAATTAACAAACGGAATCGTATACGTAAAATATACGAAAAATTATACGTGTCAACGAATATACCTGATAAAGTAATTTCAGATTATACGCGAAGACCGAGTTTAAACTTTTAATTTCGCCCCCTGCCCCCCATCATCCCCTAAAGATTGGTCTAGGGACGCCCCCGTTCTGCAGCCCGGTAAAACTGAGGGACGATGTGGGAAGAAAACCGCGCGATTATAACAAATAATATAAGATAATCACTGCCTTCGCCATAAACGACGAATGTTTTATCACGCCGCCGCCGCGCGGTAATCACGATATTATATTACCCGTCGTCGTCTCGAAATCGCCGACCGTAAATATTTGATAATTCCGAGCGCGTGGGACGCGAGCGAAACTTTAGATCGCGCGCAAACACCCGGCGCGATATGCCGCTAATTTAATTACTACGCCGTCGTAAACTTTCGGAGACGTCGTCGTTCGGGTCTCCGATTCGCGAGCGACATCGCGGTTTTAAGCTCATCGGCCTAGAGGTCTAAACGAAAATCGACCGACGAAAGCCATCCCCGACGACGACGACGACGACGTTTCGACGAGGATTACGAGAGCCCCGCGCAGAGTAACAAGTCAATACACGCACTTGTTTTTCGCGCTCGACGCGTGAGAACTCGCGGAAATTGACGAGAGAACTTGTTTTTTTTCCTATTTCCGCGGATACCGAACCAAAGAAACACTGCGTTTTTTAGAAATATTAATCGTCGACTGTAGTCGAAAAGTTTTTAAAAAACCGAAGATTTACTGTATTTTCTCAAAACTTTTGCTTTTCAATTTTTACAAAGATCACGGTATACGTAATATTCTAAAAGTGTGCTGATGCCGTGTGTTTCAAGTCTTGAAGAACATACTCAGCACAAAGACAAATCTCAAGGTTTTATTTTTTCGAAGTTGCTTTTCATTTTTGAGCTTGTCTATTGTCTTTACTTGGTGTGTTTATATACTTGTATATGATGATGCGATTTCGGTGCACGCCCAGTGCATTGAGTTCTGGCTATTCGATAGATTTTTCAACGCGCAAAAAGTCACAATCGTCCGAAACGTTCGATTTTTTCCTCCAAAAATAGCATGAATAACGAATAATAATTTACAATATTGTTTACTTCTCGTGACAATCGACTATTATTTGTTGTTAATGGATGTGTCCGATTTTTAAAATTATCTTTTTATTATTTGCCGAGCATTGAAAAACCGACGTATCGAATATTTCATATCGTAAGAACAAAATATTATAGTTCTCTCCGCGTAATTCGTCTTCTCTCGGCGTCCTTGATTTCTAAACGTTCTCGTCGAGTTCGCCCGCGGCCAAACAACGTGATAACGCTCACAGACGACGAGCTCGCGAATTTCAACGACACGTACACACCTGCGATGCAGCCGGCTCGGTCGCAATAAACTATTGGTTTGTCGTCTTTTCGCGTACGAAAATAATCCGATCGCGGCGGGCGAATAATAAATCCGACGAGCCTCGGTTTGACTTTGACACATTACAGCGATTCATTATCGAAATATATTTGCGAATAAATCACGTACGATTATATAATATTATGGCTTTCTGAAAATTATTACATTTAGATTTCGCCGCGTAAATTATAGTCGTTGACTTTGGAAAACTTAACGACGACAAAGCTCACAAGTACACGCTCGCGCGCGACAATTAGTCTGCGCGGGGGCGAGGTTTTATTGCGTAGCTCGAATATCAACGCCTCCGCCCGTTAAAACATAGTGTATTTTTAATCGATTATTGCATAATAGTGCGCGCGAATAAATTCATACGACTCGGCAGACATTTATTCAGACGTATATAATATAAACGAGCGCGTGTGGGCGATTCGCAAACTCCCACGCGATTTCGGTGGTCTTACGCTCTCTTTCTCTCTCTATGTGTCTCTCGCGTGCGAGTCGAATGTAATATTTACTGTTTGTTTTTTTTCTCCCCCAATCGTCTTCTTTTCGAGAAATCCCCGACGATCAGGCTGCTGCTGCTGGTAAGTCGACTCTCGTCGAACGGCGGCGTTTGGTATGATTTCGTTTCGACCGAGCTCGAACGAGGAGCTTACTTTTTCGAAACACAGACCGGAGGAGTTTAAGCGACGACGTTTATAAAATGTTTTATGAGAATTAAAGTCGAAATCACTATAATTCGATCGATTTCGTCGTCAACACAAACAATTCGTGCGGCGTAATAAAAGCACATTGACATACGCATACTTATGGGTTATAACTAGGGCTAGGATTTTGTAGCATTTGCATTTTCTTTCTTAGTACTCCAGGGCATTGCTAATCAAAAACAAAATTCCATTCATACATCACACGAGTTCAAATAGACAATTTTGTTTTTGCTTTTTTTTGCATTTTCTTATGATATTCGTAAATACGTAAATGCTTTTTTGGTACCGACTTTAGTGTCAGTTTATTGGCTTTTCATTTAGTTTTTGTTAATTATACGCATATTCGACATTTTCGTTTTAGAATGATGGTGATGAATACCGAAATTTTTCAAGATATTACAAAATATCAAAGATAATTATAATAATATCTTATTGTTTTATTGAATATTTATATAATAAACAGGTACCTACAATTTAATAAAACAGTTTTCATAGCGGATACAATTCGGTAAGTACCGTTTTTACCCTTCGCCTCACGGTATCGATCTGATTATCCGCGGTTCGCGCGATCGAGAAACCAGAGAAACGTGTAATAAAGAAATTAGGTTTTCCGGCAAAACGAATAGGTATGGCGGCATCGATTATTCATTTGTAAACTACAGTGGCGGCAGGAAAAACGGCGTGGTTTTACGGGGCCGATGTTCACGCGCAAGCGCTGCTGTTCGAAAGTCATTATCGTCATGGCGGCGATAAATCTATTTCGGCGTCTGTGTTCGGAGAAAAAGAAAAAAAACCGACAACAAACGAAAAGAAACTACGACGCCGCCGGGGACACGTCTCGGGGGAGAGACGAAATAAATTATCGTACGGATCTCGCGCGGCCGCGGAAAACGTGTTTTTCGCCAAAATTAAATAATAATACGTTCAATTTATGTTCGGGGAAAAAAGAACTCTCGCGGGCCCGAACAGCCGAGGCGAACATAAACGGTCGCGGTATGTTATTAAGACATTTTGACTAGCAAAACAGCTAGCTCGTTGTTGTTATAAAACATTTTCCCGTCATCGTTTACCGTTTTTCGGGGTCTTTTGTGAAGAAAAGAAAAAAGGATGAAAAAAAATAAAATAAATATGAAAATCGCGCGGCACGCACGAGTAAATTAAAATACCGTTTACGATGGAATTCAATATTAAAATAATAATATTACCGAGAAAAAGTCAAACCGCCGTCTCGGAGAGAGCTCGCGCGCTTGGTGCCACATCGGGTATTCCGGAATTTTCCTGCCGGCCCGGGCTTTTGAAAATATCGTTTTTTTTTTACAGACGTCGAAAATATTTTAAAAATAAAAATGGCGAATGGTTCTTGCAAATAAGTTTTCAACAACACGTGTGATTTTTTAACGAGGCGTTGTTGTTCTTATTAGAAATCCACCCGATAGAAATGATATTATCGTAATATTATTTTCAATTGATTTTTTTTTGTTTTAGATTCTACGAATACGGCGAGAAATTAATCGATTTTACTATATTGTGTGTGTTTAAATTTCGTATGTTTGTCATTACGTTTTTGAATACAAGAAATATTTCTGTTGTTAACTTCGGGCCGCAGGGTTTCTGGGCAGAAAATGTTTTAATGTTATTTTATTTAAGGGGATTTATTTCTAAATATTCTTTCTGTAATTTTTTTTCCCGAAAAATTGGCAAAATTTTCGGGATACAGGTTATACTGACAAAATATCATTATTTTTTTTTTTTTCGAAAATGAATAGAAAATTTTACAGATTACTTATATCGTTGGAGAGTTTAACGTTATTGAAAAAACATTTTGAAGTCCTGCTCGTCAAAATATGTGTTACGAAATATGTCTTACGTTTCAATTCATGTAAATATGTAAAAAGCATTCGTCAAACATACGAGAATTCGGTGAGAATGTATTTGGATTTCGTTACGTTTCTATTTTTTTTTTTGGGTAAAGTGTAAATACACACAAAAGAACAAGCGTGTTTTTTTCGGGGTCGGTAAATTCGAGTTTTTCGAACGGCAAGTTAAACTACCGGCGCGGCGCAATAGGTATTCATCGCAATAACAATATCATCAGGAGGATCATATTTTCTAAACGGATCGAAACTCCGCCGAACACCAATAATACGACGTCGTCGTCGTCGTCGTTGGCACGCGGTGTTTCGCGCTGCCGAATACGTTTGACTTGTGACTTTCGCGTCTAAGCCGGCATAAATTATATTATTACGAGACGTCCATACGATTGTGTCGCGCGTGCGCGATCGCCGAAGGATTATCGCTAGTGTTATCGATTCGGGAAACGAGTTTGAGAGCGCAAATATTACAGCGTATCAATACGAATCTGATTTACGTGTATCGTGCACGGGGAACACCTTAAAATATAATAATTACGCTCAAACCATTTTATACGATAAGCTACGAAATATTCATCAGTTTTTTCCGAAAAGTGCATTTAAAACGTGCACTTAAAAGTGAATAAAATTACGATTGGCTCGTTGCCTATTTCCCGTCGATATAACTCGTCGAATAACGACCCACTTGTTGTTGTAGTGCAATCAACGCGGATTACCGAGTTTACTTTTACTCGATATTTTGCCGAATAATAGATATTTTTACTCCAAAGCGAGAAATCGAACGCGATAATAATTACACTACGCGGAAACGTGGGCCGAAAACGACGAAAATGAAAATGAAATGGTAACAAATCAAAAAAAAAAACCAACTAACGACTAATAATAATTCTCGCCGATTACTCGCGCGTTTACACATTTCGTCAGAGAATATAATATTATATCGACGTGTGTTCGAATAGAACCGAAACACACGACGACTCGCGTTTGACGTCAAATTATAATAATAGCGAACAGATTTCATGTTGTTTATTATTATAAAACGACACCGCCGCTTCGAGTAACAACGACAACAATATGAAAACAAACCGATCGATATCGGGGGGAGGGGTGGATATTGTGATATTATGAAGTGCACTTTCGTCGAGTCGTAATTTTCGTTTGAAACTCTAAATTCTAGAGCAGGAGGTCACGGGGAGACAATGGAGACGTCGAAATAACACGAGTGCAGCACTCGGCGGATTCGATCGATTTTCCGTCGAGTAAATGACGAGAAGGACGGACGGTTTCGACGTTTTCACGATAAATTTACTCGTCCTTAATGTCATAAAATATACGAGCAGGGCGAACGCGATGTTTTCACAAGTCGAATTCGGTCGGCGGACGATAAAATCGCGAGTCTTCCGGCATCGGCGCGTAGTTTACAACGACCGTCACACGGTTTTCACACAATCAAGTCAACTATATTTCAATATAATTACGCGACGGGATGATTATAAGCCACACGATTAAGCCATATCGAAACCTGATTTAACGAGTAAAAGAATTTAAAAAAAATAAACTCAATATTATAATCTATCGAATCGATTATTTGTTATACGAGTAATTGACGATGACATCGATTTTGTTCTATTCCAAAGTCTACGAGTAATTTTCCAAGCGAATAATTCATTATAATAATATGTCAAGATTGAAAAAATCGTATGAAAATTAAAAAATAAATATGTTATTAACTTTTAATCAATAAAGAAAATAATTTAAGTAATTTTTTTGTTTTTGAATAACTATCGTTTAGTGTGTTAAATTCATATCGTTCAAATACTAATCGTTATTAAGTATTATTCGCATGCATTCTAAAAACGATTCTGGTTAGACTTTGTACAAAAAGTTACGAAATTTTATCCGATTATGACAATTCTATTGGATTCGTGTTTGGCGCTCGTTTGCCATACGACCGAATGTCGTAACGAAACGTTTGTATTTTCTCTAAGCTCGGCCTGTTTACGTTTCGTCCGAGTAATAAAACTAGGGCCCGGATTTTCATGCGACAGCATGGTTTTGCCAACGAAATTATAAAGTATCTAGACGAGATAAAAACTTTGATCTAAATCAAACGAGATTTCGTGTGCAAATTTAAAAAAAATCGCATATTTTCACACGTTTCTTTTATGAGAGTTTCCTTTTTTTTTTTTCGAAACTATAGTTTTATGATATTATTGTTAATTTTCTCATAGACAATTGAATAGTATCGGGTGGAATTTACTCATTTATCGCGAATCGTTTCATATATTTCACGTAGGACGTTAATACGACTTTTTGTCAGAGCTTCTCAAACCGCGAGTCGGCTTCCCGAGGGACGAAAGAGTCATAACAACAATCCCGGGGGGACCTTGAAATACGCAACGCGAATTCAAATACGCATAAATTATACTCGAAGGTCGCGAAAATAAAAAAATTAATCGCGCCGATTATATCGAAAGAACGTAACGAATGGATAATATTGTAATTATGGTAAACCATAATACTACGGTCCTTGTCACGCGCCGTCGTAAATCAATAGTTTGACATGGCACGCGCGCGAGTAAGGTAAATATTTTTGTTTCTCTAAAACGATTTCGGGTTCAAAGACCCGTCGTCGTCGTCGTCTCTTCGGTATCCGCAATAATCGAGGGGGCCTCGAGACGGAAAAGTTTTGAAAAGCGCACTGGTTTGGACGAGCGAACGGTTGAATATTCAAATATACGCGCTGCGATAATTATGCGTTCAGTTCAAAACGAAATTAATATTAACCGAATTTATTCCAATCGTCCGACAAAGTTGAAACGAGCAACGTTAAATCGGTCTTAAATATTAATTTTATGCGTTCGATTTCGCATATTTTTAGCGTACGTTTCAAACGCCGCGCCGACGAGAGCGTATACAATACAGAACAAAACCCTAGCAGTTTTTTCATAATTTCACGTGTGCCGAATGGTCAGGAGTAATCATCAGGTCGATCGCGACCTTGTTCTTTTCGTTATTTATTGGAAAATTTTTAGAAAATAAATATACATATTTTTTCTTAATTCGTTCGATTTAAATTAAGCGCGTCGTATCAAAAGTAAAAATTTTCAATTAAATAAAACAAAATGTTTTGAGCGTTATTTAAATGTTAAATAATAAGAAAAAAAAAACTTGGAAAAACTTTAAACTCTGAAAGAAAGAAAAAAAACACTGAAATTTATCGAAAACCTTTTATTTTTATCTTTTTTACTAACAATTTTATGCCGGAACACGCGTACCGTTTTTAGTAACGAAATATTATCGAAAATGATTTTGAGAACAGAAGATGCGCGCGATCAATATTACGATTCTCTACTGACGTATATACTATATTTTGGTATTTTAGTGAAACAAAAACTAAATAAACGTTTCGATTACTATAATTTTTTCACGGACAAACCACGCGGTACAGAATCGTTAAGAGACGCCGCGAAACGTCAAAAACACGGTGTCGGTGCACCGCGGCAGTAATAATAGCTCGTTAAATGCACGTACGACGATTGCGGACTCGATAATCGTGTGGCCGAAAGCGCCCGCGTCGCCTCTGCCCGAAAGCGAAAGGCGATCCGAAAAGCGCGCGCTGGTTTTTTTTAATGTTCGAAAAAAAAAATAAATAAAAATAACACGTCCCGAAGCCAACAAAAGGTTTTCGTTACGATGACGCGCGGTCGCGTGGCCCCCCGAGGGAGAAACGCGCTCGGCGCACGTCACACGCGCGCTAGTGGTAATGTAATAATATGACGTGTGTGTGTTTTTTTTTTTGTACTCACTCTGCCTTCCTGGATGAGTTTCTCGATGGCCTGAGTTACTGACTTGTCGTCCTTGGTGAAGAATATGTATTCGGCCATGTCCTCCGGGGACGCGTCCACGTTGAAGTACGACGACGACGACGACACGGGCGACGGGAACAGACCGTCCTGCAAACGAACGTTAATAATAATTCTGTGCTCGACGAGAAAACGAGCACTATAAATCGTATCGCGTGTCTATTGTAAATCGAACGGCCCCGATTAGGATAATATTGCACAAAAAGCCAACAAAAAAAAACCGTTTATTTCCTTTATTTTTACTCGGAAAAAAAAAACTTGTCTTTACGATACATACGTTAGGCTAGTACTCAAGCCTAATGGAATGTCATCTTTTTATTCGCTCATAATATAATTTTTACCTTTCGGCTGAAAAAATTACTATTTCAGTGTATTTTACGTATTTTTGGAATATTAATCCTTTTTCTAATCGGCCGTTCGATTGTAAACGGACAGGGTGGAAGGAAATTTCAACGTCACGGCTATATAAAATCAATAACTATTATCCTGTTTTTACATAATATTATTATTTATTTATTTTTGATTCGTCGACAGGGAAAAATCGACTACAACTAAAAACGTTTTGATATCGATGTTTTTTTTAAAAATACCGCGCGAGTTAGATATCCTACGACCGTTTAGTTCTAGTTTGCATATTTTAAAAGTTTTCTTTTTTTTCTTTCGCAAAATAATTTACAAATGAGAGAGTACCGTGCTGTGCGCTTAAATAAACACGATTAAAACATATTTTAATCGTACTGAAGAACTCGAAATAAAAAGTATAGAATTTAATTGAAACTGAAAATAAATATATACGTATAAACATCGCGGAAGCCATTTTATAAGTACGCGTTTTCGAAAAACTTTGCGTTTCGTACATTTAATTAGGTTAGATCGCTAAATTTCAAAAAGTTTTTAAAGTCGTCTGTTAGATGTCCTCTCGATGTCCTCGTCGTTTATAACTATTATATGGCATCATTAAAATTTTCTATCGTTACTTCACCAAACGGCGATTATTAACGACCATAAATTTCAAGTTTTCCAACTCGGATGTATTTTTTCTTTTCAAAAAAAAATTAAATTAATAAACGGTTGTTTTAGACTCTGAACGTTTCGACGCGAACAAATTTAATTAAAATATCATATACGTATTTATCGTAACGATCTAGAAAAATATCGCGCGTAAGGAAATAAAACGAATACAAAATATCGAAGAAAAATTTCGAATCGTTTTAAATTGATAAAACTTAAACGCCATAATATTATGTAGAAAGTAGGTAAAAAAAAAAAAGAAAAAAGAAAAAGATTTCGAATTTATACACTATGTTTGAAAAAGCGATGTTCACACTGACCGATGTATGACACACTGATAAGGAAAATATTACATAAAAACCTTCGTTTTATTATTATTTTCCTATCCTCGTCTCCTTTATTATGTTAAATTATTTTTGCCCTTTTTTTTTAATCGATAACATTTATTATAATTGAGATACAGATTATTCCCGGGCCTCCGCACGAGTTGTCTCGGCCAGGCCCGGTAATGTACGACGAGATTTTTTCATAAAAATAATTCGAAAATCGTCCGTTTAGTAGAGGTTCCGTCTTAGAGAGGTCAATTTTATATATTATTATTTGCACTGGGACTATTGATATTTTCCGTTATGAGGAGGATTCCGTTTAATAGAGGGTCCGTTATAGAGAGGTTTTACTGTATATATCACTGGTTCCCAAACTGGGGGGCGTGTACACATTGCCGGGGAGGCGCAAGCAGTTATTACGAAATACAATTTTTATTGATTAATTATTTTTTTATTTTAAAATGTAGGGAAAATATGAAAAATTATAATTATTATCATAATTGAATTCACATCCCGGATATTTTATAATTTCTCTTCGTAAAGTACACACAAAAAAGTGATATATTTTTCACGTTATAGAAGGTGGGGGGGGGCGCGAGAGTTTTGAAAATATACAAAGGGGGGGCGTAGAATAAAAAAAGGTTGGGAACCACTGGTATATACGAATCGAAACTCGCGGGGGATTTTTCCGGGGCAACGGCGGCGGCGGCGTCTGCCGTAAAACAAAACACTCACGTAATTCTTTTTATCGTATTCCCTGTATTTGCCGTCCCGTTTCCTCGGCGGCTCGTCGTCGAAAGCGTACGACGCCTGTTTGTGTATGCCCTTGCTCGGCACGTCCACGGACAATTGGACTCTCGTGTCCGGTTGACCCGCGGCGTCGCGATCGTTTTTCGACAGCACCTTTTGCTCCAGTTTGGCCAACAGCTCGCCGTTTTTGTTCACTAAACACATCCGAAAAAAGAAAATCGTCACACAATATTCAAATCAATAGCGTATTATTTCAATACAATCTACTCGTTTTTCCCCCCGTCGTCGCCCACGTGAAAATAATAAAATATACCGCGCGCTATAGAGACGTTTTTATCTCGTCGCGTTTAGTAGCGCAATCGAGTCGGTTCCGAGGGGCACGCGCGCGCGCGCATATAATAATAACAATAACAATACACTCGCAGGAGTCGTAAACATATATTATATTTCCCACGCGTATCCTTTGAAAGCGCATTTCGCGCGCGAATAATCGTCGACGCGAAACGGAAATAATTTCGTTTCCCCCCCCCCCCCACGACTACTTCCCTTTATTGTTGTTTCGGTATCGGTTTATATTGTCTCTTTTTTCTCTTTTTTTTTTCCGTACAACAATAAATTTATAGTATACGTATATATTTATGAATATAATATATTGCGTTTTGTGTAAATCAATTTCGTTTTACGAGATATCGGACCGAAGAAATTCAAACAATACCTTAAAAAAGTTCACCTCGCTCTCTCTCTCTCTCACCCCTTTAATTTGATCATACGAAAACAGTATCGAGACGCGAGTAAATAAAAAATAACTATTTTAATATTTAAAATACGTTTTCTATACTTACATTGTTGTTTTATTTTGGCCACGGTTTTCTCTTTTCCGTTGTCGTTCGTGTACGACGACTCGTGCGTTTTCAGCATTGAAATCGATTCGGATCGACCGCCTGTCGACGGAAAACAAATCGATTAATTATTTTACCGAGGGTCTAATGTCGTCACAAAGTCACCTGTTGGGCCGCCTTTCAGTTTCTCCAAATCTTGAACGTCCTGATCGATCGCCTGGAAAAAAAAAATAAAAATTAATTTTAATCGCGATCGAACGATTAAATTATAATACTGTTGTCAAAATCGTTTCAAACATTACGCGGTTTCGACACAGTCATAACTTGTTGTTATTCAAATCAATTTGTAAACCCCAGTTTTAAAATTATTAATTTTATACTGACAATAAAAACATAACTGTACGAGTTTTTTTTCGAGCAAAGTCTTTTCATCTATTAGTTTTTAATTTCTAAACCTTATCGGAAAATTTAAACATAGAAAAAAAAACATGCATAAATTACAACAAGTAATATACTGCGGAGAAAATGTTCATAATTACCTACTTAAATACTGAAAAAAAAAAATGAAAAACGCGACCGACGAATTAGGCAAATTAAATTAAACGGTGTTATTATAATTACGTAGAACTTTGTGTAAGGGGTGTAGTACATATTATAATTAATTTAACTATAAAACAGTGTTGCGAAAAGATCGAATTTCACATTATTTTAATGATCGTTACGTTTACGAACTAGATAAACAATAATTACATGTCCGAAACACCTAACGTCGTGTTATGCCCGGAATTCGACAATTCACTGAAAATCATTCGGTACACGGGCAAATTGTTTAATCATCGGAAATTATAAGTTTAATTTTCGAACTCTATCGACATCGGTTTTAATGTTTTAAAGACAGGCAATATTAGTTTTCTAGCGCAATTGAAATTAAAAAGATGCACTTTTTAAACGTAAACTTTCGAAATTTAACTATACTATTGAAAACAAAATACCATAAACTCTTTTCACTGTACCTCAGAACTATAAAATGCGCACGAATTCGAACAAACGCCGCAGAATATTAAATCTTTCGAACGTTTTTTATTTTGCGTGGGCATTTTGTGATAACATATTTATATTAAAAAATCCTATTTCGCTACGGTTTTCCGTTTCGCGTGAAATATTAATTATCTATAATAGAAACAACAATTCATTTCGTACTTCGTTAGATTGAAACAAAAAGGCGAATCGCATAAAGTCGATAAGTATTTCGTTTTATAAACACGACGGTTTTGTAAATAAAATATAAAATTTTTCATCGAAAAGTTTCAGTCTATTTATTTTTATAAACGCCGCCGTCATAAAGTCATATGCGCCGTCTGCGATGGATTTAAATCATCCAAACTAAACTCCAGAAGACGAAACTTATAAAGTTGTACTCGGAAAATAAATATATCGCGATAATAATACCTTATTAAAATCGATTGTATGAATAAATAAGATCGGATTGACGACGAACATTTATAATATCTCAAGACGTTTCTGTATTATTTTTGACTAGCCATATCGTGAAAAACGAATCACAACACTATATAGTTATGGAATAGTTTTAAAATATTTAGTTTTTAAATATTCGAACGCGCGAGAACATCAATATTAAAATACACTCATTTAGAATGTGATAAGAAATGTGGACGACTGGGAATCATTCCGATCGAAATAACATCGACATTATATTTTTTCGCATGATTTTCTACGTCTGTTTTTTTTTTCCTAATATATTTAATAAGCGTTATATATTAAGTTTTAAAATGAATAATTTTGTTTTGAGCTAAGTAGTATTTTCAATACCATATTTCGTTATGGGGCGGACGTTTTTTTTTTTTTTTTAACCAGTGAGTAACGATTTCGCGGCGTATCTACATCTAAGTACAGACTCGAAAGTCTTCTATACCTATTAATAAAAATTTGCTGCAAGTCGTTATTGTTCAATGACAATGTTATCGGTATAAAGAAACAGCCGATCAATTAAAATAAAATGTTTAAGTGCATAATTGTGTGCATTTATTGCCTATTTATCGCGTATTCGTACATTTTATGTGCGTATTCAAACGCGTAATAAAAAATTAATGCACATTATATAATATGTTTTAAACGCGTATTTCGAAGGATTTTCGTGCACGCCAATTCGTTTTCTACCCAACCGAGTACCCGGTAGTATAGGTAAAACATTCGTTTCTAGGTCGAGCGATTTTAATAAGTACGATTTTATTAAACAGTTCCTATTATCTCGCGAGTCGTTGTTTATTTTTTTTCGTTTGGTTTCGCATTTCCCTCGAGACTCGACGATTAAAATCCAACCGTCTGTATATAAGTAGCGTGCACCGACGCACAGCGGTGCATTATCGTATTGAAATCTAAACTCAAACGGACGCTCTCTTAACGAATCGGCGCACTAAAATATTATGATCGTGGTCGGAGCACGAATCGTCTCGTCCGAAGTCGTTTCGTTTATGCGCACTTAATTGGCATGTACATCGATAATATTACAATAACAGCGAGCGAGCGAGCGAGCGGCCGCATACGTGCGCGGTACGACGACGGCGGCGGGTCTCGTAAATAAATTTACAGTCGACTTCAGAAGGTCTTACCGATTTCTTTGGATTATCGTTCGGGAAAAAAAAAAACGCATTATAATAATATACCGCGGACGAAACCCGTAGCGGGTCGTTAGTGCAGATCGGGCGCGATCGGCGGCGGATTTAAAGGAGGGGCCAGAGGGGCCCGGGTGTGACGTAAAACTTACGAGAAATACAATTTGGAGAAGAAAAAGAAACGATTCAGATTTCTGAAACGCACAGTGGTGTTCGTACGTCGCGACGACGGGAGAAATTCGTTTGCGTGCATTCCTATCGTTATTAAATATCTCGTCGTCGAATCGAAGTAAAACCAGATGGAGTAATAGATTTGTATTCTAAGCAACGTTGCAGGCTTTATCGAAGTAAAACCAGAACAAGTAATAGATTTGTATTCTAAGCAACGTTCTATATAGGCGTTTACGATTTCGTTTGTAAATACTATTTATACGATTGTTTTTTTAAACGCGAATATGCTAAATTTTAAAACTTTATTTATACGCGTACAGTGTTATTACTATTGTTGTAAATAATAAATTATAAAATACCGCGCATTGATATTTGAAGTGTTTTTTTTTTTTTATGTATATTAATTTTAAAAAAGAAATGCATGTAAAAATGCAGCCCCCCCCCCCACCCGCTCAAAACAAAATCCTAGATCCGGGCTCGATGGTTTCGAGTACCGCGACGACTATACTATAAATCGAGTTTAAGCGGAAAACACTATAATTTGAATAGAATTCCCTCACGACTCAACATTGTTACCAGCCGCAGCAAAAGCGACGGTTATTAATATTCGCCATGCCGTTTTATCGATATTACTCGCAACAGGTGTTAATTTAATATATACAACCGGGTCGGGTCGCGCATACGACGTAATCGGCGCGTAGGATCGGGCCGGGGTCACAAGCAATATAATATAAAAAGAGAAAAAAAGACTCGGCTTTCAATCGTTACGATTGTTCAAATTTAATCCGTAATCTTTGAGCGATGCCGATATTATTATAATAACATTTTATTTGTCGTCGGAAAAGAGTAATTTTGTGGCGGATGATTTTTTTTTTTTTTTGATTATTTACAACGCACCATCCGTTCGTATCGGTCTAATTATAGGTGTACTCGGCGACGACGATAGAAATCACAATACTAAATTACAATACGAGTTCATATTTAATTATTGACGCGGCGCTGTACCTACGACGACGACGACGACGCGCGACGGTTTATTATGACGGAATATTTTAATAAAATTAAAATTGAATGCTTAATTTTAATTTAATATATATTTCGTTGAATATTTATGTCGCACTTAAAATATCGTATGCACTAGAATGTGTGCAGCGCGCTAAACTGCGCGCCGTAACGTCGCGGAGAGCCCTCCGCGGAGACCTTGAACATCGAGTTTGTGTAGAACGAACGCGCGTCTCGAAAACGATAAAACGCGATATCGATTCGGATACTTTTTTATCCGCGCGACTGCCGCTCTGCAGTGGAATCGGATTTAAAAGGTTTTTTTTTTTTTTTTTATCGCGTTCGTTCGTTAAATTTGCTTCGTTAAACGCGCCGCGGAATAACAACAATTTATACGGAGAAAATCAAAAAAACAAAAGATTCATACAAAAGTTTTTTCACTCACCCGCGAGATGCCGTTTTTAAAATCCACGTCTTGAGGAATATCTGTAAATGAAAAAATAAAACAAAGTTAGTACACGGAGTTTCAGGTGCTGCTCGGCGGCGATCGGAGGAATCAAACGAATGCGATAATAATACGTATTAAGACTAGACTTCGACGACGAAAGAGAGAATGTCTACGTCGTCGACACAAATCCCCTTGTTAACAACCGACGAGTAACGAAAACGAACGTTACCGACTGGTATTTTGTGTGAAGCATAGCGGAATAATAATTATTGTATTCCGATCGGGTTTCAAACCGTTATCTCAAATATTATTATCAAGCGATCGATTGATTTATAGACGAATAGAAGAACAAAAAAACATATGAGACATGATTTGATCGGAATTGAATTGTCAATGTTAATTGTATCCAAAGGTGGGCGGCATTATCGTTGAAAATATAATATTTCAAGATTTTCAACCTACCACATAATACAATTTGATTTCCAAAAGGAAAAAAAAACAATAATTAGATACGCGTATAACTAATTTAATGTATATGAATATTATTGATTAAAAAGAACACAATCACATTAAGTTTACGTGGGTTATAAATACTATACAAGTAGATTTTTTTCTCCGCGTCAACTACTCTTAAACCTGACCTAGGGTTAGACGTAATGTGTTTGGACTCGTAACTCGACTATCTCATAATAATTAATTATAAGCTAACGCGAGACGATATACTCGTACGCTCGCCGTCGTCGTCTTGAATTTCGAATCGTTTCACGCGTGAATCGGACACACGGCGGCGATAGTCGGACTTGAGACTTCTCGTTCGTTGCACAACGAATAGTTGTTAATTAATTATTATTATTATTGCGTCGAACAGGCGTTTTTCGACAATTTGTCATCGTTTTAAAATTCGAACCGATAGCATTACAAACATCTGGTGGTAGAGCCCGTACGGTAGAGATGAGCGAAGGGAGACGCTACACGCGATTGCTCAACGCCCGTATCCTTGTCCGTGTTTTTTTTTTTTTTTTTTTCCAAACCGCTTTTTACCAGTTGTTTTTTTCGCATTAAATTATATTACATTGTTATTGCAGAGGTTCGAAATAAAAGCGTTTAACGAATTCACCGCGATCGTTTTGAGTTTGTTTTTTTTTTCTTTATTTCCATATACGTATGCATATATATATGTACATAATATTATACGACCGAGCGAGGCGAGACGCGTACACTGCTGCACGTACCGCCGTCATAGTTTTGCGCAAAGTCAGAGCGAGACAAAAAAAAAAAATCCTCTTTCGAATCCCACAACGAAGGCGAACAGAAAAAAAAAAAAAACCTAGTAAAACACAATACTGCTGTTGATAAAGTACTATAATTAGGGAACAGTGCAACTACGCGATTGCGAAAACACAAGAGACGTGTCTGCGAACCGATGTTTGTAACTAACGGTCGTCCATTATCGAAAAAATATTCTATACAACACTGTGTCGAAAACGATAATAAAACAACGGTCAAAGACAGATAAATAGCATTAGTCGGCACCGGCCGATAAAGTTCTGATTGTTTATAAATCATATTTTATAAGGTTATATCTTCTGATCAAACGGGAAACGCTCGCGGGGTGTTTCGACGAACATTTCGTGGGACATCGGAACCGAAACCGTCGACGACCGCGGTTCTCCAGGACGCAGGTCGCCGTCTGTCTAATCGTAATAATAAAAATCGCGAAGATTTCGATAGTCGTTGTAATTCGTTTTAGCACGTTTTCGAATACGAGTCGCATATTTAACCATTTTAACGGCATTAAGGGGATATCGGTGAATATTGTCATCAATTTAATAACTACCGTTCGAAAAACGATTCTGAGCGGATTTGTTTTTAAAGACAGTCGATACATATTGATTTTTAGTGATTTATAATTTTTAAATACTATTCGGACTCGTCACGGGTAATCGTCGCCGCCCCTAGCAATGCGGCGCACGTACTTGCGACTACCATATATTAGTAACCTCTCGGGGACGAGTGATTATTTGATAATACTGTCGGAAAGACGCGTTAGAAATTTCAAAAAAATTACCTCTCAAAAGTTCCTATAGCAGACCTGCACACGCGTTCCGACCGAAACGAGTCTTCTGGTCGAAAAAACTGTACGTAGAAAAATGGAAATAAATATTGCCGTCGGACAACAACCGGGCAACAAGCTCAGTCTGAATAACGATTGGAGTTGGACGAAAAAAGATAATATAATATAGACACAGTATTTTCTTCGTATACTCGAGTGTTAATTGTGCGCGGAAAATATCGCGACGAGAAAATGAAAGAAGTTTTTCGAAATACACGTATTAATTATTATAATAATTGGAAATCTTAAAATCAATATTTGCAACCCTGTGCTTATTTGAAAACTACGTAGAATTCGAAACGGAACTCTTTTTTCGTTTTGTTAATTCGTTGCGAACATCGCGCTATAACGTTTTCTTCCTTTTATGTGTATAAATAAATCCGTACAAACGTTTCGAATATAATATTATGGTTATACAAACGCGTTTTTTCATAATTCGTTTACACAAGTGTTAGTGAATAATATTGTCGCCTTGTCCATCCACACGAGTCCGCCGCATACGTATACTAACGCATAATATTTAATAAATCGTATTTCTCCGCATTACATAAACTGCGATCATAACTTATTTGCTCCGGCGGTTATTTTACAAAATAACGTCGTTATTATTTCAGTTTATTATTGAGCGTACAAAAAAGCGGTGTGGTTTTTTTTTTTTTTTTTAACTCGAAACACGTGTGTTGCAATCTCCACGCGGGGTGCCACACGTTCTAAAATAAAATTGTCGTCGGACCACTTTCGCGGGCAGCAATATCGTTATTATTATTATTATTATTATTACTATCGTCGCACTGACATCACACGACCTTTCCATCTCCCGAGACGCTACCGCCGCCGCCGCCTCCTACGTTACACGCACACTAAACCGGTACGTTACCCCCTCGATTATTATAATTATCTCGCAGGTGCCGGCAGATTCACATTCTCGCGCGCATATATATATCAAGCGAACGCTATCGTCTTCAGTACACTCACTGACCACACATCAGTAAGTAAGAGGACAAATCCGTCGTACTACAAACACAGCGATTTAGACTCCACTCCGCCAAAATGCAGGTAAGGACTTGAGTTTATTATTATTCTTTTTTATTTATTCAATCCGAACACTTTGATCGTGAAGTTTGGTCTTGGAAGTCATAACAGTACAAAAGAAAAAATTGATTTCTAGCACTTTGAATCGTATTTAAAAAAAACTTAAAATTTGAAAAAGATACTTCTTTTTCAATCTCGATCGGTTAAACGACGAACTTTTGTAAGAAAAAATTCCAACGATAAAATAATAACTAATTTCACTAATTGAAACATGTTGGGAAACTTTCGAGCGTTTATAAAAATATATGAAAAATATATATTCGTTATGTTTTTACAAAAATTTTAGTTCGCGGCGATTGCAAATAAATATTACTATTTGTTTTTAACTATCAACATTGGTATACAATAATTTGTCTTTTTAACGAGTAACGTCGAAATTTGAACTTTGAAATGCCAATTAAAAAAATAATAATCGTATTTCGTGTGTTTTAAACATTTTTATTTTGGAATAAGGACTGCTCATTAAGAATATTGCATTACACTTTCAAATCACCACGAATAAACCTTTTTTTCAAACTAAAACCTATTCGAATAATATAGAAAAAAAACGTGTTCGATTACCTATAGTTAATTACCTCGATTATTAATTTTAAAAAACCATTTTTTTGTTAAATGATTACGTTAATTTTACAAATTATATATCACTCGTTGATACGTCGACTAGTGAAGAAAATATGATCTCAAATCATCAGTTCAATACTGAGTCGAATAAAACAGGCGGTACTCTGACATTCGTGTCGGTCGAACGAACTCTAAAGTTAAACGCAACAAAAAACGACGATTCATACACATTGTGAAAACAAAAAATCGTATTTCAAATTTCTAAAATCAACTAAATAGCTCTCCGTAAATTTTCGATACGTATCACATTAGGAGGGGCGGGGGGGGAGGGAAGGCGGACCGATTTCGCTCGAGACGTTCCGAAGTCTATATGAAAAATAATGCGAACTTCACAAAGAGTTTTCGCCTTTTATGGTCGCGATAAACACATCGAACGGTTTTTCAGGTCACATTGGTCGTATCTATGATGCTGTTGGCCGCGGTCAGCGCCTACCCGCAAAGTCCGGAATCCAGAGCCGCCATCGTGGCCCAGGACACGGTTGTCAACCCCGACGGAACCTACACGAACAAGTGAGTACGAGAGACGGTCCTTCGGCGAACCTCGAAATCGTTTAGCTCGCTCGATCTAGTAGTTACTATATATTAATACAAAACGCGACGCGCAAAATCATTTCGTTAATTTTTGTTCATTTTATAAGTTATTGTTATTTTATTTTTTCGTAAAATGTTGAATTTTTATTTTCGTCAATCAGTCAAGACACTCGCCTGCCTCACTCCTCATTCGCATCATAATCTTAGCTCAAAACCATTTATTACTATAGTTTTCATTTAAAAACAAGTAAAATCATATTATTTTAATTTCACTTTTTACGAGAGCCTTAAGGACGTTTTTGGCTCACTTTTCGAATAATTGGTATTACTACGTTCTACCCCGTTTCGCGGTGAATCGTTTGCGAGACGACGTCGATCGACTAACACGGGCGTTTCTCGTTACAGATTCCAAACGGAAAACGGAATCAGACAAGAGGAATCCGGCTCCCTGAAGGCAGGACCCGAAGGACCGATCAGCGTAGTCCAAGGCGCCGTGGCCTACGTGGCTCCCGACGGACAAACCATCCAGACCGGTTACATCGCCGACGAGAACGGCTACCAGCCGTACGGTTCCCACTTGCCCACCCCACCGCCAATCCCGGTCGAAATCCAAGAATCCCTCAGATACTTGGCCTCTCTGCCGAGCACGCCCGAACCGCAATACCAGTGAGCTAGCCCGATGACCGACCGCCACGACGATCCTTCCGCGGCAGCCGTCGTCCTCCGGCTCACCGTCCTTCCCCCCCTTCTTCCACGCCGACGCGACGTCCGAGGAACGGCCGTTGTAATTATGACAAAATGTCGCGTCGACGCACCACTCGTTTTCACAATAGACGTACGTCTGCTAACCTATCCGTCTCCGACCTACGTATTTTAGTAGCGTCTCTTCTTCTCGTCCGGTTCGACACGAGACGCGCCCCCGCCGTCCTCGTACACCGTCGACACGATGACGATTTCATACACTGTGTACTATGTAATTACATATTTTATACAATATATAACCCTATGGGATTGAAAAACGATATTTGAAAATTGCGTTTTTATTTCGTTTCTCCGCGGCGCGGCGGCGGCCGAAAAAATATCGTCACACACGAGAACCGCGATCGCGTAGCTATATTATAAAAAGAAATTTAAGAATAGCTCTCCGGTTTATTTACTGTGATTTTAAAAAAAAAACGAGATTAAGAAATCTACGACATGCTCTTTCGTTGAAATGGATTTCGAACAAGACGTTCGTGTGTTTTTTACGAGTCTTTCAGACAAGTATCCGTGGGCCCACTGAATTCCGCGAAGTAGCGAGTTCGGATTCGACAAAGCCACGATGTCGAACAGTCGAAGGTAGAGTATTATGTTTTTTTTTTATTTTTCCGAAACGTCAACCGTCCGAAGACATTTCGCGACGAGTCTCGGCGAATCGAATAATATGTCATCGTCGTCAACATGGTATTTTTTTACGAGTAAAAATAAAAAATGTCGATTCGATCGCATAAACAGTATATTATTCAGTACGCGCTCCGGCGAAAATCACAAAATTTCTGCTTTCGACGTCTACAACAAACGGCTGTTGTACTATTTGTCGCGCTAGGACTATTAATTTCACGTGAAAACAACATTTTCGTCATGTTATTCTATAAATATTTATGTGACTACCGGATAATAAAGTAAACGATAATTATTGCGCGTAAGCAATGACGACGACGACGACGACGCGCGACGGGAGCTTGTGCGAACCCGTGGCTCAGTCGTGTAATATATTCCGTTTTATTATTTTTATTTTGCAACTCCGAAGTCAAAATTTTGAATTATTCATGAGCGTATCGGTATTAAAGCGAAACGTATATCTACCGTTCATAAATCCCCCGGACAAATATAGACACAGGTAACTCGGATCCAATTTATTCCAAATGGGTTTACCACCGCGCGGTATCACTCGCGCGATTTATTCCCCGCGGATAATTTAAATTTCGTATTAGGAAATAGTCGTATTATATGTATATGTATTTTTATTTTTTTTTAAATCCATATATTACTACATTGTAATATTCATCCCCTTGACGAAACGACTCGAACAATAGGTTTCAAACGACGACTCCCGTCGTTGTATTCTACGGTTATCGCAAACATATATATCTATGCATTTGAAATAGAACGAGACGACGACATCGAGCCGACACAAGAAACCACTTATGATACGTACACACCGCGCGCCGGTTAAATATAATATTATTGTTATAGTGCGAAATATCGCGTTCGATTTTCCAAAACGCACGTCACACCTCGCGGTGAACAACTGACAAGTATATTTCGACGAAATTATCCTCCGGCGTTTTAGATACGATTATTATTCGACACTATGTTTGGTTTCACGACGAATACAACCCGGTAACTGGCGGTATACGTAGACGGTATATAATATCGTATGTGTGACGAGAGTTTTATGTCATGACTAGGGAACGGATTTAAATGCTCTAAAAAAATACGATTTAATGCCTTAAAAAAATGCTTTAACATCAAAAAATGCACTAAAAAAATGCCCTTAAAAACTTTAAAAATGGGTTTATATTCAATAAAAACAAAATTTTGTGTATACCTAACCGCAAACGACAAACATCTGAAGATTTGGCCTTAGGCATTTTCAAAAACTTCGTGGAATAAACAAAACTAAACTAAATACATCTACGAAAATCACTCGAAAACGTTAACGACGAGGCTATAGGCTAAACGATGAAGTAATGGCTCAATTCAACAGTGCAATACAAAATTACAATTTAGATAAATAGTTTATCGTATCTTATCTTTACCTTAATGTGGGTAATAATCTGTTGTAACTTGTATGTATATATTTTATGTCTACACGTGTCATAATACATATTTAGGTATTTTAATTTTTTTTAGAATGAATGTGGAAAAAATGTTGAAAAAATGACTTAAAAACCAAAAAATGCTCTAAAAATGCATTAAAGTCTTAAAAATGCAAAAAAATGCATTCAAATCCGTTCCTTAGTCATGACATTCGAGTAAAATATAAGTAGTCGAATTTATGACCGTATCGTTTTATTTCGCCGGCGACCTATTAAACACTAGAGTCTGACAAAATCCTATTAAAACATTTATGCAATTTTCCATCACAAAACGTAACGTATAATATATTGCGAAATTTACAGTGAAAATATGCGATATTTTCAGTATATGCATACCGACAAAGTGTATGTATTTAATGATTAAACGAGAGAGAGACAGAGAAAAACCGAGTTAAAACGAAAACTAGACGAAACTTTAGATGACATTGCGGCAGATCCGTATCTGGTAGATTTCGATTGAATACGAGTGTGTAAAAAACCCCGAGTGACCTCTCGGACGACGCGCGACGACGACGACGTTTACACACCGTATTCGATTATTATCGACCAGAAATTACTACGTTTGGTCGCGCGTGGTACGCGGCGGGCGCCGCGCCGGTTAAAAAGATGTTCGCTCGGATTTAATTTTATGTCACAACACATTATGCAACGATTTAAATATGTTTAACATTGCGTAACGCGCTTGCATTCGATATATTCACGGCGGCGCGCGGGAACGTTACGACGAGAGGAGACATTTTTTACCGAGTACGATTTTACATAATCAAATATGAGTTTAAATCTGCATATACGAGCGCCTATAACGACAGCCGTAATACTCCCCGAATACGTACGCACCTCTAACTCGACCTTTTAGGTTTTTTTATTATTATTATTATTATTATTCGGGTCACGTGCGTTTTAAACGTTACGCGGGCCGAAACATCGTAATTTTAGGAATCGGAAAATATCACAATCTATTAATTATATAACATTTTATGATTTGCTACGTAATAATCGAATGTAGTTTTTTTTTAAATCGACGTGCTTTTCGGGTGTCGGCAGATTCGTCTCGCTTTATCACGCGAAATCAGGTTTACCGCGGCGGCGTAGTTGTTTGCTACACTCGATAAATCATTATTATTATAGTGAAAACCGCAGTTGGCCAACCATACTGCGGTATAGATATTTTGCATAGCTCATCGTTGACTCTAGTCGTTTCGTTAAGATAATTTTATGTTTTGTTTTTTTTTTATAGCGTCAACGTTTAAGCCGAAACGACTAGAGGAAATTGCCTTGGCTATCGCGTGAGATGTCGAATTTTTAACAAATGTCACTCATACTCATAGCGATCATTATTTTAGCGGATTGAAAAGAGTGAAATCTCACCAAAGATGTTCAGAAAATGACGGGCAACTCGGCCATAGTGAATGTAAAATCGGAGATTACAAAATCGTTTGGTAATTATTATTGGGCAATTATCGAAAGTCTCGCCGAATCTCGTCGTAAAAAGTCGTCTCGTACTAATATAAACAATATTGTCCCAAAATAAATAAATTAAATAATAATTATAGCGTTTTATAGGAATCACGTTATAATATGCTGTTAGTTAAACAGTTGATAATTACGAATTTCAAAATATCTGTCGTTTGCGATGACCAAAAACCAAAAGAAAAGCGTCGGATTATATTTACCCAGGGCGGGCGGTGAAACACTATTTATTCGTAATTATCTACTCGTGTTATTGGTTCTCTGTTCTTTGAATTATTAATTTATAAACAAAAAGAAAAAGTGTCAGAAAATATTTTATTTTTTCTTTGTGAGAAAACGGGTTATAAGCAAAGACGACGTCCGGCGTCGAGAAAAATGGCGAAATATTCGTAGTAGAGAATATACGATCGTCGTTATTGTGATTTACATAACGAACGTCCCACACGATCACACCGCGACAAATATGTAAACGAAATAATCACAATCCCGTGCCCGTCCTTCTGTGGTATTCTTATATTTATGATAAACAGGACGATGGTTATTCTTAGTTTCGAAAATTATGAATATTTTTATCATTGGAAATTATAAAATAGACAGCGTCGCCGTCGTCGTACGCTAGTCAGACCGATAAGCAACACAAGTCTCTACGAATGATTTATCCTTAGTAAAAAAAAATAAACTCTAATGTGCCGCTAACTGGTCACTCGAAACTGAAAATTTGAATCCTAAAACTCGTGTAAATAGAAGAAAATCTTAATTAAGATCCGTAATTTTTTTTATAACGATTTAAAAATCGACGGGACTTGAAAACATTTATATAATAATAATAATAGGGCAGGAAAAACGTGGCGACAAGTATGATAAATTTTCTAGAAAAAGAGGTCTCGCGGGAAATCGATAGAAATAATCACTCGGTATATTTTATACCTGTGCTACACGATATATCGACGTGTCTTTAAATAATTGATTTTTTCAACACGCCACGTCGTCCGAAAGGCCTTAATCCACCGGCGCGCAGGACTCGCCGCCGACAACACGGATTCAAAACGAAAAATCGTCAACCAAACGGAACAGTAATCACGTCGGCGTTCCATTTATCATGTTCGCGCGCGCGCGCGCGTGTAAGCCGATCGTGTTAAAAATTTTAACTTAAAATACATTTCGCTCGCGGTGAAAACGAATTCGAAACGGTTTCCACATACGAAACGCCCCCGCGTGATTTCATAGACAGTATACACACCTATTAGAGTTGTTTAAAACTCGAATAATTACGGTTTCACGTGTGCGTAGCTCGCGGCCGTTTTACGTGATCAGACGAGTGGTCTGACAGTGATGGTACCGCATCCTCGCCTCGGCGAACTTTTCCAATATACATAAAATAATACTCGTCCGCAGCGAAACGAATGATCCGTGTCGAACGGAAGACACTACGCCAAACCCGTTTATAGTATACAAGCCCCGAAATCGCAAACATACAGCCAATCGAACCATCGTCGTTGGTATTGTTTTAAAAATCGAACGATTAACATTAATTGTTGTATCAAGAGCATCGACCTATTGTAAATTTTATAATGAATGCGTACGTTTTATCAAAACTAAAATCGGAGTGTTCTTAAGAACGCACTGTTACGAGAGTAAAATCGTCCTCGAGGGTAAAACGTTCACTTTTTTTTTCCCCCACGGTTTGGTTTTAAACGAGTTTTTCGACACGCGCCTGCGAGTGCGGCTATAGTACTTAGGTTGAAAAAGTATGTGTCTTTGAGTACGAGTACGGGTTACGTCTATAATGGCTTTGGTACACCAACACTAACGTTCATTTACGAGTATAAAATTACCAACACAACGACGACAGATTTTTAGAAATTGCCTACACAATGTTCATTAACTAATAAATGCCAGTGCAGAGGCGCCTCGATGAAAACACAACTGTGTCGGTAGAAAAGAATTTGCGAGCGTGGTTTTATAAATTCGAAAACATTAATTTTTCAGAATGTTAAACGCATACTGTTAGATATTATGATAATAATTATTGTAGTGCGTACGATGGAGATAATTTCCCGTCGGAGTTTATAAAACACGTCCCGCAATTTCATTTTCAAACAAATTAAATAACGTACCACGTCGAAACGAAAATAAACGAGAGATAAATTGCTCGGACTTTAATTCACGAGGGTCGCCGAAAGATCGACCAAACCGGTACATTTAAGGTTTTATAAAATATTCCGAGTACACATTCACTCGTAATTTTTAAAAAAAAAAACATTTTAACATCGAATGGCCCATTATAACATAATGGCCGTGATGTAATTAAAAAATAGATTTAATCACTCAAACAATTTGCGGATTTAGCTTTTTAAAATATAATAAATGAACATTAATTATACGGGCACGTCCTGAGAGAAATATTCTTTGTGTGGAAGTAGGTTCAAGACCTTAACGCGTAGAAATAAAAAATGTTTGTAATGCTTACACAATGTAATACACTCAAAATTATTAAAGTATACTAGTCGGGACATTTTTTCTATTTTTTAATATGTAAATAGGTATATATATTATTATAAATTAGACTATTAAAATTTCACCAGCATCTAAAGTTATAAATATGTTATATATCTTAACTTGTGTGCCAAAACAATTAATTATGCAACAGAAAATCGACTACACGTGTGATTCGTGTTGATTATTTTGTAACGATTCGAAAAAAAATCGATTATTTTATTTAAAATGTAAAATCGTATAAAACGATTATAACGTATATTATTATTACTACGTATAGTCAGTTTTATATTTAAAATATAATGATATCTACCGCGATCGCGTTAAAACGCAACAATGTCCAGACATAGATTAACGATGAGAATCACTGTTATTTCAATAAAAGCTAGAAAACCCCGGAAATCCGTTGGAAACGTGTGCATAGAAACAATGTCGATTTGCGTGAATTGTATCGAAAACACCGCGATGTAAATAAAAAAAGGATAAGTGATCTGAAAGGCGAGAAAAAATGACGTAGAAAAAAAAAACGGCGAAAAGTAAAGTTTCAAAATTGAATTATTTATCGGAACCTCGTACGGACGACGACGGTAGGTCGACATTTAAGAAGTAAGTCCTTACGACGAGTTTTAAAAACAGATTCGAGTCGTGATTATTATTATTGCGATACGTTTTTACTCGGCGTACATTATATTATTATTCGCGTTGTCTCGAAGTTCCGAAAAACGATTAGTATTTATTCGTTTTCGTCCGGATACCAAATCGATTGATCTCGATCTCTGAATGAAATGCGTATTATACCCAGTGGCGTAGATAGTAATTTAATTTGTATATAATATATTGTTACGTATATTTTATATTTATAATGAAAATATCATTTTACTATAATATTATGTAGGTAGATGATAATTAAATATCATTAAAAAAAATTAAATATCTGGGGGGTGGAAACCCCTCACCCCCCCCCCGTAACTCCGCCACTGATTAGGCCTATCGTTCGTCCGATCCGCAGGATACGATATCGACGAATCCCCCTAGTTCCTAGGCGCGCGTGCAATATAACCGATTATACGTGTTTATCAGACACGAACGCGTGGAAGGATCGAGCGACAAGGAAAACAATCATCGTCCCCCCCCCCGGTCTCCCGGTAATCCGTTGTACGACGGCGCGACACGATTGGGATTTTAATGAATTTCTATCGGATTGAAAAAACGCGGCGCGCGCGAGACAAATACAAAAGAAGCAGATTCGGCGAACATTTGTATCGTTGTCGGACAGTTGCGTGGGAAGTGTACGCCGCCGATTGGAAAAGGCTTTTTCGTTTTCACCTCGGAAAAAGCGTTCCATTACGCGAATGAGAAAACGAAAGACAACAGCACAAAGCGAGCGAACTCGTCGAACTCGTGTGACGCACCGAATTTCCGCAGCAGGTCCCGTGGCCGGACGAGATTATATAGACACACCTGTCATTTGCAAGAACGTGTGTTTTTAACAACGATGTCGGTAATTATTATTTTGTTTTTTTTTTCGAACCGCAAACGAAGGATGCGTCAAGCACACACACACGCGCGTATTTAAAAAAAACGTAAAACACAACAGCGTACGTAAAATAAGGACGAATAATCGCCTACGACGGAAACGTTTCATAAAAAATAATACAACGAATTTATCCGCTGGAAATAATAATTATTTCTGCACGCGACGACTACAGAAGGCGGCTAAATTGTTTTGTTTTTGTATTTTTTACGCAAATTATTCGCGCGAATCGATTGGGGCCGAGTAATAAGAGTCGACACGATTCGCCAACAATGCCCAGCCCGAGTGTTAATGATATTACCGACACGCGGTCGAATCGAAAGAGTTTATAATTGACTTATCGGAAAAAAAAATCCAAGTTATTGTTTTTAAAACAGCCAATCGGCAGTTTTAAAATGATAAAAAATCATCGAACGCGAGTAATAAATTTAAAATCGCATTTACATAATATTGACTCGGCCGGAATTCCGTTAAGAGTAGTAACCGCTCGTTATTATTTATCGAATTTACGTATGTCAACGCAAATAAACCGAATTTAAAATCAAAATCGATTCAATTTCAACTTTGTTGACAAATTAATTTTATATTTTCTTTTCATAAAACGTGTATAAACACGTCCACCCTAAAATCGTAGATAACGCGCACAGATTCGAAATCATTATTCGGCTGCAAATAATAATAATACGAGTAATAATAATTGAGAACGTTGTTTTTCCATTCTGAAAAGTGCACGACTACTACTAAAAAACCGGTATCGCATAAGGTATGTTATTAAATCATATTGTATTATATTTGTACTCTGCACCTGTACCGAATGGAATCCAAACGTGTTTCAATAAAAACCACTGATTAAATTTTAGACGTGAGCGACGGACCATCGTCGAACATTTTTAATAAAAACAACTTGGCGAACGTTCCAACAATAATAATTATTACCCGTTCGCCTCTGACGCGCGTTTATCTTATAGCCCGAAAATACACTTCGAAGTAGGTACTTTTTTTTCTCTTTTACTCAGACACTACGTTACTTTTTCGAGTCTCTATGCCATTGTCGCGAAAACATAAACCGATATGTGTGTGTGTGTGTCGGTATGTCACAAACGTCTTTGTCGAGCGAGCGCTCGTTAATTAACTTTGCGATACTTTTCAAAGGGAAAAATAGATTTTCAAAATAACAATAGCTGTTTCGCGGACGATTTAAAGAGCAAACAATTAAAATTAATTGCTTTTTTCGATGACCCTAGTAAAAGCACACGGATTTCGTCGAACGGCACTTAAAACGGGCGCGTATGTAGTAAAACGACGAGTCGACTGCCTCCGTCCGTGTATATTAATTTGATAAATTTATGTAATTAATGGAAGTAATAACTAAACGCGGTACCTACTGCTCGCGATCAATACAAAACAAACGTACACGCGACACGATTTTATTGAAAACATATAATATTTAATCGAATTATAATTCGTTTTTACACGACTTCTCTCGAATACATTTCGTCGTCTTTACTAGTTTTTTTTTAATGACAAAATCAATTCTAATAATTATCGTATACTCGTTCTCGTCTATTTTGTCACTTATTTACTTGGTAAATCACAAAACGATATTGTAATGAAATCGGCGGTTAATATTAAAAGTCGACCGTTTTTGAAGCGACGTCTTAAAATTCGTCAATAAGAAACGTTTATGAAAAGAGGTTTACAAAGTTTGTAAGAAAACACCGTCTCGTTCGCGTTCAATTCTGATAATTATAATTTTATCCGTTTTCGTTCTACTTATATCATTAACGGTATACTAAGTTCAAAACGACTCTCTAAAGATGCTGAAAAAAGTATTATACGAATACAAAGTTAACGTCGTGTTTTCGGAATTATTTCTCAAGACTATATTTGCATTACTCCCGCTCGCAGAATAATTCGAAAAATCATTGTTTTAATATGGAGTTTGGGGACGAATTGACGCGATTGACTTGTCTCCAGGTAAAAAGTCTCGGGCGCGGTGCCATGGACGTGTCAAGTTATGCAAACGAAAAATAATCACATCCAAGTCTATGTGACGCGTTTCCGGAACCGTTAAAAATTCAATTTCCTATTGTTTCAAAACGATTTCCGTTATAATATCCGACGATAAAATTGCGCGTGTAAACTCGGGGTGCATGCAATAACTTATCAATATACGAGCATAGAAAGACGACAACCCCCTCGTGAAAATTAAAGAAGGCGACGTTTCTTCGATTTTTAATTTTTGTAAAAAACAGATTAATAATCATAGTCGAAAAGACGAAAAAAAAATTCTTTGTATTTTGAGTAGTTTTTTATATCGTATTATATCGCACGTCTTACGCAGAGTTTAATTAAACCGTCATCTACTTGCCGTCATCGAGTCCGGCTGTATAAAGTGCATTTAAGCGAGAAAACACTCAAGTCGTTACGAACAATTTATTAATTTTATGTTTTTCATTCGATCCGATCGATACACTAAACGTTTCAGACTGATATTTCCAGCTTTATAATTATATCGGTTTTTTTCTCTCTATTTGGCTCGAAATCGGTGACATAAATTTATATTTCAATCGAAGATTTTTTTTTTTTTTTTTCAAGACCGCGAAACTGCGATATTATAATATTGAACAATTTTATATTGAGAAAATACTACAAGATGAACACTTAGAACAAATAAATCCGCTGAAATCAGAGCGAAAACTGATTTTGAAAAATCGCGTCTCGTCTCGGCGTTTTATTTTCCTCCTTTTAAAGACGGCATTGTGCCCCCCCCGACTACCGTCCGTCCGTCCGACGGCGGAAGACCGTTGTTAAAAAGGAAATGAGTCGGCGATCGACCGAGCGGAAAACTCGGAATTTAATCGCGAGGATATTATTAGTTATACTGCCGCAGTCGTAACGGCGACACTATAGACGCGGAGAGAATTTTTTTTTTTATTTTTCTCGCCCTTTTTATACGGTTTTAAGGGCTCTCTGAAAATCTCTATATAATATACGCAATACGTCCGTTTAAAATGTTTTTGATTACACTGTGACGGTAGTTGCGAGACAAAAAATTAAAACGTTTTCGTCGTAAACACGCGTAATCTGAACGATGTACGTATATATATATACCGACAGTATAAAAAGATTTTAATACCACGCCCAACCCCCGGCGTTTTGAGTAAATCACTGGTACTCGACCGTTTAAACGTCGCGGCCCAATAGGAAGAAGTTTCGCGAGACCACGTTTTTACAACCAGTCGACACGGTTTATCCTTTCGAAAATAATAAAACAATACTACGTAATCACTGTTTGTCAAACGAAAAAAATATACATATTTATCAAAAACCGATGATCACGTAAGTATCGGAGTCGGTCGCCCTCCAACGTCATCGCCCGATCTGTATTAGTATTTTAGCCGCGGCGTACAATCTTTCGAATGTTTTTATCAGTTTTTTTTTAATAATTTTTATGACTTTTGAAAATAAAACAAAAATAATAACAATACTGTATACGAAATCGTGTGGAACGGAACACGGCCGGTCTGAAAACATCGATCCGAATCAAAGCCAAGAAACGCGATTTCACCGGACGAAAGAAAATCATTTTCCTATTATTTATAATATAGCGGACGTATTTCCGAATACGAAAAGACCGGGGGTATCGTTGTCATTCTCGGTGTTGTGTTACGACGGGAGTTGAAATTACATTTCTAGGCGAAAGAAACGAACGCCCCGAGAACGAGACCGGTGGATACGTATCGATCGGGTAATTCGTAGTTTACGATTGAACAAAATATAAAATTCGCAGTGTTTCCGTTACCGATTTATAGCCGACCGAAAGATTCGGTTTCGAAAGAATTTCGTAACAGTGCCGTATTAAAAAACAAAACAAAACCACTCCAAACTCTCGCGCGCGTTAAAACAATATATTGATAATGACATTTATAGAGCGATAATCGATTACCGCACGTCGTATTTTACGACCGATTATTCGCAATATTGTGCTGTTTGATAAGTACGCGATTACGTTACGCGGCACGCACGTGCGTGAAATTACAGGCGCGTATAAATTACCGACACCGCGACGCGCCAATGAATAATAATAATAATAATTATAATCCCGTCGCTCGTTTCAAAGTCGTCCGCAACACAAACCGTTGTTTGAATTTGTCGTATAAACGGGGTGAGGGTGTACATGTCGATTATTTGACGAGACGCAGTGTCGCGTGACTAGATCCTCCGCAGGTTCGAATATCGCGCGAGTAGACGAAACGACAAAAAAAAAAAAAAAAACCTATGCTCGAAATAGATCACGTGACGTCGGCCTAGTGTTTTGTCGACGAGTTCCCCCCCGAGCGAGTGGGAAATTGAACGATACGAATTATCGTCCTGGTCTCTACGTTTTTTACTATTGGAAAAAAAAAAAAAAAAATTACCTCGATAACGTTTGGACTTTCTATATTCGATTGAACACCGACGGAAGCGCATTTATAATGCTACGTCGAACGGTGCTCGTTCAAAGGTCAAAGTTATAAAACGATTTGTTATTGTCTACTAGTTTCGTACCCGTGTGTACTACTACTTGGTTGCACGCGAAAGCGAAATAAATTTTCCAAAGGAAAAGCTGACACACACACACACAAAACGATTGCTCGTCATTGTCGTTAATCCCCGACCACGTGGATTATTCGCATGGACGAAACCGATCAAAATTAAACCATAAAATCAATATCGACACGAATTATAATATTTAACTACAATCGTTTGCAGTCCACACGTGACTCGTATGATATACGTCATTATTCGTTCGATCGACAATATTATGTGCGTATAATATTACTACAATAATTATTATTAGTCCACTCGGTACACGTTTAGAGTGTTTGAAATAATTGACGGCGTCGTTCGCCCCGAATGTTCGAATAGGAAACGCGCGTCATCGTGAACGTGAAACGCGGCCGAAAAGAGAAGATTAAATAAATATTCATCGTTGCGTAAATATACCCGCGACGACGACGGTGTAGAGCCGTTAGTGCCCGGCGGAAAGTATAATCAGCGTCTCGGGCAACAATATTAACATTTTCGACGTCTCGGCGCGAGAATATCATAGAAACGCCGAGGAAATTGCGGCGGTTTATAATTTATTCGAAACGCGAACCGTTGAAATTATGGAAATACAACGCGGACGGGGATCGCGACGACTCCCGAATGCGTAGTACACCACGACGGACGACTCCGATGGAACTATACGCATGTCCTTCGGAGTGGAAGTGAATAAAATTAATTTCGCTCGTAGGGGTAAACAGGGAGGTGGGGAAAGCGAGACGGGGGGCGTCTGACCCCCCGTGCAAAGTGGGCGGCGATTCTTCCTAGATTCGTTTGGGAAAAAAATTAACATCATCTAACGAGACGAAAAAGAAATAGAAATAGAAAAATCAATAGAAAAATAATAATTCCTCCTCTAGTTTTAACTGGTTACTATTTATCATAGATACTACCTACGTTTTTAGACGAATAATATTAATAATTTAAAAAACGAAATTGAAAAAATCAACAAAACAATAAAAATGAATAGGCACGTATTATTGATTGAATTTAATCGGATATTTTCGAAAATAAAATCGAACTCGATGGAGACGTAAACGAATTATTATGACGACGATAAAAAATAAAAAAAATAGAGGTTATATCCGTATATAGTTATAATAAAGTGCCGAACAATAACTGATCTGTTCGATTATTATAAGTTTCTGGTGCAAAAATACGATTTCTCGTGAAAAAAAAGGCCGGTCGCTACCCTCTGGCGCCTAGGACCCACTACCTATCCATAGACTGTAAATAAATATAATCGGTACTACTCACGGTTAGTCGGTGGGTTTCTATTGAGGTTCGGGCGTTCGTGTATTGGCTTGTGAAATAGTGACAGAAAAATCACGACAAAAAGTTCGTGCCATTGTCGATGGCGAAAAAATTAATAACAATTGACAAACACTTTATCGACTATGACGGGGAAAAAAAATTAAAACTGAAATATTTAAAACCGGAAAGAACTTTCTGAACCGTCGTCGACACTAGACTGAGCACGCTCTGCATTAATTGTACACTGTTGTTCGTCACTCGATCGGTATTGTTGTTTCGCTTGCGTGCGCCGCTCGGCCGTCATTGGTCGGGGGCGGCGCGAACAGCTCTCGGCTTTCGTTGGCAGTGTTACCCACGCAGTAATTACGTGATCTTTCAATTATTCCGATTTCACGTAAACACACGCACGGTAATCGGTGTTATCACTATTACTATTGTTACGTAATAATTACGTATTCATAACGGACTATATATTATATAATATTATAATCGGGTACCTACTATAATAATAATCGATCTGTTCGATTGTTCTGTGTTTCTGATGGAAAAAAAATCACGATTTTTTCATGGGCTAGCAAAAATATGATACTGCTGCAGTCGCATAACAATTGTTACGTAATTATGTATTCGTTACGAACAATCTTAATATATATAAATCTCGTATCACAATGTTTGTCCTCAATGGACTCCTAAACCACTTAACCGATTTTGATGAAATTTTTTACACCGCGTGTAATTTGGTCCAACTTAAAAGATAGGATAGTTTTTTTTCAATATTTATTTGTGGCGAGTGCCGAGAATATTCTGGAACGGTTATCTATATATATAAAAATGGAGACAAAAAATTGGAAATTGAATCAGTTGAGAACGGCTGGGCCGATTTGGCTCAAATTTTTTTTTAAATGATAGAGAATGTCGGGGAGCGGGTTTATAGGATAAATTATGGAGAAAATTAACCCTAAGGGGGTTAAAAGGGGTAAAAATGGAAAAAATCCTGAGTCAATGGAGCTTTGTGGTATTAAATTTTGTCAATAGTTTCATTTAATATAGCAGAGGCCCCATGGGAAAGGATTTTTCGAAATTCGACCCCTAAGGGGGTTAAAGGGGTAAAAAGGGTGAAACTAGAAAAATTCGCCTGGCTGGAACTGCTGGAGCTTTGAGTATGAAATTTGGGCAGCAGTTTCGTTTTATATAGTGGAGACCCCATTGGAAAGGATTTTTCGAAATTCGACACCTACCGGAGTTAAAAGGGGTAAAAGGGGTAAAAATGAAAAAAAAACTGATAAAATAAAAAGTTATACTGCACACGGGCGAAGCCGGGTTATTCAGCTAGTCTTATATAATTATTTATTAAAGGGAGACTATAATATTTATGTTAAATTCCAAGCCTTCCCCACGTCCTATTAGTATACACATAACAGGACAAATTTGATCAGAAGTTAGGAGAATAGTGTCCCACCCCCCACTTTAACCACTGCTTCGACTAAACCTATTGTGCACGCCCTGCAAAACGAAAATCCTGCGCGCGCCTATGCTCGTGTCACCGTACCGCTCGAAAAATACAATCCGTCTCACGTTTCAAAATCTAAGCAAAATCACTGTCGTTGTACGTCGGAAAAATTTGAAATCGTATTACGATTTTAAACCATTCCCCGCAAACGTCGCGAACAGAATACTTTCTGTCACAAAGTCTCGACTGTAATACAATAATGTCACGCGTAGTGTATACGCGCGTCACGACGGCCACGAGATGACCCTGCGGTTCAGCCGTTGTTTTCAGTGTCAAAACGGGGAAACGTCAGGTTACATTATCCGTAGTCCGACCAAAGTGTTCCGGTGGATTTTACGACGCGTCGTGTATCGTCTGATCGTTTCGAGTTGAACCCGCCGACCGCACTACACTAGAGACGGGCATCTCTAAAAACTATAAATCCGACTAATTATGTCTCTACTATTTAGTAGAGTAGCCTTTTAACATTTCTCATCTGAATCCAAACGATGACTTCGCGACGGATCCGAGCTCACGCTTTCGACTCTAAAGTTGAACTTTTTTTTCTTTTCTTTTCAATACCCACGACGCACTATTATTATTATTATTATTATAAATCGGCGGCGGGCGGAATTCTCGGAGAGTTTAACGGCGCGCATAAATGAAATTAATACTTTCTATTCATAGTGAAAAGTTCGCGACCCCGTTCCTTTAGGGCTCCGCAAAACGATCAATCAAAAAGTCGTCGTCGTATCCGACGCTTATTGTTCGGATCGCGGTCTATGCGCATTCGAAGAAGTGCTTCGGCGAGACGTCCTCGACCTACTGCACACAGACTTTCGGTGGAAATTTATATTTTTCTCCGGGGCCGAGCGGACGACACGCGCGCGCGGCGCTCGCGGGCGGCAGCTGCCGTCACAGCTCGATAAAAATAAAAAGTTTCAAGAATATTCGGAACTGCGGGGAACGTACTACTAGTTCGATTGACTGGCAGAATTTTAACGGTTTTCAATTGCGCAAGAATTATATCGGTGGCAAATTTAACGGTGATAATTAATAATAAACGGTTATTTCAATTTTTCGATTTAATCGACGAGTGCACAATACGAGACCGAAAAAGAACAATTACATAATATTTTGTAGTCATTGCAAAACGTATAAATGACTTTAAAATGTTTAAAAATAAAAATTATAATCAATGCTTAAATCATCGTATGATTACCTATTGTTTAATTATAAAATATTTACTACATGAATAATAATAATTGACTTTTCTTCACTCGTATGATTTCATTTATACAGTAAAACAAAATTATTATACATAAAAATTAACAATTATATATAATATGTTTATGAATATTCAAAAGATCCAAACATACACTACACATCGCTTTATTGTTTAGTTTTTACGAAAATAATAAAATAAAATCTATGGCTTTATTCGTATTTTTTTTATACCCGTGTATAATTTATATAAACGTTTTAGACGAGTGCGTGACTATATATTGGATTGCTTATGGAACGATTTTAAATACGCATCACCACTGATTATTTGTTGTTAGAAGAGTGTTGACTCACTCTGGGCGGTTTTAAATGTACTTCGATATAATTCGAGTTGGCGCCGGTAATTCGATAAGCGCATTCCACATCACAGCGTAGTGATTAAAACATTTCGCAGAAAACAAATTAAAATCCACAATGAGAAAATCCTAGAGTCGTATACCGACATCACTCTCGACAAGCACGTATTCAGGGGATGTCTACGGGAATATTTCTAAATACTTTCTCGCAGAATCGTAACTTTTGATAATAAAACTAAAATAAAACATTATGTATTAAATAATTATGGTACGTTTTGGTATAAAAATTAAGCCCCAACGATCGATTATAGTCAAGTTCGAGTTGTTAATACGTAATTTGATTGAACACGAAGGCCTTTATATCTTAAATTTATGAACATAGTATTGGAAATGATTTGTTAGGTACCGTAAAGAAATTATAATTTTGTGTGGGTAGAAGGATTATTTATTTTTTTAGACCCCTCGCGAAATAAAAATCCTGTCTACGTGCCTGTCACTCGACCGCAGCTGTCGCATATTATTGTTCCAATCACGTCTTGGTCGTCAGAACGAAACGTCGTAGAAAAACGCTCATAACAATATTACTGACTTGGGCACAACGAGGTCAAATATGTTATATTAAATAACGAGTCTGATATGTAACCTACAACTCTAAATCCGACCTATCCGTCGCTACTGAGCCTCTTAAGTTACACAGTAAGTAAAGTAATAAAACACACATTACCCACTGGCCCGTCTGGTATTGTATAAAACGTGTTTTAAATACAAACGCAAACGATAAAAATAAAAATCACATCGGACTATAATAGAAAACGGTTATAAATTCCATATCTCGTGTTATCAAACTTTAACGGTTAAGAGTTTTTAGTCCTATTCAATAGGCTCCTTGAAAACAGGCTATGGATGGTCTTTCGGTCCTAAAAAATAAACGATTTTTAACCTGACCATCATAAAAACATGGCATAATGATTTTTAATATTATAAATTATATAGTATAATATAAAAAAAAATGGGTCTCATATTTGACCTGTCCGTTAAACGTTACGAAATAATAATCGATTTGCAACAACGGAAAACAGAAATCGAAACAAGAATTCAACATAAATTTCGGTTTTTAGTTTTCCCCGCGATTGTTTTGAGCACACTCCGATTGGAGTGGGTGATATTTATTCGATTGGTGAGATTTACTAGTAATGTTATTTCGTCGTGATCGGTTCGATAGATGATTGTGGTATCGTCCCACGCTTTTCGGGTTTTCACGTGAATCGTAATTTTCACTTTGTTCGCATAGTTTAAATATTATTATAAGCGGAACACGTGTTTAGAATTACTAGAATTTCGCGTCGTACAAGTCTTTCGTTTATTTATTTATTTATTGGCAAGGAAAACACACGTGAATTATAGATTTTATAAAAATCGCGTGGGACAAACGTCGTCGCTGAAAATATTTATAGTATAAGAGGAATAAAAATCAATAAGTTCAAGGTGAAGGTCGGACGAGTAAAATAGGCGATTTTTTTTTTTTTTAATCCTTCCTCTCCCCGGAACTACCATTGAATCCGTTACGGCGCGGCGGTACGGGGTATAAAATGTCGCTGGCCCGCGATATATTGTGCGCGGTTGAAATGTGCAGCCAAAAGTCAAACTCGTTTCAAACCAACCAACGACTAATTGACGCGGGAGAGATATTTTTTTGAACCACGTAAGTATGTTGATTTTTAAAACCGTTTCACTGATTATTGTTAAACATATTATATGGACACACTTGGTTTCTTAATCGTCAAAAATCAACGGAATATATCACGGCGGTCTACTTGCCCGTTTACCACGCGCGTCTTCGCGTTTTTAATATCGCATTATAATACGTAAAATTATTACTTTATCAGAAATACTACAGTATAATATAGAAATATTGACAAAATGCGGGTGCGTCGATCGCACCGGGCTTTCAGGAGGGCTTAGCCCCCTCGAATAGTTCTCGAGTTGCACAAACAATTTTTCATTTTCACAAAAGACTGATTTAAAATTAATATGTTTTGTTACGATTAGTGAAGATTTGTTAATGAGTGAATGGAACGATTTAGATAACAGCTGTTATTTATAAAAATACTTATAAATTAGTTTTTTGGAGTTAAATTAATCGTTCAAGTTTTAGGTTAAATAAATGCGTGTCCAAGTGGTAAGTTTCAGTTAAAAATCGAAGCCCCCAGCTCCCCCCCCCCACCCGTATTACTCGACTAGATTTTCGTCTATAATAATCTTAGAATCGGTCGTTTCGTGAGATGGTCGTAGACCGATGCTGAGAAATAAAATCCCCGAGAAACAACGCATTAAACGGAACTCGGATGTCGTTTCGGATCGATGAGACGGCGCGAGAGTCGCACATACGTATATAGTATATACACACACGGACGGTAAATGGAGACACGAGGAATCGATACGTAAAACAGTCTCGTTCGTGCGCACGCGACGGCCCGGGGAGGACAAAGATTTAATTCAATGTAGTGGACCTAGACGCGCGAGACAACGGATTGACTAGGACACGGTGCCGGAGGATAAACGATGATGCGCGTTCTCTCCGAGTCTCTGAGATAAATTCTAGGAAATACGGTTCAGACCTACACGCGTTTGTGTAAAGCTCGGACTTTTTAATATTTCTTTTTTCTAACGTCTTAAACAACGATATTTTCCCGGCTGAAAAATGTGCTATAATTCCGTACGAATCAAAAGGATTAGACTTTCTTTTTTTTTTAATACTTTTACATTCTTTTTCTCGGGAAATTTTTTAAATATCGTCAAGTCGTTTTAATCTTTATTGTTTCCCCTAATCCAGAGTTTTCTCCTCTCTTCGTATGTATACATAATTTTCAATCTTTATCGACTTTTATTTAGATTTCACATTCTACGTTTATTTATATCGAATAATATCAATAACGGTCCGAACGATTTGAGCGAATATAAATGTTTAGACGAAAATATGTTGTGAATAATAAATTCAAATACGACGAACGCTTCTTTTCGCTGTCCGATTTTCATATTATTGATAGGGTTTTGTTTTTTATTTTTCTCGACAAAAAATAGTCGCGATAAAATGCAATTTAACGCGCGGAAAAAAAACAAACCGGCACCGATGACAATATTTTATTGTTTATTCGAGCGATAAATATCAAACTCCTACTACAACACCTAACACCGAGTTTTCGTCGGTCTCCTCTACACGCGATTGAAATATCTTCGAAAATTCATCGTAGCTCCCTCGTCTCTTTCGCGTTCATTTATACGTCCGTCGGTTTCTACATTTCGCTGCGATAATTTACATTTTAAAGCGCGAGTCCTCCACGACAAACAGTCGAACGCATAAAAAAAAAAGGCGCACAAATAATATAAAATACCAGACACATTTTAGTTGAATTTACATCGTATTATTATTTGCGTCACGCTGACGTTTTATGGTTCGTTCGAGTCGTTTTATGCCGGGGAAATAATTTTTTCGAAATTTATTCCCGACACTTATCGAATTGGGTTTTGGGTTTAAGACTAACCTAACCGTCTCGTGTAGCGGGTCATCATTTTGAAAGCAATACATTTATCGCTAGTCTTATAATAAGGTATCTCGAGTCGAGTCAGAGTTAAAAATTAAATATTAAACGATACTGAGGACTTGAAAAAATCCATCAACCATGTAACAATGTGCGATTGCGTTTAGACGTTATTAAATTTTTCTTTTAAAAGTACTACCTAACTTATTAGTTGAAATTTCCACGTGACTCAGTAAGAAAATTTTATGTTTTACACCGCGTGAAACGTCACAACAATAATACACGCGTTAATGAATAAGTATGTCACGGCAACTAATGAAAAAACTAAAAAAAACCTGAGTTAAACGTTAATAGCATATGTCAACAACGATCGTATAATTAAGAGAGGGAATTGAAGTGTAAACAAATCCCAAAGTTATCAATTTTTTACTGTTGAAACGTTGATCGGTGTAAAATATGACAATTTAAACATAAAACTTTGTGAAAACCAAAAGAAATAATTTCCATTGTTGTTTTCATTACTCGACAAATATGAAAAAAAAAAAAATGTGTTGACGTCGTTGTGCCCCGTCATCGTGACAAAGAGCCGATCATATAAAACGGCCCGCAAACAGGTTAAAAATTGGACCGAAATTTGAATAAAAATGAAACGTACGAAAAGTATATCCGACGATTTCCGAGACGATCATATTGACTTTTTTTTTAATTTTTTCCGACAAAATCGTTGTTGGATTATATTATAATAACGAGAACGATTTAAAAACAATTTAATTTTCGTTTTTACAAGATACGGTTTGTTTATATTTTTTTTTACTCTCTCTCTCTCTACGTTGGAACGCGGGCTTTGTACCGAAATCATTCGATTCCTCGTAAAAGACTCCGAGACGTATTATACCACACGCACGCGGTATAATATAATATTATAACAAACAGCGGAAGAGGTTTTAACGTAAGCCCCGCCGAGTAGACCCGCACAAAAGTACGAGATAATTATTATGTGAATTAATTTTACATTGTCATTTAGTCGGGCGAGCAAGGGCGACGATGTTCATGAATTTAAATCAGCGCGGTGTTATTATATGCGCTGCGCGGCGTCGGCCAAGTTTCGACACGACGGAAACGAAATTAATAATTAGAATCTCGTGCGAATCCCGGTCGTTTTCTATCGCCAAATCGGAACGTCCGAACACGGCAACGCGTGATTCAAAGTGTCGCCGGTAAAAGTGAACAACAATACGTTGTGTAATAATCGTTGTGCCTACAGCGAACTGAGAGGTGATAATAATGAGGTAGTCTTTTTCAAGGTTCCTTTTTTTTTTTTTTGATTTTCCAATTACCGTTTCAGTTAAAGGACTATTGTGTCCTATAGAGTTCCTTTCTCCCCCTTTCAGAGGACAATCAATGTACAAATACGCGTGTGAGTACACAAAACAAAGCGACCACGAATCGACGAGGCTTTGAACAGAAATTAAGGGTAAACGATCGGTTGATTCGTTTCAAAGTAGGAAGGTACATAATAAACTCGCGACGTCATTAGCACGTAAAAAACCTGCGAAACAACTTTTTTTTTACTATTCGTTTCGTGCCAGATGAGTTATCGGAAAACATTGTAAACGCACTAAAGTGTGAGTTTCAATGTGAATAATTGTTTGTAATCGAAACATAATGTGAATTTTAAAACTTTTATTTTCATTTGATCTCGACGAACGAATACGAAATCGAATTTTCTCAAAATTAATAGAAACCAGTCACTTAACGGCGAAATAATTACGAGCGTCGTTTCATTTCAATTCCACGTGAACTGTGTTTGACAGGCAAATCGATAAGTCGCGGTCGTACGACTTCGTCGAGTTCGAGTGACACATATTCGATCACATACGATTTGCCTGGACAATTGCGTTTAAAATACGTTTGACGAACAGGGCGAGAGAATAATAGGAATGAATACGATATATTGCACGGACGAAAAATATTCCGCTCAATATTACGTTTAGACGCAGTGTTTCCCAAAACATTTTTTTTTCAAACTCGCCTTGAAAATTTTCTAATATTTCGAGTCTCCCAATTGATTGAAAGAAGAAAAAAACGTTCACGCTTTGTTTTCTTTTTACGGCCATTATAGTGACGATATAGGAAAAAGTATAAGTAAAATTAAATAAAATTATAAAATATAAATTATACAATAATTATTGTGATAAACAAATTTTCAATTACTTTAGATATTAGATATACGATAAAATAAGTAATTGATATAAGGGTAAAAGAAACCGAATTTCCTGGTGGGATTCGTTAGAAATTTAATTATTTTGATATACGAACCAACATTTTGAAAATTCCTCTCCAACAACAACAAACGAGTACAACTAGTAATTCTTTTTTATTAATTATCATAATTAATTGAATTTTATCACGTTAAAAAGCTATAATGAATCAATTATAGGTGTATACGCTTCTTTTTTTTTTTTGGAGGGTTTAATATTTTCCAAAAAATATGGCTTCGTGTACGATTATTGATAAAACGTAGGCGGACGAAGATGAAAACGAATATTATCGATTTTTATTTTTTCAAGCCCACTGCCCCGTCCAAAGGACATGGCTGGACTAGATGGATGATAACAATACTGCAACCGACGCTGCATTTTTTCACTCGGAAGCTCTAGCAATGACGACTAGCTTTAAACGAGCGCTGTATCGCGAAATCTGATTATTCCCCGTCCGTTTTAGTGTTGCTGCGGTGCTCGGTCGACCGTGAAAAACACGATACTAGCAGCCGTGACCTCAAAACGTTTCGATGCCGAAAAATAAAAGGAAAAAAACCAACTGACGTAAATAATAACCTTTACGTTTATTACATCTCTTTGGGACATCTATTTGTTGCACAGAAGTACAATATTACGTACACGAGCTGGTCCAAATAAAAAATAAAAAGTATAGACACCGCGGGGTTAGGGGCGTATAATTTGGAAAGCCACGAAAATATTACACAACCGTATCGTGCGATGAATTTTAATATTTCCAGAAAAAAAGAGATACCTCCCGACAAATCCAGTGTTGTTTGTAATGAGACGATCGCCATGTTTGCGACACGAGAGCGTTATGGAACTACCGCGAGCGCGTAATGAATCATAAAAATCAATGAGGATTTTCATCTCGGTATACGATTTAAACCCTGTACGGCAGTCCTAAGCCAAAAAGGTCTACATTTTTTTTCATTCGACTCGACGTAAACATTGCGCGTAATCATCACTGTAGTCGCGCGTGTATACTACGTCATAACTAGTAAATATTAGCTTTCACACTTTTATACATTTTTATATTAAAAATAATGTGTGCGTGCGTGAACACGGTAAAGTATTCTTCGCGTCGCGAAAAGAAAACAGTTTCATAGAGTAAAAAATATTATCAGTTATGACGGAAAGGGGGGTTGTTTCCATAACGCAAACTACCTAATAGAAGAAGAAGAAAAAAAAATGAAACGAAACGAGAAAATGTGATGGAATTTCACGTTGCCGGGTATATCGATCAGAGACGAATCGACATTTATCCGATAATATGTATAAACATACGAGTCTCGATCTAGACAGCCGCTCTAGACGTATTATTTGTATTGTTATTTTGTTCGGACAGTAAGAAAACGTAAAAGACAAACGTTTAGCCGTGTAAAGGTTTGTTTTGTAGGAGGTACTACTAAATCGAAGGCCGGAGGAGGCACCCCCTCGGTTATGTTACTAAAAAACACATGTTTTTTAGTAACATAACCGAAAACTTCGCTCGATTCGATGAAATCGCGTTAAAAGTATAACGTATACGAAAAATAAACACAAAAATTACCGTTTGTTTAATATTGTGCGCGACGTAAAAACACAAAATTATTATTTATCGCTAACGCGTTATAGTATGCGAATAATTAAAACCAAATTTAACGTCGAAACGTCAAAACCTCGCGCGGCTAATGGCCGTGCCGAATAAAATGAATAGAGCTAACCGACCCGCGAGATTGATTACGATGAGCTCGGCGAGTTCGATTTGAATGGAAAATTTAAAACCTACGGCGCGTTACACGTGGTATTGTTCAAAACGATTCGTGCGAAAACGGATTTCAATCTAAAAAGTCGAGAGTCTGCTACGGAACGCGCCGCCGCCGGATTCTGTCCAGATAACCGTAGGACGATAAAAAAATAATAACAGAGCCCCGTCGTAATGGTATTTTCACCTATTGAAAACGTGCACGCGTTAAATGAATTTCTGCGTCGCCGTGAATATACGGTCGGCGGGGCGTTTAAAAAACGAAGACTAACCTAAATATAATCACATACTGCGGACGGAATTCAAAAATTATCGTGATGATAACGACTAATTAAATAGTAAAAATAATTTGATATCACACGACGAGACGTCGATAGTTATAGAGACGATAAGTTAATTTGATAAATAACAAAAACAAATTACAAATGAAATGGTAATAAAGACACACGTCGATGAGGTTTTTACAGTTGGATATTGCTCGAGATTTTTGGAAATTTTTACGCCTAAATTACTAGTTTACTAATTACTAAAGTTTACTAAAATTACTACTTTTCAAAATACATCAAAGGTAATTAGTTTTTTTCACATGTCAGAACGTAAATCAAAATATACATACATAGACATTCTAAATGTTCAAACGGAATAAATAATCCCAATTGTAACGAATAAAATAAAAATCTTTGCTTTTTTTATCAGTAGAACGTCTTAGGATTATTGACAAATGTATAGGTATTCGTTTCGGTCGCAGGACAATAATTTGATTTTTTCATAAACGATGCAATATCAATATAAGAATCTCGACCAGATTATAGTTTATTTTGTTTTCAATACGTTCGTTTTTATTATAATATCATCGATAACAACGTCAGACGGCGCAAATCGTAATGAAATCTCGCGTATATTACACCGTGCGGATATGCGACGGATTTGCGTGAAAAATAGTGCGCGAAAAAAAAAACGATACTCCCATAGAGTTTTTTGAATGTAAACGACTTTTTACGCGGAAACCCGGTTAGAAAATTCCGGTAAAACGCAATAATTATCTCGCCGTTTACCGCGCGCCTCAAAAATACATTATTCGGTTTGGACGCGTAAGACCCGGTCGCTGCGGAACACTGACATAATAATACTATGTAATGCCATTAAACAGGAGATAATAACGTCATAACTACCCCTGACTATGCGTACTATTAACAACACGAAACACGACGAGACGATGTTATCCCGCGGCTTTTCCTTGTCGGCATACGCGTGGCGTACAGCGGTGTTTCGTTTGTCCTTGAAAATATTACTATTTCCTAAATAATATTTTTGAAACCCGAAACTTTGTACACGTTCCACGAATAATAACCACGATTTCGATACTTTTTTGAAATATGACGCACCGACGACGCTAAAATCGTAATTATTACTTATTTTATTTTTATAATTCTAAAAGTTATTGAAAAAAAAAAAAACCGATAAGGCCACAAAATATCGGGGAAATCGGACCAAAAATCATACGTAAAAATAATTTGATTTTGCCGACCATTCGGTATAATAAATCAACTCGTAAATGTACACGAAGGGACTTACAGAAAAAAAGTTCATAGTTCTATCACCACGATTGCTTCGAGTAGGTAAAAACAACTGACTAACGCTCTTGGTGTTTCGTTGTTATCATACTTTGTGAACAATGTGAACGCGTATTTGAATGTGAGGTATCGTAAAACGATATTGAATGAGCGCAAAAATTAAATTAAAAAAAAAACTCATCTCAGACTAAAGAAATATTATTCGCCGACAGGGACGATCTGTGTGTTATGCGACGACGCGACAAGATATTTGCATAGAATTCGCATGTCGTTCGAACGATTAGTTTGTTTGGTATACTGTAAATTATGTACAGTACTCGGGGCTACGACGAAAAATGAGGTTTATTTGCCGGTTTCGCGGTCGCGTGTATATACACACTCAAACGAGAACAGAAACACCCCGGGGAGCGGCTGTGTTATTATTTCTATCGAACCGTTTCTCTCGCACCCCTTCCCCCGTTCATGTAAACTTGCGACCGACGACGTATAGTCGACCTGACTGTGAAAACAAAAACAGTAACATTTGAACTGGTAAAGCGAGAATTCGGATTTCCACGTAGACGACAAACTCCATGTCGATACCGGAAATTCTTGTTTGATCAGAGCACGGCGCGGAGGCGTAAAGCAAAAAAAACGTGCTGCGGTAGTAGGCGGTAAACGATCGGCGCTTATAATCTCAGTGTTTAAACCCGAGGATATAAGTATTTTTCTCGAAATGATACTCATTACTCATCTCTGCTGCGCTGTTAGGTTACTCGACCGAAAAGGGTTTTTTCACAGACCGACGCGGACGACAACAACAACGAAAACCTCACGGCCCGAAAAGTTATCAGAGTGCATATTAGTTTTTAGAATTTTATGTTCCGAATAAACGTAGTATTTTTCTTCTTCCAGAAGTGCTATAATAGGGTAAATTGAAATACGATGCTAGCCCGAGATTTTTCATTATACAATGATTCGGAATAAATACATTTTTTTCCAATACTTTTACATTTCCCATCGTTTTATTATTAAAAAAGTTTTTTTTTTCACTCATTTACATTATTTTTATCAATAACACGTCGACGTTATTTATTTTAATCTTTTTCGTTTCTCTGTGAAATCGTGTATTTCAAAGAACGTTATTTTCGCATATACATACTTCCCTGTCCGCTCTTTTAATAGTTTAATCTTATCTCGAAATCATACTTTTACTTCAGTTTTAAATTAATTAATTTTTTTTTCCCTTTTATTTACTCCTTTCGTATATATATTTCTATTTACGGCATTTTCGGTCGTGCCTTAGACCGTCAATATTTTACTATCTCTAGTTATAATTAATAAAACTTACTATTAATTAAAACTCTCAGATGAAGTCGTTTGATTACACTCCTAACGTCTGACGTCATACTATATTATTTATCGAGACGTCTTGCTCTTTATGCGATTCAAATATTTACACGGACATATTAACAGCCGTATCGTACGGCAAGCTGTAGGCCACATGCGAAACGAGAGATATCAAATAACGCGAAAACCATAATTTACTGATCGACTGTTTAATCAATGAATCGATAGTGATTAATCAAAGTTGTTTAATGAGTGTGGACGACGACGACGACGACGACGACGTTTGGTGGAATCGCAGCGAGTAGTGAAAGTTATACTTTTGCATTTTTATTGAAAATATTCGATAATATTGTATTTCGTTTACGATTCAAGTGATTTCGAAGTCGCGAGTTTATGTTAAATTTGATTAAAATAACCGTATAAACTACCTGAAAAATCGGTTTTTCGGTTTCGAATTTTTTTCTATTATTAATTTACCGACTATAGCCGTATTCTTTTTGAGTATTTCAATGCGACACTGTAAATCTACTCGTCCGTCTTGTTTCGCCGACAGCAGAACGAAACTCGATTTGTAGCAGATTTATCGGAGTAATTACAAACGATGCTCTCCCATTACTTTATGAAGAGGAATTCACAGTAACTTCCCTTATTCTCTCGCGACCCATAACCGGTCATCGTGTCGAAAAACGCGTATCACGATTTACCGTACGCTGATAATAATTATTGTTATTTTATTCAAAAACGTTCCTTATTGACTATTGTTAACGAATAATTGGACAGCGACATTATTGTGTATGTAATGTTTCGTTGTCCGCGCACGCCGATCGATCAAAATTGCCTATACACCGCGCCGTCTTCAATCGTCGTCACTCGTCATCATTTGCTACTGTTTATTAAATATTTTATTGTAAACGATTCAAGGCCAAACTACAAATAGTAGATGATACGTTTTAAAAACATTCATAACGATATTATTTTTGTAAAACGATATTTGTGATGAGAAAACATTGAACACGAAACCGACGCGTACATGCGATAATATTGTACTGCGTTTGATATCGGCGAGTATAGCGATCGAAATAACATAAAATTATTACGTAATCAACGAATATGACATTCGATCGTCAAAAGTAATCGTAAATTAACTGAAAATCACAATTTTAACCGGAACGGCCGTGATATTATACTCGCATGATATTAGAATCTATTCGTGTGTTAGGGATGGGCAGTATTTCAATTACATGTACTTTCCAACAACAACAAAACAAAACGTATTTTGAATTATGCATTTGAAATAAGTTTCCCGGAATTTAAAGTATTTTAAAAATACCGGAAATTAATTAATTTAAACGCCGTGTTTTAATTTGAAATAATCGGTAAAATCAATAACGGACGACAGCTGTGAATTTTTTTTTTTAATCGCAAAATCGTTTGCAAATTTTCAATTACATATTTTCTGTACTTCAAAATACACAAAGTGACTGCCCGTTCCTGATTTTAGTCCAACGTAAAGCTCGTTGAAAATGATCACCGTTAAAGTATTTGATGAGAAATTAATTACCCATTACGTTTTAACGGCGTACGAACGAACGGAAAAAGCACTGTAGGGAGTAGCGAGTACTCCGTCATCGAGTATATATATTACGTATAGATTAATAGCTGTAGTCGCTACTCGTGATATGTATTGGTATGGGCATTTTCCAATAATTAATCGACTTAATATCGATAATATTATTATTATCATTCGAGTTACTAAGGTTATGGCGTGATTGAATTCGATGCTATGGAATGACATGAAAATTAGACTTAAACAACGACGAATACATGGTAAAAAATCGAAATTCGTATACGGTAACATACCAGTACGCGCTTATCACTCGGCATCACTTACGGGCGATTTCTAAATAAAATCTATATCATGTCTCGTTTCTTTTCATACCTATCGTGCGAATCGTGTATTATCTCTGTAAATAAACGAAAACATTTGCAATCGAATTGGAAAAATTCGTACGAATTCATACAACAAACACAAACATACTCGAAACCTATGTAATCAAATCCGGGTTTCACTAATGGGCGACTTCCGAATCAAATCTTTCATCACGCCGTTCTTATCCTATTTCTCATATGACAAAATATACTCTTATCGTCACGGTTGTACGAACAAATGTTTATAAATTCAACGATAATAATAATAAATGATATTAATACGATTAAAATCGGTGTACAAAGTTACATAACAAAATAACTCCGTATCCGTTTTACGTATAAGAGGTTTGCTCGGAAAAAAGGATATGTAAACATGAGTATAGTGTTTTTACTTTTTATTACGTTCTGGAATGGAAAAAAAATAAAAATAAAATATTTCCTTATGTTATATATATATATATATATATATATATATACGGGGAAAAAAATACATATAATTGAAAGTCACACTGTTGAAATAAGAAATTCTCTCTCTCCTTCTTTACACAATATAGTAATAAGTGTTTATATATTACAATTTTTTTTTTTAACAAAGAAAGTTTAACTTGAAACAAAACACAAGTTTTGGCATTCTCCAACACTGTTATTCTCAAACAAAAACGACTAATTATAATAAATTTCTATTGTAAAAACTTTTGAATGAAACACATACTTGTGTTTTTAATTTAAAAATGCCGCGGGGTGTTAAAATGGGACTTTCAGTGTTGTAAGTTTTTAGTATAGTTACCATTCGAACGTATTTATAATGTAACACAATATTTTAGAAAACTCTTTTGATTTATTTATTTATTTGTAAGTATATTAAAGGAAATCAATGGCATATAAAATTAATTAGATGCATTCGTCATACGTAAGGATGGGAAATAATTGATATAAAAACGGCCAAAAATGTCATCAAAATTGCAAAATCGCAAATTGATTTAAAAACGGTCTACAATAACAAAAATTAAATTTCAAAATATTTGTTTTTAATATGAAAATAAAAAGATAAAATGTTTTTAAGACGAGAATAAATTACGATACAAATGGGCGAGACGAGTATCCAAATTTGTTTTACCGACGGAAGTAACGTTCGTTGTGACCTAAATCTTTACTAAGAAGCGCTTAAAATAAACAAAAACATATTTACATGTAATTAATTGACTACTACGCGAATGCTATTAATAGAATAGAGATACTAGATTTTATAAAATAACCACTCAATATTCTGATTTGGCCTATAACGTTTGATTTTGCCTCGGGCGGGATTGATTTTATCCCGGGAGTGCGCTTGAACCCTTTGAAAAGTAGAAAATGCATTCAAATTGAAAAATGCAAATTTTAATCGCTTGGTTAGCATTATATTTGTATAGCACTTATAGTAAACAAATTCAAAAGTTATTAAAATCCTATTTATAGCCATACTCATACACAGTATGATATATTTACAAAAGCCAATTCGGTTATTTTGAATAAGTAATTCGTTCTAATAAATTGTCTGATTGAATAATTATTATTATTATTACGATGCCGCTTTGAACTGCTCGGTTAATAACAATAATTCCGTAATCGAAATAAACGCATAGAGATATTATAGTGTTTTAATAATATTGATAAAATAATTCTGACGATTATTCTTTCATCGTGATTAATTCGGCGATAACGGTCGTTAGATAAGAGCGAGGATATTTCAATGAATAATATTTGGCGAAATACCACCGTGGTGGTATTATCTTTCAAGAAAACGTTCGTGAAATATAGAATTGAGGAGATTAAACTATATTTCAAGACCGAGCGAACGAACGTTCTCCTCCTTTGAATTATTAAATTTGCTCATGACAAAGATCGCTCTTGCATAAAGTGATGCTACTACTCCAGCAGTAAAAAACGTATTCATTTTTTACAATGTGCTCGTCGTCAAAGGGTAAGTTTTTTTTGCATTTTTGTACAGGGAAATACTTTTTAATATCATTATCTCTAGAAAACCGGAAATCCCGGTTGGTTTCTTATCGGCCGTTAAAAGAGTAGTAACTTCTATTGATAAAATGAATCTGGTCTCAGATATTTATAACTAGCGCCATAACTTCGATTCCCTAAAAATAACTCTATAAAAAAAACTTTTAAAAAATGCATTTACAACCTCAAAACTTAAACAATTTTCTACAAACACGGAAAACAGGAAAACATTTATAATAAGAATATAAATAAATAATAAAGTCGTGAAATAGTTTTTTCGATAAAAAAATAATAATAGTTTAAAATAGCCAACTATTACAGAAAACGATTTAAAACTTAAAAAAATGCATTAAAAAAAATTAGTTATTTCGATATCTAATGTCTAAACGTTATTAACCAAGAAAATATTGTTTGAGATGTTTGAAAAAAAACAAAAATAACGCTACTCATCAAAGTTCAGGCCTAATTTACAACGAATGCAATTCCTTTCCAATCGAATCGACGAGCGAAACAAATTTACAACACGAACCAGTGCGAATAAATTAAGATTAAGGATCGCTGTGTACAGACCTCATCTAAACGGTTTATTATGAGCGTTGTAGTAAACGTAATTAACGATAACGGTATACCAGTTTACCTAATTATGTAGTTGGAGTGAACCTTAAATATAAATCACTATTGAGAATTACGATTGTTGCGCACGATACAAATGCATGTTTGTAAACATAATAATGCTGTTATTAATGTTATAACAATTATAAATAATAATCGAAAGCCGAAACGGTATAAATAAGTGCGATATTTTGTATGTCTCCTGTGCAACGTCGATAAAGAAATGTCGTTAAAGCGTAAATAGAACCGAGTAAATGGAATAAGAGTATGTATGGAACAAAAACAATCGACGACGAAAATAAAACCATTTTGACAATCGTCTCCGTGGAAGAAGTATAAAACCTACTTGAGAACTATGAGACCACAATTCTAAAGAGGCCACGTAAAAACGATATCAGAGATATCACTTTTACTGTTCGATTTTAAATAAATAAAATATATTTATAAAATGTAAATACTGTTTTAAAACACGACGAGTTAGCATAATTAGACAGACAAGTAGTAATTGTCAATAATTCTGAACTTCATACCTTCGGATATCGAGACAGAACCGAATTTATTTAATTGCTTTAGTAAAATATTAAACGAGAAAGAAGAGACAACTTTCCGTATTACGTAAGTAGTGCTAAATAAATTATGTTTTACTAAACTCTAATGAGTACGTTCCGTTTAGTAGAAAAACTTTTATACCAAATACTCGTATACGTTATTTATTCGAAGAGACGCAAATTTTAAACGTCCAAGCAGGTACGTTAACTAACTAATTGGTATTAAAAATAAACCACTGCCCGTTTAGTGTTTTATGTCCGATAAATTGAGTGTGTGTACTTTTAGGTATTCGCGTAAACATTTGACCCAAAATCTGGGCCTTATAAGACCATCCGACGTTTCTTCACGCGTGTGTGTCAGACTAAAATAATTAAAATAGTTTTATTTTTATTTTTCAGTTGAGAAACCACGGGGATGAAATTTCATTTTTGAAAATTTGAAAGAGCTAAGATAAGAAACAAGACGATTCACAAATAAACTGCGCAAACGAATTTCAACGAATGGGGACTACGTTCATATCATAACTAAACTCGTAAAAGCGCATTATCGCTCACAAAAAAAAAACCGTATATTCGCAGTTATTGACTTTAGTTATATGAGCTATAAAACGGAGGACTTGTAGCATTTGCATGTTCGTTTTATCCGACCACAAAGATAGCATATATACGTAGTAAGTAAGAAATACGTTTTATGTTAGGAAGCAGCTATATAGTCGTGTAAATGTATCTTACACATAAATGCATATTTCGGAGGTTTTTGCTTTCAACTATCGTATTCGTATGTTCTTCGTCGACGCGGTTTTCTATTTGATTTAATAACAGAAACCGTTTTAATGACGATCGTCATTAACGGTTTCGGATTCGTGGCGACGGACGAAAGATATTATTTCAGGGAGTAAAAAAATACAGCCGCGTCAAAGCGTAAATTAGTAAAAAAAAAATTACCGTAAACATTTAAATTTAACGAACGCATATTTTGAATTTATAAATCGAGTGTTCGCTCGCGATCTCTGTGATTTTATTTTAGCTACAAGTCCTCTGTTCTACATATAACGAGCTTGTACGCGAATAATAAATGTTTACAATTCGAGACTTGTAAAAATTGAAATCGTTAAAATACAATATATAGTCTAGCGGGGAAAACTTTTCCAAAACGTTACATTTTTCTCTTCTACTACTTTACATAAAATATACAAAACGTATACAATACACACACACACACACACACACAGAAACATCGATATTATACGAATATAACAATGGTGTGTAATATTTGATCGAATACACGGCGGGGAGTATCGCGTAATATTATGTGAAACTCCTACGCAAAGCCACAGGGTCGGAAGTTTTCTTTTTTTCTCTCATTTCGTTATTAACCGCGGCTACCACGACGTCACATCGAACCCGCTTTTCTCCGGGCTCGCGGAGAGGCCATTTTAATCATGACCAAAGGCGGTCAAAGTCCTTCCCACGCGCCCCACCCAAACAAAGTCCCGTCGCCAAAACCCACGCGTGCGACCGACCGGCTACCGGACAACTACGTTGCGCTGTTTCGGTAATGATATTAAACGCAAAAACGTCCGCCGCACCGCAATAATAATTACTATTCGTCCCCGGCAGTCTTCGTACGGCAAATTGACAGATTAAACGAGACGCAAAAACGACGTCGCGATTTAATTCATTTGTTTTGACCGAAAGAAACGCGGACAACAAAAACTCCGTCCACAAAAACGATACTATACATTACACCTAGGGTATATCTACAACGCCAATGGATGAGATATCTTTACCCGTGTGCCGTATATCGCGAGGATTCATATTGTGCGCGTTATCGCTGTATAGACAATTATTATCTTTTTGTCACGGTTAAAAAGAAGAAAAAAGTACGTAATTTATCCAACGACCGCCGCCGTATCAAATACTTTTCCAAACCGTAATTATGTTTACCGCGATGTTTCGAATCCGTCATTTTACAGGATACCCAAAAATAAGCAGGAAAAATATACGATTTACATAATAACATGGTAGGTGTTCTATATACGTATAACGCCGAACGTCTAGTGTGTACAATTTATACGGAATCAGAATATTTTCAAACACCTTAGCGTGTGCGTTTACTAATATAATATAAAAATTGTGATTGTATTGTGTACATGGTTTTAATTATTGATAAATAACAATACGTATTACGGACAACTAGTTGTTTATCATTTCGGTTCGTAAAAATCGGTTAATATTGTAATAAATTTAACGATTCTGTAACTGACAACTGGTGAAAAGTATAGTATATTTAATAAAATAACTAACACGTGTAGGTGAACCTAGTAAAATAAATACAACAGTACACACGGTGAGATTCACACCAGTTTCTTCCGCACTTTGAACAAACGACCTAAATACTAAAATCATATAAACTATTTACACTTTCTCTAGCTTTTGCATTCTAAATAAATCCTGGTAAACACAATTCAACGCTGCCGGCAACGCATTTTGTATAAATCTAGCCCAAGAGTCTTTCGCTCTCCTGCCCGAGTACACGATACGCCCTTGTTGGTAACTCGTAAATTCGCGCGGATATCGCGTGAAAACGTCGTGTTTTATTTCGTTTATTATTGTTTGTCCATGTGGTGGTGGTATACGCGCGCAATTAAACAAGAACGTAAAATGAAACTGGAAATCAGGACGTTGAAATTAGAAAAGTTTATAGGTGTACAACCCTTGCACCGCGTTTTCCTCTCGCCAACCGCTACACGGCGGGTCTCTCGATGGCAGGGCGATCCACGTGACAGCTCTTACGTAATGATTACCTCGTTTTGCACAATGGGTCGGAACGATCGACGTGTCGGGCGTCAGATTTCGCGAACTATTCCACGCGATAAAAACGCGACTTGACGCGCGTTCGAGAACAAACGAAGCGAACGACATTATTAATTGCGGTGTGACACGGCGAGCGTACACAAAATCGCGTTCGAAACGTGTTGAATCACTCGGATTTTGTCCGCGATAACACGGTGACGGGATTCCGGCGCGGCGCCTCGGAGCTAATTAACTCTGGTCTCGTTCTCGCGGCATTTGACGACGAATCGTTTTATGATCCGTGTAGGTTTTGCTACGTTATCAAGCTAGAATTACGAGTTCGACGCAGACAAATAAACGCGTGTTATTCGCTGCCATTTGAGATAACCGATAAAACGTGTTGGGCGCCAAAAATATAATAAGCGAACGATGAATTTAATAGAGATCGGGTGGGTAATAACTAATAAGAGTCGAGAGTTCGGACTCTGGATAAACAATATTGATAATAAAACACGTAAACAGTAAACGCTATACACAGAGGTATTATATAAAAAAAAGGGCCCTTATCTAAAGTCTCCCTTAGCTCCTGAATACTGCGAGCCAGGCCCGGATCCGGCCCACACATTAACGGAAGGGGCGGATTATAAAAAGTATAAGTGTTTCGGGTAATATATTAATGTAAAGGGTGAGAATGTTTTAGCACTGAAAAATGTATTTTTTAATCCATAAAGCTGCACTTAGAAATACTAAAATAAGATCTAAAAATAGCACGAATGTTTTTAAAAATATGATGATTTTAAAATATATTTTCTAATTTAAAAAAAAAAACTATGTTTTCAAAATAACTCTGAAAACCACAAACCGCGTGTTTAGTAAAACAAATTTTATTCATAGCGCGCCTTCATAAAAGACTTCAAACTCTTCCCAATCTCCATAAAACGGATCTTTTTACCCTAACACGCTATCAGAAAATCCTCGGCGCAGCTCAAAAAAAAAAAAAAAAATTCCGTCCTGTTACAAATATAATACCATTCGACCCTAATAAAAAAAAATACGTAAATGTATAAACAAAATAACAAATATAATACAAAGAGAAAAAAGTTAATTAAGTCGAGTGTTGCTAATGGGTGACTCCCTAATAAACCCCTTCATGTCAATACCTACTCTCAGTAAATAAGCGTATTGTGCATTAATATATAGTTTGTTTCAAATAAAAACGTGTGACGTCAGAGAAATGTGAAAACAATTTGTACGGTCACTACCAACCACCCCCCTCCCCCTTAGACCCACGTCTGCTGCGAGCTGATCACGATGTCATATTTTTTTGCTTTAAATCCGAGTGTATAAATATTGGTAAACACGCGAACGGTCGACGTAAAAAAAACAAAAGGTTTATTCGATAATATTGTAGTTTCCAAAGCGCCACACACGTTTGAAAGACAATAACTGACCGAGAAATTGAGGACTCGGGTGGTCCGGAATAATCGATATTGCACGCGAATAAGTATTTGCATCCGCGTTCGATAGCCCACGAAAAGTAGTTGCAGAATTCCTAACGTTGCCTTCCAAAACTCACATAAGTGGGTGACGTCTGGCGTAGGAGGTAAGGATTTAAATTAAAAAAAAATGTTCTGTGAAAAAAACGTTACACTTGATGTTCGTAACGCGGCGAAGAAATATTTACTTTATTTACACTCTATTTTTATTCTTTTTTATTGCAAAGAGTAGTTTTTTCTTTCAAGTTTTGGGTTTCCACGGTTACGTTATTCCTTCGATTATATACCATTATTATTATATGTGCGCAACACATCTATAACGAGCCATATGCGATGCTGCGACGCGAGTTATATTTTTTTTTATGACGCTCCGCGAAATATGTTCCGTCGATTTTCGCGTAATAAGGGACCCGGAGAAGAATTCGAAAAAGCTATTAGACTGCTAAACGACGTACTCTAACCAGCCGTATTAGACACTGTCGAAAAATAAAAGCGTTTCTCTACACGGATATAGACTAGCACCAATGTCTTGTTTTACATTCCGTTTTCGTTCGTCTCGCGATACGAGATAAGCACGCGTTTTATATATACGTATATAATGTCTCGTACACAGACATAAAACGTAATGGTTCGCAGATAGTGAGCGGACCGAAATTTAATATTAGTAATATTCAAGGTGAATTGTCCGGTGTTACAAACACCGGTGGAATCGAAATCTATTTATTATTTATCGCGCGGCGTTAAATTCCTACACCAACAACCGGATTCGAATATGCACGGGATGTGTCCTACGGAGCTCTGACAAATGCAATGCCTATATAATTAAAAGTTCTCTTTGCATTATTGTAATTTTTTCTGCGCTGTAATTAATATATTTTTTTAATTGATTTTAATTTAAAAAAAAAACTCGAAATAATAAATGTAAAATTACATTCTAATTAAAAAAAAGAAAAAGAACCGAGATATAACTTTTAATCAGGCTAACTCTTTAGATTTTCAAAACAGTTTTTAAACTTTGTTCAAATGCAAATATTTATTATTATTTTTTTAATCATAATAGCTTTAAAATGTTATCATTACGTAATTAAAAATTGAATAATCTAGTATTACGATTTTTTTGATTTTTTCGGCGTTTCGTAAAAAAACATATTATTTTTACTGTCGGACTGTGTAAAAGTCCGTCGAACGTTTTTGAGATAAGGGTGAAAATGCTTCGCGAGTGTAAATAAATATCGTTGTAAAAATTTTAATTCTACCGAAAAAAAGAATAAATAGATCCTTAAAAGACAATGAAAAAACTGAAGATGAATGAAGCGTTTACATTAAGTGTTTCGAATTGTTCGTGAAAAAAAATACCAATTAAATGGGTTTCGTTTAAAAAATCGGGTATTTTAATTTAAGACTCTGAAATGAAAAATAGCTTACATTATAAATCATTATGTACCTAAAGCAAAACTTCGTTGTTACGTTCTTGCTAAAAACGTAAATTTTAACGAAGTTCATTCTTTTTTTTAATTACTACATTTCTACCTTTCTGGTTAGTAATGACTTTTTGTACTTCGGTTCTCCGAAAAAAATAATAATAAGTACTTTAACAGAATCGTTCGCGGCATTATTGTTTTGGGAAACGCATCAATAGTTTTTTTGGATTTTTTCTAGATAATTAAAATCACGTTGAATGATTACGTTTTGATGAGTAATGATATTTCATTTCGTTTTTAAAATATACTATCCACCAATAAATCTCAGCTGCAAAAGAACAGACGAATCGTTTAAACCGCTCAAATAGTATAAGATTATAGTAGGTTGTACTAAGATTACCCAGGTAAGAGGTTTATAAATGTTTGTAATCTACGCGCCCGAGCAATTAGCACGGGATGTGTATGAAAAGTACAAAATTGAATAAGAAATAAAAAGTTTAACAGTTAAATTTAGAAATACGAGAAATTTGGAAAACGTGCAAATCAATGGAATAAGTCAAATAAAAATAAAAAATCTCAGGCGCACCCGAGCAACAACGAACAAATGATCAAAACACCCATTTATGGAAGACGATTCGAAAAATACTGAAATGACAATGGTCGACTAGAGAAATTCACCACATTGTCCCTATTTTCGGATCCACTTCAGAACTGAAGCAGTGAAACGTCGCATGCGAAAAAAGAGTAGGGCACTCAATTCCAAAAAAATAATAAGTACTGAATAAACTTGAAAATCAATATCCAGAAAATGGATAGATATAACATCTATTATTTAAAATATCTTTTTAATATTTTTATATGTGAAAAAAGACGAAAAAACATTTAAAATTTAGAGTTTCATTTTGTGCCTAAATTCAAGTTTGACTTATAGGATGGGTAGGTTCGTATAGTATTATATTTTCGACGCCCTCGGTGCGAAAAATGTGCGCCGCTGTCCAGACCCGACTAATAACTATGAATTATAATATATAACTTTAATAAAACTAAAATATATAACGATTTCTCGGTCGGAAACCGTTATTCTAATTCGTATTACGTGACGCGAAAGGTTTCATTCGGTATACTCGCTTATAACTCTTTAAAAATATCACATATATATATATATATATACGACATATTATGTATAATATATTCGGGGTTCAATTGTACGCGTAATGTGTGTAGCGATCGCATTTTCTCGGACGAACCGTGACCGGAGAGGAGAAAAGATTATTATTTTTCGTTATTTCACTCGAGTGCAGTTGTAACACTCGTTTAGAACTCGCGACCACGGTCGACGGCGAACGCTAACAATTTAACGGAATGTACGACATTTCATTGTCTCAACGACGACGACGACGATTAGGTTAAAACGAAAAATTTTCGGCTGAAAAACGTTACTATAAACGGGAAAATCAAAATTACTCACCGTAAGTCTCGGATATCGGCACGCCCTCGGCGAAACATTTGTCACCGCGGTTGGCCAACAGGATCACCAGAGCACTCGCAGACAGCAGTAAAACGTAACGGCACCTCATGTTTCCTCGGGAATCGCTGTAGTCGTAACTGCATGAAAACATAAAATGTATTATTGTTATGGTCGAAAAACGGGGAGAAAAAAAAAGCAATAACCCTATAAAGTATCACATATACGACGACAACGTGGAACGACCGAATATTTGTATATACGCGTGGGAAACGACATCGAAATCTCCCGTTACTTTTGATTTCATCGCGCGAATGATACATTGTTACAATATCATTATTGTGTTTACGACCGTTAGAGGCTATAGGTGGGTACTGTAATATTTTTAAAAGGCACTTTTTCAAATCGTTTCGTGCTCCCCCCCCCCCCCCAGACACATGTCGTCTGGTTTAACGAGGCGCACATCGCTTTTGGGAATAATCTTTAGACGCTGTTTTCATTCGGGGTTTTCTAACGACCGAGCGTAAAACTTATCGTTTGAGTTTGGATGTTGATGACTTTTGCGTTTTCAACTTTTACATTTTCCAAGCAGCTTATTAGTAGTGGCCACTCGTACGTTTTCGAAACAAACGCGGAACCGATACGACTTATCAAATTACAAGTGTTGAATTTTTAACGACGGATTTTAAGCGATAGCGTTATTTTAGCGAGCGCGGTCGAATTTGCGAGTTACTCGGTGGCCCACGGGGACTCGATAGTAATTCGATAGCTTCGATGTTATAATATAATAAAGATAACGATGTAGGTCGAAGAAAATAATATGTAATTTCATAGGGTAAAAAAATATTTTCGCCGCACCCGCGTCGCGGAGGCGGTGCACGGGTTATTATAAAATAATAAGGTAAACGTTCTGCGCGGGAAACGAGCGGCTTTATTAAATTATAAGCTCTTCTAAATCTTTTTTCCCGTCCGCGTGGTAGCGGGGTGTTCTGACGAGAACCCGCGTAAACTCGGGCAACGAAGTATATAGCGCCCGGAAAAAAAAAATGAAAAAAGACGGAGCCAGAGTTCGTATTGGTACACCGGTATAAGGTCTGACGTCATCGTAGCGATTAAATATTTCATTCGAAAGTATAATAATATCATCCTTCGTCCGATTAAACATTATTGCTAAACAGAGTTTGTGCGCAGTTCAAAACGCGCAGTCTAAAATTAAACGCCGCGCAGCGATTGAAAAAAAAAATATGATTTTCACTAGATAAGATGATAACAAACATTCAAACACGGATAAAACATTTTTTATTTTAAGTATTCAAATAGGTGCGTTCCGTGTCGAATATTCACAACAAGTAGGTATTCAAATACTTAATGACTTAAACGTATTCTGAATACTTTAAGAATATTATTGTAAATAAAACAAAACGTTTTGAAAATCAAATTCGAGCAGTTTAAAAAGAATTTAAGCTAAAGTATTATTTACAACTTAACGAATCAAATGTGACGGCTAATACAAATACACGACCTCTCGGTCGTCGACTAGATATTTTATTTGTTTATTAGGTACACGTAATCATCCGACTAATGCACTGCCAAACCGTGTTTGTATACTTAAACTTCTCCACTATCTTTCTCTCTCTCTCTCTCTCGCTCTCTCTGTTTTCGCTGTTTATTTGTTTGGATCGAAAAGTCTAAACAAACAACGATTATTTGTCACACGACAGCATTCGATTTCCCTTGGTCATAGGTACCTACATATATCTACCGGATACCTGTTTACTGTTGTAGTACACGGTCAGTGCGTCACACGAGAGCGAAAAAAGTAAATACAAATAATCAGCGTTTTCACGTCGTCCGAACCATGTGGGAATCCAAAACTGTCTTTATTTTATATAGATATCGAGTTTAACGCATCTAAATAGATCTGTCTATCGCACGACACTGCGGAGAACGCTGAGACGTTCGACGAAAAAGGATATTCGATACAATATCGACGTGGTCGTATTAATATATAGCGATACGAACGGAAATAAGGCGTCCGTCTAGGGCCCTTGACCAAGTATCGGAATGGCGTGCAACAAAAAAAAAGCTCATTCACAGCTATTGTCAACCGCGCAGAGACCGAGACGACTACACAATTCGCAGTCGGATTTGAAAAAGAAAGTTTAGCGTTTCAGTCGGTCACGTGAATTTAAAATTATATAATTTAAAAATATTGTCAAGTGTAAAACATTTGTTTGAAACTTTTCCATTTTTTTTTTTTTTTTATGGTTCTTTGTTTTCAGCATAAACATAACATTATTATTTTTTATTTTTATATTTAAAAAGCTCAAAGCTTGTCGGACGAGTGAAAAAGTAAGTGTTTTATGTCAAAGCGCCTGAAAAAAAAAATAAAATAGGGCCTTATTCAGGTTCGGTAAGCCCTGCGTCGGAACCAGCTGAAACTTTTGAGTTCTGTCCCGAGAAAAACATAACCGAGACGTATGTTTGCGCGTGATAAGTTGGTATGTATAATAATAATAATAATAATAATAATAGGGCTATAATAGTAAGTCGGCGTAGATTTATTTATTCTGTCGCCCCGATAAATAAGGGTTTGCAAATAATATCCCGACGTACGATCATAATGGGTATCGTTTTTCAGACGGGAACGGAGACCGAACACAATGCCGAGACGCGAGCACAGTGAAAACGATTCGAAATGTAAAATCGAATTTTCCCCGCGTCGGGTTGAAATCTCCTCATCGATTGTATGTAAAATAATACATACGCGTAATACTCGCGTTTTATAAAAAAAAAAAAACAATCTCGCAGACGACAACCGACCGTTTCCAACAAATCGATATTCACAACCCAATTTTCACCGATACTATTAACGGTATCGTTATTATGAGAGCGACGATAAAACACATTTCGAAAAGAAAACTATGCGCATTGCTCGAATGAAATCAGTCGCCCGTTGCGGCGGCGGCGGGGCCGGGGGGTCTCTTTTCTTTTTCGCGTTAGGAATTCTTCCGAGCGTCTCGAGTGCGTCGCTTCGTTCTTCGACACACTCAAAATTATTAAACCGAAATCCTATACGCACGCGTACGAAAATGTCAAATATAAATATGATTGAATAAAGGTCACGGCGGGCGATCGTTTTCAAAACGGTATTCAATTATTTTCGCTGGCGCGGTGGTGTCGAATTAAACGTCGTGATCAACACTTGCCGACTACTACATTGTTGTAAATTACAACTTGTAATCACTATATACACGCGCCGCGCCGTTAGGTTAGTTTATTACGAGTGTTATATTCGGTGTTTACGATACGATTTACATGAATGATATTTTTAAAATTGTCTATGCAACAATTGTATTGTTGCGAACCACAGTTGTATTGACCGAAAATACAACATTTTAATTTATACTTTTGAAAACTGTGAATTTTAAGCGAATTTTCCAAATTTTTTATAGAATTTATAAGTTTGCAGATTGTTTTACGTTAAAATTAGATTTTTACGAGATAATACGATTCTGGTAACAATTCTAAAGAATATTTTCTCTATAGTATAGGTGAAGTTATAAGGAAATAATCGTTTTTTTTTTTTTTAATTTTTAACGGCATACAATGGCATTTTCTTTGTGGAATTTTTAGGACACTATTACCAACAGTATGATTATATAATTAGCATACTAAATATATGCATACTGTATTATATAATCAGGCTTACGAATTGTATTTTAATTTTTAATTAGATTAAAACTTGTTCGTATATATTATGATCTAGAAAGTCGCTTGGTAACTAATATTTTTGACAATGATTTCAGTCAGCATTTCTTAAATTTAATACAACGGCTAGAAGTACATAAACTACAATATCGTTTGAGTAATTTTCAGTCATTACGACTAGTTACGAAATCATCACTATATAACTAAACTAACATTATTATATTACTTACGTGTAGTGAAAGTAAAATAGAATATAATTACGGTAGCGCATAATAATAGATCCCGCCGATCCAAAGTGTTTCAAACAGTTTAAACATTAATTTAAGATTACCTTTACGGCTTCACTTTTCGTTTTAAATTATAAAAGCATAACGAAAAGGAATGGTAACGATTACAAGACTCAATAGCCAGGAAAACATTGAACTACTTATATTATGTAATAGAACACAAATAAATGAGATTATTCGAAGGTGTGACATGAAGCTTATTTTCAAGGTTTTATCGTCGGTTGGTGTTTTTTTTTCTTTTTTTTTTTAAATAACATCATCGCCGCCGAAGGAATAAGGCTGGCGGTGCATCTATCCAGAACCATACGCCGATACGCGGGGACATAAATTACTATTATATATTACAATTGTAATATACTATTATATATTACAATTGTAATATATAATAGTAATTGTAAATATATTCTAGTACGAAATCATCGAGCGAATAAAAAAGTTTACGTTAGAATTGGACTCGAGCGAAAGTTGTTTTTACATAAAAGTAAACAAAGTGAGATTTCATTGATTTCAATTATTAAAAATAAAGTAACCGAAAAGAGAGAAAAAATTTACATACACACACCTTTTGTTAGTAAATATATTTATTCAATATTATTGTTTGAATTTCACTGGCAAGCGACGAGACGAAAATAAAAACTGGCGGTAGCGCTGAACGAACACAAAGCATTTTATTTGAAAAAAAAAAGAAAAAGGTACGGCATTTTCATAATATTGCTCCACGAATTCTCCGCGTAATAGTAGTTATTATTCTGATCGAGTAGTTCTCTCTATCGAGCGAGTTTTTATTTTTATTTTTATATTATTTTTTTTTATTAATGACGTCATTTTATTTTAAAAAAAACATAACACATTTACATTTCCGCACGCTAATAAATATTTTCCAACCATTTAAATATAGGTACGTCTATAAGGAAAATTACAAAAATATAACACTATTCTGAAAACAAATAGCTCGAAATAATTTTAACTTCGCGTTGCTGCGTATTTTTATTTATTTAAATATTGTTAGTCTGGATGTCAATCAGGACAGTCCCTAAACTTGGAGCTTAATGAAACGTCCGGTCATCTTATCTCTGTTGAACGAAAAAATAACGAAAAAAAAAATCATAACGTATCGGACATTCGGTAAAACCTTTTAAATAATTTCAAATACTTCCAAATTGTAAAACGATTCGAACGTACAACGTTAAACAATAATAACATATGATAAACACACGAAAATAATCGTTTAAAATACATAATATATCAACAGCGTAGTATTGTTCAATAATATAATAAAATAACTAGGACATTATTATACACTTTTAAACTTAGGCTATTGTTCACTTGACTCAAGCCTAAGATCTCAATATTTTTTGAAAAATATAAGGAAAAAAATATACAGTAAATGAAAAAGGTAATGATTTTTTTTTAACCCTACAGAATTTTTTCTACAAAAGCCAAAGGTTATTTTCCTACGATTGATTGAACATGGATATTAAAAATGATGATGAAATATCTCTGAATACAAATGGCCACTGAATACCTAAATTATATTTTTGTGATTTCCGTTACGATAAAATTCCGAGTACAATCCCCACGAACTTCCATATAGCTATTCAAAGAAAATTATAAAATATTTTTGAAATGACTTTAATCAGAAAAAAAAAATCAATGGACCAATAGTATTTCTGCGTTGGAATATCAAAACGAATATTTTTATTAAAATGAAATATATTTATAGCGAAAAAATGTACTTATTAAAATAATAATATTATTTTATTCGTCAAACTCGCTTTAAAAGACTTCTGCTTTGGTCTTTGATAACTCGATTACGTAATACGTACCAACATCAAATAATATATCAAATGCGATCGTCTCTGTTCTATGTTGGTTAAGTAACCCGTGTAACTAATAACGATGGATAATTGAACGACAAAAAAGTAATTCTTATCATAAATATAATCTTTTTTTTCAAATAAACTAATTGTAACTTATTGCTTCGACAAACGTAAGTTTTAAAACCATAAACAATAAAAATAATATACGTCAAACTTAAAGGAACTAATGGTAATTAAAACTGTAACAAACTTACAACTAATGATAATCATAACTACGTAACACTCGTGGAACACTTTTCTCAAAATAAAGTTTATAATGCGAATTAACAAAACAATAATATGATTAATTACAACGGTTTGATTACGATTAGATTTGTGAACGTACAAATAGATATAATATCATTATAACAATTGTGAGGTGTGAAAAATATAATCGTATAACTACTCCGGTTGTCAAATCTAGACAATTCGTTTGCATTACATTGCAAAGTTGCAATACAAACGTATAATAATTTACTCATATATTGTTTTAAACTGAAAAATAACAGAAACAATACATTTAATAAAAATGCCAAACTCGCAAACTTGTTATTTCAGTATGGAATACACGACGAAACAATATTACTATAAAATCCATGTAAATATCAAATAAACGGTTCAAGCTGGTTTAGAAAAAAAAAAAAATTTAAAAATACGTAACAGGAAAAAAACCTTTTATATTATTAGATTAAAAGTTGTTTTTCAAATCATTCGTTAACTAGTTTCGTTTGTTTATTCGACGTCTACTCGAACATTTGATTTCGGTGATAACTCGCGCGCGTTACACTCTGTCGGTTAAATTATGTTTAGTTTTCTACTCCCGTTAGATTCCGATACCAGTTATTTCACTACGAATAATTTATAACAAATATTATTTTACGCGAGTAAGTGATATGAATTGTTTGTTATACGTTGTATAATGCGCTTTTATCTACATGTATTCGTGCAGTAATAACACGCAATCGTTAGACTGTAAATTTCACGTTGAAAAAATAGAACGTGTATACGATATTAACTAACTCGCGCCATCGAGTACGTTTTACTGTATAATTTCACGTTCGAGTAGATGCGTGTACGCAAAGCGTAAATAAACAACTAAAGTAAAACGCGCACGGTACCTATATAATTTCCACGTGAATATTCTTCGATTTTTTTTGTTTCTTTGTTCCTCTCGTCCGCAGAAAGGCAGGCGACGGGCGATCGTTAACGATTTCGCCCGCGTAATCCCGTAAGACGCGGAGAGACGGAGACACGATAAAAAACATGTGACTAGCGAGTAATACGCAGCTCGGAGGGATTTAAATAGAAGTTTCGTGAACTCGGCGTGGGACGAGGAAAAGTTCAAATTATACGGTAAAACGTGTACGGAGAATGTAACGAAGTAGAATATAGTATGCGAGTGTTGTAATATACGATAGCGGACTGATTTGCAAAACAACGGTGTCGTGCGATGGATAGATTTATTATTTATTCATAAGACTACTTGTCCACAAATCGTTACTGCGCGGTGACCGGTCGAAATACCTCTGCAAAAATATCCCTGGTCAAAATACATCTTGCAAATGTATATCTGATCAAAACGTCTCCTGTCAAAATACATCCGCGTTCAACTCGGCTTAGAGACGGCGGACGTCTGACGATAAGGGTCTAGGTCGATTTATCGCGAACAATTCGTCGCGGTAAAATACATCGCAAACAATAAAATTAGTCGCGACGTCGCATGAAATCAACCGATAACCAATCCGAGCATTTACAGCATACTACTGGTTTTGGAACACCAAGTCGGGAAAATTTAAAAACCAAGAGAGTTTAATTAAATAGATAATCCAACAATTTATTGCCAGAGATAAAGTAGGGGTGAGATAAAAATATAAGGATCAGACGGAAATAATTAATTTAAATTTACAACGAATACGGAAGACAACCGAATTTAGAATTTTTTAGAAGAATAACTTATAGTTCGATTGCAACTACAAACACTAAACTGTTTTATAATTCATAAATTAAGTATTTTTTAATTTTGTTTTATTTTATCATCGAGTTGTGTCTAGGTTAGGTTATATAATAATATAACAAGCAAAAAGAAGAAAATCGGTTACTATACACTATACAGTATACAACTATCAATATTGATGAAACTATTCAGATTAAAACCCTTGTAGGTAAGTTTAAATATGGTTTGGGAAATATGTCACGAAGAATTTATCATTTTGATCGCTAATTAAAGTTTCGAGCATGAATACTGAATATTATACAGATTATTACATTTTGATTTTTGTAATTTATCGTCAGTTTTTCTCCATTCTTAAAAAAAAAACTGTTAAGAAATTCAAAAAATGACCTTCCGAACGCATCAATCAGACAAAATTTGCGACCAGGTATCTAAACAGCTCCTGGTCGAAATCGTGTCTTCGAGCATAAAAATAAAAATCAAATGCACTCATATCTAAGTCAAACCAATAGTTTCCACGTTTCGCTCAGAACCTATAATAACAAATCGTGTAGGTTACTACACTATTTTTATCGGACGGATTTAAAACCCACACATAAATAACGATTAAAGAAACTAGAGACCTCTGGAAAGATTTGTATCGATTTAAAGGGAGGAAAAGACGATATTATACATCATACCGTATCCAGTCACACCTATTGCACGACGAAACGTGTTTCGCGGTCGGCGTGGCTTGCTCGAGCGATAAGTCATCGCACGAGGTCTTTACTTTTAACAAAATCGAATAAAGACGGATAAAATATTCCGTGTTTAATCCGACGACGAAGACTACATTTTTCTTTTTATTTATTTATAATAAAGTCTTACATTCCAATAAAAAAAATATATTTTATTTCAATACGAGTATTAATAGTATTTAATAGTCGTCGTTGCAAATTTATTTTACTAGCACGCGCGCACTACGTTTATCGAATGAACAATGAAAATAAATTTACATCAGTAACGGTATGGGTAGGTTAGCTCGCTTATATTTAGCCCCCGAAACATTTAGAGACGTTAACGGATCGATGTAGCTTCGACGGCGGCGATACGATGGTGGGTGTACCGTAAACGAATTTTAAAATTAACTTTAGCCTCGGAATAAAAAAAAAGGTCGAGTCCGATTCGCATAACGTTTTGGAAAAAAAGGTTACAAATTCATTCACACGGTGTTCGCAATATTGTCGAAATCGTTCCGCGCGTCAAACGATAGGATAGTGCAATATCGTCACTGCGTAAATATACTATAAATATATAAACCAGAGACCGGGACAGTGCCGAAAATGACCGCTTTTGGCGCCCAAACACTTTGAAAATTTGGGAACCGGAACCTCCCTGAATATCCTATTTTAATACTTTATAAACCGGAACCCTTCGTTTTAAAACCGGAACGTATTTTAGGTAAAGGATTTTCGCGATTAACTTCGGGGCGTTAAAAGACGACCTTTCACCTTCACATAGAACCAAAATATAAGTGATATAAAATATGATTTACATAAAGAAAAACATTATTACCAATATTTAGAAATGTATAAAAACTATATGTAGCAAACTGTGTTAAGATTAGTTAAAAACCGTGTTTAGTTAAGAACTCCAAAAAGTTCCAGTTTTCGACGGCCAGCAGCCTATATACGGCATATCGTATCTCGCTCACCGCATCTCTGTTTTATCAAAACAAACGATGAAATGATCTCAACAATAATACGTATAATGCTGCAGTCGAAAGAAAACGGGACAAATGAAATGTATCCGCGCATGATATAATATACGGCGTTCATACGGACGGAATGCGTTATTTCTCAGAGAGACGTTAGCATAATATCTATTTTAACGACTTTCCAGAAGCGCGTTCGTTGTTTTTAAAGTAAGTTTTCATACTATACGCGAATTTGCGTCATATATGTATATATTCGAATGCGTGTTTGTATTAAACAGCCTGCCCGCACGTCTTACCCGTGATAAACCGACCCCGGTACGTGTCCCATCGGCGTGGCGATGAAAGTCTGCGACGTGATCCAAATATTGTTTTACCCCGCCGTCACGAGTGTGTGGATCACGCGAACCTCACAATACGATATCTATCAACAAATATTTAAAAATAAACACAACGTGAGGCGACCGCGGTTATCGCACGAGCCCCGTTGATCCGTGTACAGGGCGATTCTTTTATCGAATGCCAGTCGTTATTTCGACTATACCTGGTAAACGAATTTTTTGAAAATGCAAAAGACACTCGGTGCTGATAATATTTTAAAAATCACAACATTAATTAAATGTATCGTGTAATGAATTTCAACATTTTCCAGCTAAATTTAGAAAAAAAATCCAAACTCATATATTATAGACAAAAGCGAATGTTCTTTGATAGAATGAATCGCTCTGTATAATATACTGGGGTATGCGGAAAACGCCCGCAGGTCGACGAATAAATAAAATAAACGCTGCCGGTATGTTTCGAAGCGACGAAAAAATATTATATTTCTTTTTCTTAGACAAACCTTTCATACGTGAATGACGAACTTCGCCTTTTGTACACGGAAATGACATAGTCTATTTGAAACATATACGTAACCCACGAGTATTGATCAAATTGTATTATTGAATTCTATTGTGTCACACGAAAAAATAACACACTAAAAAATGCGTATCAAATAATGAAAAGGGCTCAGGAGTTATTGAACTATTATATAATAGTAAATATAAAATAATAAATTATAATTCACGGAAGTTTTTTTTTTCTTTAAGGTTCTAATTAAGCATTTTATATGACGAACAATTATTTTTCTAACGTTTATATATTTGCGCGTATAACTTGTAATTATCATATTATCTTTGTACCGAAACATTATCATCTTTACGAATACTTCACAGGTTAATAAACATACTACTCATATATCCCAAGCCCTGTAGTAATAAGTGTGTGTATAGTGTGTGGTATACGTGTGTTGTGGTATTGCGCACGTATAAGAGAGAAGCCAAAGTGTGGTTCGATTAGCGTACGTGTTTATTTGAACAGCTAACTAAATTATATTATAATTCCCGACGATATGGATTCCGTATCGTAACGATGTTTAAACTATCGGCGAATACTATATATATTAAAATCAACCGACCGGAAACGCGTGAAATGAAATTTCCCGTTTTAAACTATTTTTTGCAGCGCAATGACAACAACGATAATGATGCTTATTACGCACGAATGGCTTGCGATTCAAATAATTTCGTTTGAAATTTAAAAACAGTAATAATAATATGTTAAAATATCTCGCAGAGGATTTTCACGTTACCGGTATTTTTAAATGTCACCAGTTTTCAGTGTCACAATGGCCACTACTATAAATATTTCATCACGTATACCTATTAATATTGATAAAAAAGTATTTTTATTTTTTTATTAATTCAATTAAACTTTATCCCTTTGTATAATAAAAATTGCCGGCACAAACAGTTTACCAATCTCATACCTCTAACGCAGCTATTCCGCTTACGTATTCGTCACACGTTTTATTTTGTAATTTAAAAATCATTCAATTTTTAATCAAACATCAGATAAAAAAAACTAATTATGTACTTTTAATACAAACGACATTTCAGATTTTACACATAAATTATATAAATTAAATTTTTGTGTTAACATATAAGTTAATCATTATATTTTTATTGTATTAAATTAAAAACAAACAAAAATCTATTTAAAAATATTATTTGCAATAATTAATGCGTATATTAGTTTTTATTTAAATATAATGTAATTTCCTCGAAAAGCAAACCTTTCAGTCACATTTTTTAAATCGATTTTTTTTTTCGTGTAATGGTCATGGTTTTTTCAAGAGACATTTAACTACAAAAAAATTACACCCAGCTACAATATAATTATTTATTACACCTAATATAATTTCGCATAATACATTTTAATTTATAGAGGCTACTGACCACTCGGTGGCATTATTTTTATTTTTTATTTTATGTCTAAAGTAACGTTTGTTGGCAGTTAAATTACTATACATAATTAAAACGTTAGGTATTACTTTTCTTTTAACAAAATAAACATAATTAAATTAAACAAATATTGTATTCAATATGTCACGAATATTAAAAACAAGGTAAAGAAAAGAATATACCAGACCAACTACAGAAAATTCTAGAATTACAAATAGAAAACAAACAAACAAAATAATGAAATTTTAAAACAAACAGAATTTTATAAATTTATTTGTAAATTAAAAATGGAAATTGTAAATAAATAAAAACCTACAAAATAAAAGTAAGTAGGTATTGTGTATACCTAATGTAAAGCAGATGTATAGCTAACACAACCATTGTTGTTGAACATTTTTTTTTAAAATCTTGTTCAATTATTTGGCTCGGTTTACGGGCAATCTAACATATTCACATAAGTATACATTTTCAACTATTTTGCTTTGTAAAAACAAAGACTTCCCGCTGTTTCATTTTGTAAGAAACAATTCTTTTTATCATTTTTTTTTTTTTGTTTTTAATATACGCCCAGCTGATATTGTGTTCAAAAACAAGCATTCTTTTGTGTTGTAAAATGTCTCATATTTCGCCAAGAAAAAAAATATGCGAAAAAACGTTTTGTTGGAAATAATCCGTTCTAAAGCCACCTCCGACTCAAAAAAAACTTTAAAAAATACATCAGACGAAAGTGTAGACGTGAAAATACGTAACGAATTAAAATTAGTGACAGGGCCATTATATCGACTCGTTGTGTTTGTATGTTATGATTTTTTATAAAAAAGGGATGAGGTTTGAGATGATTTATTGAGACTAAAAACACCAAAACGCCACGTACAACTCTATACTTGGATCGTCGTGAATTGGGACCGAGCCCTTTAAACTGACTTCCATACAAATAGTCCTATACAATTAGGCTCCATTAAAATTCAAATTTTTAGTTAAAATTAGTTTTATACAGTGGGTATGTAAATTAAAATGTATATTTATTTTAAATAGATTTTAATTATTTTTAATGATTTTAAATTTAAATTTTTTAACTGGTATAATAACATAGTTAATAATATTTTCATTGATTTATGTCCAAAATGCAACCGTAAGAATGAAGTATATATATTTAGCCATGTTTATGTGATACTACACCAGATTACAAACATAAAAATCGAGAATCCGCTAGTTATCTATCCCAAAGTTAATAACTGATATTACTTTATTATAGTTTTGTTTAATGTAAGACTTGCTTGGGCATTAATGATATTTTATGCGTTACAATAATATACACGACTCAAATTATTTTCGGTTTTTGTTGTCGCTATTGTGTAGAAGAAGATAGTATAAAACTTAATCTCGTTGTATTGTTTTCATAAGGCTCGTCATTACAGGACTTTTTTACGGGACATTATCGCGCGACGTCTATATTCTGTAAAATCCGAACTAATAACAAAAATATCCATAGATCACCCAGGACGCGGGTGTGACAATGACCGTGGTATTTAAATCATCGATCATAATCTCCCCAAGCCGGACACACACTGGAAACTCGTCGGTCCATTGGACGTTTGTACGTTAACAGTAGCGTGTGGGAGAAAACGACGACTGGCTGCTGACAGACGTTTTCAATAATGTACGCGATATCGTCATCAATCAAGGTAACTATAATAATGGTATCATACATACGATACACGCACATACACACATTAAATATGAGTTATTAGATAGGATTATGTTTCCCGAGCGAGTGTAAAATATATAAATCATCAGGATACCACTACCACGCCGCCGCGCCACCGCCAGAGCGTCTTCTCGTTGTTCTCGGTCGAGTTGAAATAAATGGTTTTTTTACACCGACAACGCCGCACATTGAACCCGCGGGGTCTAAGAAATCGAACACGGTAAAAAAATTTACGAATATTTTTTTTTCTATGTACAAGACGTAAATTTAATGCGGTAGGAAGTGGTTCGTTATTAAATCGAGTGAATTAAAAATATCCGAATTACATAATATTATTATGTCGTGTTTGGACAAATGTATTTTATACGGAATTTCTATTTTTTTTTTTTCGGTTAATGCACACGTTCTTGAACGTGGTGGCCATATTTCCGAATAAATCGTGGGTATTAATCCACCAAAACGATCAGGTTTGACTAAGAATTAAAATAAATAAATAAACTAAGAAGATACAATCTTCTTTTTCCATATCGTTTCTGAGATGAAACCTCCCTCTTTTTAAGCTCGAAAAAGATCTCTCCTGGAATGGCAGTTTAGAAGGGTAGTATACATAAAATGTTTAGTAAAAAAAGTATTTAAAGATATGACTGGATCAACATTATGCTTGATAGCGTCTAGTCGAATTGGGTAGCATCGATGCATCATAATTGTGAAAAACATACTCGAGCTTTTATATCCGTGTTTGTAGCACAAAGATAATGTTCTCATAAGCGTATAACCAACAAAAATACTGATAGTTAATAAGAATAACTCTAAAAACATATGACATAAATTTGAACGTTTTACTCGATATAAAAAAATTAAAGTATGATGGAGGATTACTTCTTTTCGGTATCTACGACCTTAACTTTACGAAGACGCCATAAAAACTCAGATATATTTGAAACTCGACGCTATAATAATCGAACGCTAAACCGGATAAATGTTTGAGCGTCTATAATGTGTTATTTTTAACATTTGAAAAACATCGATCGGCGGTCTTCGAGGGGATAACGCTCGAAACGCAACCCATGATCACTCTAACTTTTGTGCGAGAGTGTGAAAACTTTCAGAGTCCTCGATAAAGTGTCAAATATGTATATTACACTAACCGCGGACGACCGTAACAACAAAAACAACGAAATCGATGGCCACACGTAATAAGAAGAGTGTTTATTATTCCGAAAAAGCGGAGAAAAACGAAAGTACGGTATTTAAAATATAAATAATCGTATATCATTACACAAGCGTGAATTATTCAAGTTATTCAAGGCATCAGACTAGTCCACTACATAAGCACGCACGTGTTTGAAATGTGGAAACACCGAAAATGGAAAACGTAAATATCAGACGGCTCAGGGTGTTCGTAACATACCCATAAAACTACACTTTATACATTATTATACTATAACTATATCATACATTTTAAAGTCTTCTTTAGTTTTTATTTTTTGAATAATTGTTAAATATACTTCTACGCCAAAAGGATAAAAAATGTTATGATAATTGCAATAACAATTATAACTTTAAATAATAATGTAAAATTAAATTGAAAATAAAAAAAAAGCTATGATAAGTGTTTTGCAATTATACTTATACAGTTAAAAGTCACATGTTCATAACTTTTAATTAAATCACACCATAAATCTTTGGATGATTTTTGAACAAATTTTCAATATTTTTACTGATCATAATCAATAACGGAAAAAAAACATACAAATATCGAACAGAACAAAAGTTAAGTATTGATAACATATGTCAAATCTGCAAACTTATACGAATCGTAAAGTTATCGAATTAAATAATACTTGACAAGAAAAATTTAGTTCGGAAAACTGAATGGCTTTGCAAATTATTACGATTAAATAATGTAATATATTCAAGAGGAAGAAATACGATCTGATAAAATATCGTATTCCTCCTGTTTATTATAGGTGTATTTTAAAAATTATTCTTTATTCTGAAACTCAAACATTGCAACACACTTTTTAATACTCTATAATATATTATATTAAAAACTACGAAAAGTCGTGTTTTATTTCTTTTTTTCATTAGTGTCAAGAGCTTTTTTTTATAAAAAAAAACTTTCACGGGAAGTTTTCAACAACCTACTTTAAAAGTAAAGTCTACTACAAATCGATAACACGAACGCGTTGCATTTTTGTGAAATAAAAGCTAGTGTGTAGAAAAACCAAATTATAATTTCGTGTCAAACACAATAATAAACAATTAAACTGGACAAAGTTAGTGTGATATTACGGCGATATTGTACTCGATATGTAAAAAAGATATATTTTATAAAACCATAGCGTCAAAATGTAATTACCACCCAACTATATAGCCATGTAAATATCAAATACATGATAATTATTTTTTGAAAGTTCAGAAACGTCTGAACTAAAAACGTTTCATTCTAAGTAACGTATTATACGAGTAGTAACGTCTACGAAGACTTCGAGATTTTTTCCTAGCCCATCATTGTCCGACACGTTGTCGCGAGATCAAAACCGTCAGATTACATTTCGAATAAAATGTTGCAAGTCCGTAAGACATTGTCAATAATAGATCAAGACGTTATTATATACATTGTACTTGAGGGAATGCAGTTTAATTTGTCGAATAATAATAATACTAACAACATTAGAATAGAACGAGTTTTGAAAATGCCCGGGAGTTTTTAAGGTTTTTAATACAATTCAAAACGTCGCGGCATCAACAAGCCACAAAAGTACATTATTGAAACCGTATAGATGCATTCGGGCTACAATAACGTTCAATAGAATTCACAGAGTTTACAAATATTAGCGTTTTCGTTTCTCAAAAGATGAATAGGTTACATCTATTTAATCTTTGAAAACGGCCATTGTAAACCGTTTAAATTGCGCAACGCGCATCGCCGACGTTACGACGCAATAATTTACGATTTCTAATTCTTCACGTTAAATTTGCACGTGGCTCGAACGACTAGCAGCCACGCAAAACGTGATTTATGCATTCAAAATGAAATTGAAAAATAAATAAATAACGTGTGCGCGTACGTGTGTTACTCGAATCCTGTTTTACCTCGAACGACAAATGTCTGCAACGACATGATATTGGAATATTCTACTATTAATAAGGCAGTGCATTAACGAATTAAAAAGTTAAAGTCAAGTTACTTAAGAAATTCTTTAAATTAGGTGGTTACGCTCAACGGATTTATAGTTATAATTTACAATCATATTAATAGGTATTTACTTTTTTTTTCTTTTTTTATGATAGTTATGTTAATTCTTAGGCATAAAAAATGTAATCGACTTTTGTTGAGTTAATTTATCATTTTTTTCATACTTTACTATAGGAACTTAAACAAATTTAAAAAAATAACTATTAACTTTAAACTTACATTTATTTGTATTAACTTAATTCGAAGAATTAAAAAAAATTATTTAACTTTCTTAGACTTGAAAATTAATAATTCCATCTGTAACGACGACGAGCAGTCCGATTCAACGGCGTAACATATGATTTTTAGTCCAAAGTAAAATATAGGTAAAGTATTTAAACACGCGAGGAATGGCCGAAAAGACGTATTACGTTCAACATCTAAAGACGGTGCATAATATACTACAATGAAAGACGTCTATTTCTCAAAGACTCAAACAACGAATATTAATCGTCGACTTTGCAGGAGTGCTAACTCGGTTTACCGAAACGCATAACTTTCAAACTATGCTATACAAACGATTACGATTTAGTAAGTCAGTATGGAATTTACAAAAGTTTCGGAATCTAATCATAAAGAGTACTGTCAAGAATAAATTCATTTTGTTGCAAAAAAACAAAATATTATTCACGCACATAAATACAAAAGAGTGTCATTTTGTCATTTGTCAATCAGATGTTTACGAATCGTACAGAGAAAATGAAATATTAAACTTTCTATGTAAAAAGTTAACTTGCATAATGTATTTTTAGTTTTTTAATAATTTATTAATTATTCGAAATTAAAATGAGTGAAAGCTTTTCTATAATATGATTTGGTTACTATTCAACGTGTACAATTGTACATGTCTTATCCTGAATAGTGAATATAATACTATATTTAAAAATTTTAAGTTCAAAAAATACTTTACTACCCAATCATAAAACCGAAAATGTATTGTATGAGATAAAAATTATTATAATATAATTGTTATTGTCGTAGACTTGGTTGACATGACAGTGACATGAGTCGCATAATAAATCATTCGTGTTTCGGTACGTTTTAAAACATAATAATAATTGCATGTAAGTACGTTTGAAACGTTATGCAAACGCACCAAAACGCATTTAATTCATTAACGATTTATTAATTAAATCCAACCTTAATAATTAAAACGAATAGTAACAAAGCCGACGTCCAATATTGAGCATTTTACAGAGTAAACATGCCCTACATAATAAATAATTGTATTTGTTTAGTTTATTAAAATGTAGGGTACCTATACTAATCCGCGAGTCACATATTATTTAAATAATCCGCATGAATAAATAATACGAAACGTGCTAAACCATGTTAAAGAAAATTATACATAAACCACAAAAGTACTCTACGTTTATGATAATATTTTATTTTAAGCTGCGAGTGAATTATGGTATTTTAATAATTTCCGGTAATATAATATTATATTACATGGATACTATACATAATAAGCGCATATCTACTATCTATACTTGGTATGTTATTTGCAAGAATCTCTTTAGCTTTATCGCAAAACTATAGAATTATCAAATTTACTATAATATATTATAAGTACTAAATCTTAATTTATAAGATGTTTGTTATTTTGTATCATTAATCTGACGACGACGTATTAATTATTTTTATAAAATGTATTGTTATATTATTTCAATTATCGTGTATTTATTTTTTTTATTACACCTACTTGAGTTGTAATAATTTACAAACTATTGTACTTTATTATGATGAAATTAAACTACGGAATAATAAAATAAATATCCAAAAAAGGCCAAAAGTTGAAATTTCATTATTTGCCGGTAGGTACAAGCAAATACTCGTAATTTTTCACATTCAAAATCATTAGAACTATTCGCGCTTTTTCTCCAGTGAAAATCTTCGATTTTCAAAGGTAAACTTTCCTTAAAACCACAAATGCTCAGACTTTTTTGAATGTATGGCAAAATGATTCCGATAAAGAGTAAACTATTCTGCCATACTCTATAATTCGTTTTAAATTTGTTTGAAAGAAAAACTTTTCAAATAATAAATATTAAATAGGTAAGTTCAAATAGGTAATATGAAAAAATAAATAATCAACTTCAAACCGTTATGCGAAGTTTTTCCAACTTAAATTATTATTTTTAATTTAATTTTAAGCGTATCCTTTACTGTTATGAACAAAGAAAACAATTTTAAAATATTAGTACCAAGAAATTCTTTATTTCAAAAAGTTTAGAAAATGAAACATAGATTTTTTTGTACAGCGAATGTCATCGATTTCTAATTGATTTAAAATGTTTATAAATTAACAAATTTAACTAAGTCTCATCACATGTAAGATTCCCCAAACCAATCTTATAATTATTCCCATTTCCATTTTTATTTTATCTATGTTATTCAATGTCCAACAGCCAAATCTCAGCTCCATACATCATAGTCGGTCTCATCTCAAATTTATAAAATTTCTTTTTACCCTTTTAACATGTTTTTATCACATAACACTCGTGTCACTTCACTACACTTCATCCAACCATGTCTAATTATCTTACACAATTGAACATAAGTAGGTACTTTAACTTCTCAACTCGATTTACAAGTTGACCTCCAAGCTTTGCTTCTTGAGCACCACGCGCGTGGAACCTACATTTCTTTACACAACACTTTTAAACAGTGATATATTTACTATAATAATTCATTTGGATGAGTTGGGCAAAAAGTTATAAATAGTTTAAAACTATCATAATACCTTAAAAAGAAACATATCGTGTTCACAAAATACATAATAATATAATATATCTACTTTGTTCTCGACGAAAGCGTTGGCATATTTATTTACAGCGTTAAAACGTTTTAATACTTCATTTGTTTTCCAATTTAAGAGAATACACCTTTTTCGTAACTGAATTAAAAATATAAAAAAGAAAACGTAAAAAAATTTCAGCGAAAAATAAATCTTTTACACCAATCGACGGGTATACTCATTTTATGTTTCAACGTACATTTTGCTCGCAGCCTTTTAATGAAACTATAAAATGAGTTGGGAAAATTAGGTCACAGAATTCACGACCCCCTTTTGTATTTCCTAGTAGGATTTTATTAACTATGCATAGTAATGTATACGAGCAATAACGATTGGGTCATCAGAAATGTCACATAAGAACAAGATGACTGTTGCAACGTAGTCGTCGAAGGACGATGACAAAAATAATGTAGTCGAGTCGTTATTATTATTATATACCTATCCAATAACCTATTGTATATAGTATATGCTCACATTAATGCCTTTTTAGTTCGCAAAAATGTATCGTCACTAAAAACAGTAAAAACCGTTAAAGAGTTCGAGCAGTGAGTACCTATATATATATATATAAAGAAATTTAACGACATATCTACAATATAGGCACTTACAAGTGGCATAAATCTTACCGAACGACCGATATGGACTGAGAAAAATCTGTTAAAATAAATAGTGTTCGAACTTATTAAGATTTTCTAATAGTCACTATTGTAATTACTAATTAGTAATTACTAATTAGTAATTACCATATATCTGGTCGATCTGGAGATAAATAAACATTATAATATCTATAAATAATACATTTTGTAAACAATAAAATCATCTCGTAGCGATTTTGATATGAAGACGACATGGCAATAATTATTTTCTTAATGACTTTTATCTCCAGCAAACGCGTAACATGGATAAAATACCGTGTCCACACGATTTAACCATGAATAAATATTAATTTTTTTAACGGACATTTCAATATTGAGGTAAAGTGATTTTAGTGAATCGAAAAACAATAGGGTAGGCCCGCGTCGGCCGAAACGGTTGAAAAAACGAACGGCCAATGACAATTGACGAATTATGGTAACTAATTTTTTTTGTAACGGTCGTTTTTTATACCGAAATAACCTAACCAGAGTTACATTAGCGCGGCGCGCGACCACATCGTCATCGTTCCATCACGGAAGCCACGCGGCCACGCGGCCACGCGGCGTAGGAATATTCACACTACTCGCGCGTCGCGTTGTTCGAAACGGAAAATTCAAAATGTCGCACCGCCCGCAGTGCTGTGAAATTTGCAGCCAAATTTCAAAACCAACACTGACTTAATTAAAAGCTTAGTTTCTTATGTTTACACGCGAAGAGCACTCGGTCGTTTTACCGTTCGGCCGAGCACTAAGATAGACGTTAATTTTAATTAATAGCGTACAATCTACATACGAGTACATAATCGGTCATTATGATTTATTATATTCGAATACGATTTATAATTACTAATAATTTTACGTCTACGATGTAACGTTAAACACGGTTACAATACGATAAATATCAAGATAATAATGTTTCAATAATAGGTAAAAAGAAAAGAAATTTTTCAGTGTAATATACTAATAATATTTCAATAATCGTGTACTTAAATAATAATATGTTCCCTGGTTGGCACGACCGAGACATTAATAAGTCAGCTGTTCGACGCAATCAGAATAATACATAATATACAAACGAATCATATTATTACTATAGTAATAAACCCTACCTCGAATCAGGCTTCTTTGAGACGGCATCGCAATACAATAATGAACAAACGTGATTCACCCATTGTGGCCGGCCCGTTTTGAGAGATCGCGAATTGTCGCTAAGAAATGTGACGCGGCAGCGACGGCGGCGGCGATACGAAACGATGACGACGTCAAAAAACGCACACTCGAAGCCTTTACCGGCTTGGATAGACGTCGTCCGAGCCTCGACGGAATCGTTGAGAATCCGAAGGCGACGGCCATTACACTCGCGTAATGGAACGCGCACCGGACGCGGCGGCGGCGGCGATACGATACGAAAAACACGCTAAACATCGGATATCGACGGTACGGTAGTATTTAAGCGACGAATAATTTGGTTATGCCCACGCGACCGTCGTGAGACGTGCGATTATCGTCGATAAAATAACTATTACCATCGTCGCGAAAGGAAGTTTTGAAACCGAGAAACGAGACAATGGCGGTCTGCATAAAATTCTCGTAACACGGACACGTTCGGACTTACGCGCGAACCGACGAAGACTGAAACGGAAGGTAAAAACAGTAGGGTAAGCCCGCGTCGGCCGAAACGGTTGAAATAACGAACGGCCAATGACAATTGACGAATTATGGTAACTAATTTTTTTTGTAACGGTCGTTTTTTATACCGAAATAACCGACGGACGACCGCGACCGCAGTATCCAGAGTTCCGTTCGCGCGGCGCGCGAGTGCGCGACCACATCGTCGTTCCATCACGGAATCTCCGCGGCCACGCGGCGTAGGAATATTCACACTACGCGCGCAGTCATTATAATTTATTATATTCGAAAACGATTTATAATTACTAATTATACATTATTATATTTGGTTATATTGAATAGTATCTATTTTACGTCTACGGTGTAACGTTACTCACGGGTACTACAATAATACGGTTAATATCAAAATTATGTTTCAATAATAGGTAAAAAGAATAGGAATTATCAATTAACATTATCCATGTTAATATACTAATAATAATTGCAATAATCGGGTACTAAAATAATAATATGTTGCCTCGTTGGCACGATTGAAACATAAATGAGTCGGATGTTCGACACAATCAGAATAATAAATAATAAACAAACGAACTAGATTATTATTATAATAATAAACCTTACCTCGAAGGTTTGTTTGTGGCGGCCTCCCAATACAACAATGAACGAATTTTATGCACCCATTGTGGCCCGCTTTAAGCGATCGCGAATTCTTTAGACGCACAAATCGAAACGAAACGAAAAAAAAGTGTTATATTTTTACCATTCGAGCCGTGGCCGTGACTCGCGAAACACCAAAAACAAAATGGCGGACGGTAAAATGTACAACCGTTTTGACGAACGGCACACCGCACCGGACGCGACGGCGGCCATACGATACGATACGATATGACGACGACGTCAAAAACGCACACTCGAAGCCTTTACCGGCTTGGGTTAGACGTCGTCCGAGCCTCGACGGAATCGTTGAAAATCCGGAGGCGACGGCCATTACACTCGCGTAATGGATCGCGTACCGGACGCGACGGCGGCGATACGATAGGAAAAATACGTTAAACACCGAATATCGATGGTACGGTAGTACTTTAGCGACGAAATAATTTGGTTCCACCCACGCGACCGCCGTGAGACGTGCGATTATTCGTCGATAAATACTATTACCATCGCCGCGAAAGGAATTGTAGAAATCGTGAAACGAGACTATGGCGGTCGGCATAAAAATCTCGAAACACGGACCCGTTCGGAGAAACCCACCACATAAACGCGAACCGACGAAGACTGAAGCAACGGCGGAAGGGTAATCCCAGCGTCCCCCGAAACGGTTAAAAAAACGAACAGCCAATGAGAATTATTCACGAATCATGGAATGTGATTTTTTTCGTAACGGTTTTTTTGTTTACCGAGAATCGTTACCGCGGTATCCTGAGTCATCGTCCCGTCAAGGCGGCCACACGGCCATGCTAATATAGACCTAGCGTCGCATTTCTCATTCGCTCGATCGAGTGGCCGTCGAATTCACTACTACTATACTCGCAATTTATCAGTTCCAACGCGCGTTGTGTAACGGTGGTTTAATAATAATATATAATAATAATAAGTTTTGCATAACGCGTCGGTGGGTCGTACTTATATTTTACATCTATATAATATTATTATCACTAACCTCGGGCCGTCGTCGACTCCATTGACGACCGTTTTCATTCGGCGGGTCCGAAACATTTAACAACGGCAAACACACCACGGAACGATTATTCACTACTCGCGCGAACCACGATATTACCATAATTCGTTTGTTTTTGGCGGACGGTAAAATTCATAAGCCGTTTTGGCGAACGGCGACGACGTCAAAAAACACACTCGAAGCCTTACCGGCTTGGGTTAGACGTCGTCCGAGCCTCGACGGAATCGTTGAAAATCCGAAGGCGACGGCCATTACACTCGCGTAATGGATCGCGTACCGGACGCGACGGCGGCGATACGATTGGAAAATTACGGTGAACAACGAATGTCGATGGTACGGTAGTATTTTAGCGACGAAATAATTTGGTTGCGCCCACGCGACCGCCGTGAGACGTGCGATTATTCGTCGATAAATATTATTACCATCGCCGCGAAACGAATTGTAGAAACCGTGAAACGAGACTATGGCGGTCGGCATAAAAATCTCGAAACACGGACCCGTTCGGAGAAGCCCACCACATAATCGCGAACCGACGAAGACTGAAACAACGGAAGGGAAAACCAGTAGCGTCAGCCGAAACGGTTAAAAAAACGAACAGCCAATGAAAATTTGCAACGAATTCATGGAAAGTAATTTTTTTTTTAACGGTTGTTTTTTAAACGACCTCCGGAGTTCTGTCCGCAGCGCGCGACCACGGCGGCCACGCGACCACACGGTTACGGCGGCGGAACATTCACACTGCAACGCGTGCCGTGTTTTATATTTTATTCGGAAACGAAATATTCAAGTGCCGCGCAGAACGCCGTTCGCGTGATTCGTGCCGCAGTGCTGTGATAAAACTCGTAAAGAATTAGCTAAATCGGTCCAGCCGTTCACGCGTGATAAGGATACCTGGTAAATAGGTATTCGTTTTTATACATTATTTTTACCAATTTCAACCCTTTAAAAACAAAATTTTGAAAATCGGACGACCTTGTGACACTCGGGAAGGTATTTGGAAGAACTGTGTGAAAAAAAATAGGTTAAATAGCGTCGTCACAAAATGGGAACATAAAAAAGGCCTGTTATTTTATATGTATAAAAGGATTATAGAGCTTATTTAAACTACACTGTAAGACGGGTGGGAATATAATCAATAAATAATAGTAAACAAAATTTTCGGCGCGTCAAATTTGTTAGAAATATAACACAATAACGACTAGTGCCTTACATAAAAAAAATTCATTTAAATATTCATAAAAATCCAAAAAAAATCATTAAAATGATAAAAACATAAATGATCTGGTTAATGATATATTATTATTTATTTAACAATCATAATATAATATAATACCTATTATATTCAATTTTGTGTGGTATGACGATAATAAAATCGTATCGTAATATATGGACATAATTAATAAGTAATTATTATTATAAAATGTAGAAAACTCGGGCGTTTCGTACAGTAAAAATAATTTCTGTTTTTCAATTAATCTCTTAAGGTGGTGTCAATAATATTCTGAAATAATGAAAATGGTTCGTTCAATATTGAAAAATAACGAACCCATTTTATTTTTTATTAATTATTATTTTTACTTTGTTTAAAATTGTAGAAAAAAAAAGAAGATAATTATTCACAGTGAAAACAACTGTATTTACGTGTTTCATATAATTATTCTTAAATGTCTAATCTATATTCAAGTTTAGTCAGGGAATAAGGTGGTTATAAAATAATAAACTTGCTAAATTATACATAATATTATCATATAGATAATTTATAGCGCTTGAGACGTGTTTAGATTTTTTATGAACAATAGTGTCTCCAGTCCGGCAGTCCCTGTCCAGCATCATTAATTTTCATACTTTATATCGGTATTTTACAATATTTTTTAGCATCAATATTTTTATAATTATACAAAACATTCACGGAAAACCAACAATTTGTTAATCCATACACCAATAATAACAACAATCAATGCGAGTCATCATAATATTATTATACTTAGCATCACGTGGTAAAACTAATCTAGCAGTTCTGTTATTATACATGTTTTAAGTATTTTAAGTCTTTATGTTTCCCCGAAACATAAGACGACCGCGATAATGACAGCGACAAAAACATTAGTAGAGAAACTAAAATAACCATTAAATATTCTGATCTGGCCTATAACATTCTGATTATACGCATAAATACCATGTATTTTGAATATAATATATTATATAAGACCTATATACTTATTCATAAGCACAAATCCACTTCTCTCAAGTACCGCCAAAATGTACCGTTATCGCCGACCCGTGGAGAAGCGTAAACCACAAACACCCCGACGATATTATAACACACGATTATTATTTTAAAATAAAAATACTATAATAGACAGGACAACAGTATTATCAAGTGGGCGCAAATAGAGAAGTATTTTTTAATAACGTTCGTAAAAACCCAACATAGGCACAATACTGTAATGTAACAATACGAATCGAAACAAAAATCGGTTACGACGAAACTGTCACAGCGTACGAACGTTTGTTATTTTAGACTCTGCGTAATATCGTGACGAGGAGAACGCGTCCAAAATATCGTTTGGAAAAAAAAAAAATAAAAAACAACCCTCTTATGTTGCCGAAATAAACGAATAGCGGGTAGACGCTAGTCGGTATGACGGGTAACGCGAGAAAGGGATCGAGAGGGGAATAATTACAATTTTCAACAAAAAAAAAAAAATTGTGTGCCTAAAAATCGACGAAATCGCATTCAAATACCGGCCGTTCCCGAGAACGCGGACCGGTACGAGATATAAAAAAAAAAAAAAAAAACACTAAAAAAAACCAAAAATAGAAAAAAAAAAAATGCAAGCAGTACTCACGTTACGGCCACGACGACGACGGTTTTCGGTCCTCGTTTGTGTTTTTCGGTTCGATTTTTCTGTCACGCAAAACGGACGGCGGCGGCGCGAGTGAACGTGCGGCGCGAGTGACGACGGTACGCGCGACGAAGACGTAATAAAAGCGCGCGCGGTCGAGCCGTGTCGCGGCGGGACTTTTCCAACGGTTTGACAAATGGAAAAGCCCGCCGCGCCGCCGCCGTGGGCGGAAAACCCGCGTACGCTTCCATCGTCTCTGTCTCGCCCCCATCGGCGAGCGCGGAAAACCGCCGGCGGCCCCGTGACGTCATCGGACTTTGACGGCGGTCTCGCAGTGTTACCAGTTGCGCGGAAATCAATATATCGGCGGCGGCGGCGAGAAGCACCAGGTTTGGTTATACACGCCGCCGCCGCCGCAAAGGTCATCTAGCGCCGCCGCCGCCGCCGCCGCGTCACGCGCGGATCTCGCGTACTTGGAATGACGGGAATCTCGTCGGTTTCGAAATTCGAAACGTCTCTCTCGCGCTCTTGCGTTTTTTGAAAATACCCTTTAGGCGGGACGAGACATTTTTGGTTTTCTCACGTCCCGCGATTATTCGCTCGAGTGCGTACACACACGTTTTCGTTTGGGGCCGGTGCTACGCCGAAAACGAAAACCCCCCCCCCCCGTTTTTGGAGCCGTTATGCGGGGTCAAATTTACCGATTTCACAGTTATATCGTTATAATTTTCAATCGAAATGCATCACGTTTATTTCGTCGTGTACAAACGGTTTCGATTTTAAGATCCATACCATCTTGTCGTGTACACGTGATTATTCGATCGAATACCCACTGTAATTTATTATGGACGATACAATGAATAAAACATCATTTATCGGTCGTATAATGGGTATCGGAAATTATAAAATTTAAGTAGAACCTCGACGACAACTCGAATCGAGTTCATGGGAATCGGACAAAAAAACAATTCGGATTTACCTGTTGAAATGTATAGAATATATTTCATTAGACCACACGAACACGGCGCCCCTAACGACTTGTCTTACTGAGAAATCTGTCAATTTCGTCGAGGTGAATGCGGGCAGATATAATAATAACAAATCTATTAAAAGAAATACGAGTGTCTAACGTACGCGGAGTGAATACGGCGAAACCACGATCGCAACCGGGTGATAACCGGTCACGAAATATCAAATACTAATAATGGATGGAAAATCTTTGTTTGGACCATCGGAAATATTTTATACCTAAAGTCAATTTATAAATTAATTGGATATTTTCTTATCAGTGATACCACAGCGTACGGTGTACGATTAAAGATATTTATTAATCGTGGTATGGCGTAATGCATTTGTCGTTTGATTTTCATCGACCCCCCCCCCCCGGGTAACGCGATACAACCGAGATATGGTAACCGAGTACAATATATTTTATTTTTTTTATAGCAGTACTCAACCGACGATAATGATTCGTGTTATGAACATATACTTATGTTCTATATAGTTTCTACAGTTGTCTGTCGACTGACGTTCGAAAATTGTTTTACTAATTTCGCTTGAATTTCGTTCCGATTTTCGAATCTAATTGTTTTTCGAAGTTTGGTATAGGTGTCGAGGCAGTATTTAAGCGGGGCGGCAAAACGAAAAATTTAATTGGAAAAAAGTTAACAAAATAAAAAGCTGTCTGGGTCTTTGGATCGATTCCTCAACAAAACACTATAGGTAAGTGCAAAATTACTAAACACATAAAATAGAATAAATGATTATAAAACTATTGAGTTTATTATTTTCTTCTAAAAATAATGTGTGTGTGTATTGATGAATTTAATAAATTTACTTGAATCTATAATAATAATTGGTATACCTTAATAATTGATTTATATATATATAGGTACCATTGATTAAATATACATGTGTATTTAATATTTATATATATATATATATAAAATAGTAATCAAATGACTCAATGAATTTAAATTAATTATTTTAAAATGAAATGTCTTATTTATACTTTATTTTGATTTTTATCCAGTCAATCCAAAAGTCAATCTTATTGAAGATGATATTTATGCTACTTGTGTTACTTGGATCAAAATTGTTCATATAACTGTTGAACGTCCATCTCCAAGATTGACACCAATCAATTCTGGTAATTTTATATTTATTATGATAACCATTTGATACTTATTGCAATTAATCATTTACAGAATGTGGAATATTCTAATATCATTAGAATTTGGCCAGAAGTAATAAATGCTACTTTCGATAAGTATTTTATAATAAACCTACCAAATCAAAACATGTGTAAAATTGGTTCTTTGGTCATTTACAAAATCAAGTAACTAAAATGTATTCATAGTACATAAAATAATGTACAAATATTTTATGAGTTATGAGATAGCTAGTGAGATTTTGTGAATTTTTTTCAGAAAAATTGTTTACTCGGGGGCCTCATATAAGTTGGTGCACTTGGCCCTGATAGAAATAATTGAAGATAACATTTATTAAAAAAATAATTACAACAACAAGCTGTAAATTTAATTTAATACAACAAATTAAATCATACGTACAAAAACAATATTGTTGTACTTTGTACAACTAATAAATGGTAAATAATAATATTATTGATATTTTACATCTTACTCGTTAAAATTGTTCTGTTATTTTATTACAGAAAAAGCACACTAACATTTCAGATGGGCTTGATAAAAAATTAAATTATGTAAAACTGGTATCCGTTGAAATATATAAAATATCTTTATCGGTTTCAATATAAATTAAACTTGTGGGGACCATCATATCATAGATTTTGTCTATCTAAAAAAATTTACAAGTGAGGCTTTTTTAAATCCATTTTAAAATATATTGATCAATTTAACACAGAAAATAAATAATTTTATTATTATAACTATTCAGGTATGTTGGAAAACCTTGTTCAACGTATGATTATAGTACATACTGGAATTATATTTGTCATAGTCTAAAATGCAATTTTTCAAGAAATTTTCCTAAAATTAAACTTATGTCTCAACTAACAATCAACATCAATGACAGAATTGATTTAGACTTCAGAACATTGACTGATCAATTAAAATATACTGTATATTATGCTATCAAAAACTATTCATGTAGCGGCTACAGCAGACTTGTCAATCTTCATAAAGTAAATTTAATATTTCATTAAAATTAAATATAAATGAAATCTAAACTGTATTTATTGTTAATTTGTGATATTTGCATTGCAGTTTCATGGATTAATGACAATTTAACAAGGAAAACTTGTCTTCTAGCTATAAGACTGTTGAAAAGTAGTCGTACAGTGACTGATACACTAGATACAGTGCAGTTTACTCAGAATTTGATATTTCAAATAAAATAGATCATTCTTCTTCTTCATCGGTTTTTTTAAAGGCCATTGAGGCCCATTACCGTAACACAAACTTGCTTCCATCTGTCTCTGCCCTGTGCTAATGTTTCTCCATCTCTTATTCCAATCTCTGCCAAATTCTTCTCCACCTTGTCAATCCACCTTTGTTTCGGCCTGCCAAGTGGTCTTTTTCCCTGGGGTTTCCATTTTAAAACCTCTTTCATAAGACCATTTGACCTCCATATGTGACCGGCCCATGCCATTCTCCTATTTTTTAATACTGCTACTATGGCTTTATATAATTGTTGTATTTCTATATTATTCCTTTTCTCATATTGTTGTGTCATGTTATTTATTTTTGGCCCAAATATTCTTCTTTCGAGTATTGCTAATTTGTCTTCGTCTCCTTTAGTCGTTGGCCATGTTTCACACGCATATAAAAGGACTGGTCTGATAATTACCTTGTATATTGTAATTTTTGATTTGAGTGATACCTGTTTTGATTTTAGGCAGAAGGGGCAGAGTGGCCGAGCGGTATAAGGCGGCACTGCTGACGCGCAGTGTCTCCGGTTCGAACCCGGCCATGGGCGGCCTCTCTCTGTGGGTAGGCAATTGTCTAGAGAGAGAGATACCGCCATCTCCCCTGTGCAGAAGGCAACGGGAAACCACTGCACAATCCCTCTCCCATGTATACCTGCAAACCAATCTACGGATTGAAACCATAGAGAGAGAGCATTTATTTGCTGCAAATAGTCTTATTTTAATTTCGTCGTGATTATTATTATTGCTATTTATTGTAACACCCAGGTATTTAAAATTTTTCACTCTTTCAAATTTATAATTCTCAACTTCTAAATTTTCCTCCTGATTTTCTCGCCTAGATATTACCATATATTTGGTTTTTCCTTCGTTTATTTGTAATCCAATGTCTTTGCTGTTTATTATTAGTTCTTTGGTTCCTGCTTTGACTTCTTGACTGTCTGATCCCAATATGATAATATCATCTGCATACACTAATACCCAGCATTGTCTTCTGTTCTCTTCCAAGTTTACCCCGCCATATTTTTTTTGAATTTTTCTAACTACCATTTTGTATTGGGGATAGGGCATCTCCCTGTCGGAGTCGAGTCTTAACTTCAAATTCATCTGATATATTATGTTGATTGAATCTAACTTTACATCTGGTTTTATTCATACATAATTTGATCATTTTCACTATCTTAGCTGGTATCCCAAAGGTTATAAGTGTGTCCCATAGTACTTCTCTATTAATTGAATCATACGCCTGTTTATAGTCAATAAATAGTAGATGTAGGTCATTGTCGAATTCATAATGTTTCTCAACTAGTTGTTAAACAGTGAAAATGTGATCTATGGTGGATTTACCACTCATAAAACCGCATTGGTAGTCTCCAATGATATCTTTTATGTAAGGTTTTATTCTGTTTAGTATGAGACCTGACGATACTTTGTACATTGTATTTAGCAACGATATTCCTCGGTAATTTTGGTAGCTTGACCTGTCTCCCTTTTTATAAATTGGACAGATTATTGCTAGTTGCCATTCTTTTGGTATTTCTTCTTTATGCCATACATCTCTGATTAATTTCCCTACTTCACTTATTAATTCTTCACCACCATACTTTAATAGTTCTGCAGCTAAGCCATCTCCACCTGGCGATTTATTGTTTTTAAGTGTGTTTATGGTCATTCTAACTTCATCGTCCGTTGGTTCTACGTCTTCAGGTTCTGCTGTATAGTACTCAATTTGCGTATGGTCTTGGTGCGTTTGTGGGTTGAGTAGTTCCTCGAACACTTTCCCAAATTGTTTTGCAATTTCTTCTAAAAAATAGATCATTCTATTACTGATAAATGATAATGGATCGAATTTTGTACCTTAAGTGTAGATAAAGAAATGTCAAATTAGCCAAGTTCATTTTTATTTATTTTTTTATTTTATTGAGGATGCAATATGTGTTACCCCTTTATACAATGATAAATGGGGCCTCTTTTTTTTTTTTTTTTAATGAGGGGGGGGGACAATATTCAATAAAAATCAAGGAGAAAAAATAATCATGATTTTTGCATCAGAAACATATAACAATCGAAAAATGCAGTTATTATATAATAGGTACCTATTTATATTTCATTATGAATCCATAATTATGTAACAATAGTAATAGTAATAAAACAAATAACTGTAGGTGTGTTTGCGCAAAATCGGAATAAACAATTCAAAACTGCGCGGGTAACACGGCCAATGAGAGCCGAGCTGCTAGCTCCGCCCGACCAATGACAGCCGAGTTACCCACGCAACCCGAATGATCAAGAGAAGCACAAATCTACAGCAGCAGCTCACCGACCACAGCCATTCAGTACAGTGTCCACGATGGTTCCGAAAACTCTTCTCGGTCACGTTTTATTTTTCTCCGCAACAGTGCTTAATGTCCTTACTATTTATCACGACTTGATTAAATTAAATTAAATTAAATATATCGAGTGACTTTCATATGCGCTACCATACTTATACTATTTTACAAGCCAACATGAACAAACCTCTACAGCAAGCAACTAACAAGACGTCAGTGGTACCAATTATACTCATTTATAGATTGGTAGGAGGTCATGGGCGCCAACAAAGGGTAGCAAAGGATAGTGCTTTGACCACACATAACATGGCATTCATCTCAATGCAACATCATTTCACACACTATCATTGGATTATTGCAAACCTCCAACACACCCATAAGAAACCTCTACATTCCTAAAATAAAATAAATTCAGAATTCTGATATTCTAACAATACAATACAAATATTGTTACATAGCCAACCAATATCTCAAACCCAAAAATAACAGAAGCTTAGTCTCCACAGAACACAAACATTATATGACTTCACTCTGAGGTAAGAGATACCATTACTAATTATTCTACTAAAAAAAAAACTTGGAAGGAAAAATAATATCAAAACAGTTAAAACACCATTGTCATTAAAGTAAAACTAACTTTTATTCATTTTACATTCACTTAGCAGCCAATGGATGAAGCTCAAGTCCTCTACAGATAAATTGCACAGATTTACTTATCCCGGAAAAAATCACAAGTCCAAACCCAACAAATAACAAAAGTCAAGTCTTCTTAGAAAACAAACATTATAGGACATCTCTATACGGTAAGAGATACTAGTATTTTAAATTCTTTTGATGAGATTTAACTTAGAATAACATATCATAACTTAACAGTATATACAGCAGTGTAATGAAAGTAAAACTAAATTTCTTATCTTTTTAATTTTAATTTTGCAGCCCATGGATGATCCACAAATCGTTGTATGATTAATGACACAGATTTAATTAAACCAGGAAAACCTAACAACACTTACAAACCTATAAAATAATAGGAGCCAAGTGTACATAGAACACAAGCATTATAGGACATCTTTATAAGGTAAAAGATACTATTATTTATAATTCTTTTGATAAAATTTCACTTAGAATAACATTTGATTACTGAACAGTAAACACAGCAATGTAATGAAAGTAAAACTAATTTTCTTATCTTTTTAATTTTGCAGCTCATGGATGATCCACAAATCATTGTATGATTAATGACACAGATTTAATTAAACCAGGAAAACCTAACAACACTTCCGAACCTATAAAATAACAGGAGCCAAGTGTACAAAGAACACGAGCATTATAGGACATCTTTATACGGTAAAAGATACTATTATTTATAGTTATTTTGATAAAATTTAACTTAGAATAACATATCTAACAGTAAACACAGCAATGTAATGAAAGTAAAACTAAATTTCTTTTCTTTTTACTTTGCAGATAATGGATGATCCACAAGTCGTAGTATAATAAATGGCACAGATTTAATCAATAAAAAAAAAATGTAACATCCATTACTACAAACCACCAAATAAATATCAATATGACACCGTTAAAAACATCAATGTAAATGAAAGTAAAATAACTGTGTTTCATTTTACTCTTAAGCAGCCCATATCTCTTTCTTTTTGTATAAATAACAACCCTCCGTTAACTTTATATTCAAATTTTTCTTTTCATTCAAGTGACCTCTCAGCTGTCCTGTAGAGGCGCAACACAGTAAAATTCTATGGTGGATGTAATGATGTGAATATCAAAAATGTATTGTGCTTTAAACAGATAAATACGACAAAAATTCCACAATACTATTGAAATTAATTAACAGAAGGCGGCTCCTTTCGGTTCTTGCACTGACAAAAATCATACAAATATTTCAGACCTTACTGTACTTTCACATACAACACCATTGTTGCAAGAGGATCTGGGAGACATAAAAAGCATAATTCAAAACCGGAAAACCTCAGAACAAGGCCAAACATCATAGGACACCTCTATACGGTAAGAGATACTATTATTTAAAATTCTCAAGATGAAATTTAACATAGAATAACATATCATAACTTAACAGTAAACACAGCAGTGTAATGAAAGTAAAACTAAATTTCTTATCTTTTTAATTTTGCAGCTCATGGATGATCCACAAATCATTGTATGATTAATGACACAGATTTAATTAAACCAGGAAAACCTAACAACACTTACAAACCTATAAAATAATAGGAGCCAAGTATACATAGAACACAAGCATTATAGGACATCTTTATAAGGTAAAAGATACTATTATTTATAATTCTTTTGATAAAATTTCACTTAGAATAACATTTGATTACTGAACAGTAAACACAGCAATGTAATGAAAGTAAAACTAAATTTCTTATCTTTTTAATTTTGCAGCTCATGGATGATCCACAAATCATTGTATGATTAATGACACAGATTTAATTAAACCAGGAAAACCTAACAACACTTCCGAACCTATAAAATAACAGGAGCCAAGTGTACAAAGAACACAAGCATTATAGGACATCTTTATAAGGTAAAAGATACTATTATTTAAAATTCTCAAGATGAAATTTAACATAGAATAACATATCATAACTTAACAGTATATACAGCAGTGTAATGAAAGTAAAACTAAATTTCTTATCTTTTTAATTTTAATTTTGCAGCCCATGGATGATCCACAAATCGTTGTATGATTAATGACACAGATTTAATTAAACCAGGAAAACCTAACAACACTTCCGAACCTATAAAATAACAGGAGCCAAGTGTACAAAGAACACAAGCATTATAGGACATCTTTATAAGGTAAAAGATACTATTATTTATAATTCTTTTGATAAAATTTCACATAGAATAACATTTGTTTACTGAACAGTAAACACAGCAATGTAATGAAAGTAAAACTAAATTTCTTATCTTTTTAATTTTGCAGCCCATGGATGATCCACAAATCGTTGTATGATTAATGACACAGATTTAATTAAACCAGGAAAACCTAACAACACTTACAAACCTATAAAATAATAGGAGCCAAGTGTACATAGAACACAAGCATTATAGGACATCTTTATAAGGTAAAAGATACTATTATTTATAATTCTTTTGATAAAATTTCACATAGAATAACATTTGTTTACTGAACAGTAAACACAGCAATGTAATGAAAGTAAAACTAAATTTCTTATCTTTTTAATTTTAACTTTTCAGCCCATGGATGATCCACAAATCGTTGTATGATTAATGACACAGATTTAATTAAACCAGGAAAACCTAACAACACTTCCGAACCTATAAAATAACAGGAGCCAAGTGTACAAAGAACACAAGCATTATAGGACATCTTTATAAGGTAAAAGATACTATTATTTATAATTCTTTTGATAAAATTTCACATAGAATAACATTTGTTTACTGAACAGTAAACACAGCAATGTAATGAAAGTAAAACTAAATTTCTTATCTTTTTAATTTTAACTTTTCAGCCCATGGATGATCCACAAATCGTTGTATGATTAATGACACAGATTTAATCAAACCAGGAAAACCTAACAACACTTACAAACCTATAAAATAATAGGAGCCAAGTGTACATAGAACACAAGCATTATAGGACATCTTTATAAGGTAAAAGATACTATTATTTATAATTCTTTTGATAAAATTTCACTTAGAATAACATTTGATTACTGAACAGTAAACACAGCAATGTAATGAAAGTAAAACTAAATTTCTTATCTTTTTAATTTTGCAGCTCATGGATGATCCACAAATCATTGTATGATTAATGACACAGATTTAATTAAACCAGGAAAACCTAACAACACTTACAAACCTATAAAATAATAGGAGCCAAGTGTACATAGAATACAATCATTATAGGACATCTTTATAAGGTAAAAGATACTATTATTTATAATTCTTTTGATAAAATTTCACTTAGAATAACATATCTAACAGTAAACACAGCAATGTAATGAAAGTAAAACTAAATTTCTTTTCTTTTTACTTTGCAGATAATGGATGATCCACAAGTCGTAGTATAATAAATGGCACAGATTTAATCAATAAAAAAAAAATGTAACATCCATTACTACAAACCACCAAATAAATATCAATATGACACCGTTAAAAACATCAATGTAAATGAAAGTAAAATAACTGTGTTTCATTTTACTCTTAAGCAGCCCATATCTCTTTCTTTTTGTATAAATAACAACCCTCCGTTAACTTTATATTCAAATTTTTCTTTTCATTCAAGTGACCTCTCAGCTGTCCTGTAGAGGCGCAACACAGTAAAATTCTATGGTGGATGTAATGATGTGAATATCAAAAATGTATTGTGCTTTAAACAGATAAATACGACAAAAATTCCACAATACTATTGAAATTAATTAACAGAAGGCGGCTCCTTTCGGTTCTTGCACTGACAAAAATCATACAAATATTTCAGACCTTACTGTACTTTCACATACAACACCATTGTTGCAAGAGGATCTGGGAGACATAAAAAGCATAATTCAAAACCGGAAAACCTCAGAACAAGGCCAAACATCATAGGACACCTCTATACGGTAAGAGATACTATTATTTAAAATTCTCAAGATGAAATTTAACATAGAATAACATATCATAACTTAACAGTAAACACAGCAGTGTAATGAAAGTAAAACTAAATTTCTTATCTTTTTAATTTTGCAGCTCATGGATGATCCACAAATCATTGTATGATTAATGACACAGATTTAATTAAACCAGGAAAACCTAACAACACTTACAAACCTATAAAATAATAGGAGCCAAGTATACATAGAACACAAGCATTATAGGACATCTTTATAAGGTAAAAGATACTATTATTTATAATTCTTTTGATAAAATTTCACTTAGAATAACATTTGATTACTGAACAGTAAACACAGCAATGTAATGAAAGTAAAACTAAATTTCTTATCTTTTTAATTTTGCAGCTCATGGATGATCCACAAATCATTGTATGATTAATGACACAGATTTAATTAAACCAGGAAAACCTAACAACACTTCCGAACCTATAAAATAACAGGAGCCAAGTGTACAAAGAACACAAGCATTATAGGACATCTTTATAAGGTAAAAGATACTATTATTTAAAATTCTCAAGATGAAATTTAACATAGAATAACATATCATAACTTAACAGTATATACAGCAGTGTAATGAAAGTAAAACTAAATTTCTTATCTTTTTAATTTTAATTTTGCAGCCCATGGATGATCCACAAATCGTTGTATGATTAATGACACAGATTTAATTAAACCAGGAAAACCTAACAACACTTCCGAACCTATAAAATAACAGGAGCCAAGTGTACAAAGAACACAAGCATTATAGGACATCTTTATAAGGTAAAAGATACTATTATTTATAATTCTTTTGATAAAATTTCACATAGAATAACATTTGTTTACTGAACAGTAAACACAGCAATGTAATGAAAGTAAAACTAAATTTCTTATCTTTTTAATTTTGCAGCCCATGGATGATCCACAAATCGTTGTATGATTAATGACACAGATTTAATTAAACCAGGAAAACCTAACAACACTTACAAACCTATAAAATAATAGGAGCCAAGTGTACATAGAACACAAGCATTATAGGACATCTTTATAAGGTAAAAGATACTATTATTTATAATTCTTTTGATAAAATTTCACATAGAATAACATTTGTTTACTGAACAGTAAACACAGCAATGTAATGAAAGTAAAACTAAATTTCTTATCTTTTTAATTTTAACTTTTCAGCCCATGGATGATCCACAAATCGTTGTATGATTAATGACACAGATTTAATTAAACCAGGAAAACCTAACAACACTTCCGAACCTATAAAATAACAGGAGCCAAGTGTACAAAGAACACAAGCATTATAGGACATCTTTATAAGGTAAAAGATACTATTATTTATAATTCTTTTGATAAAATTTCACATAGAATAACATTTGTTTACTGAACAGTAAACACAGCAATGTAATGAAAGTAAAACTAAATTTCTTATCTTTTTAATTTTAACTTTTCAGCCCATGGATGATCCACAAATCGTTGTATGATTAATGACACAGATTTAATCAAACCAGGAAAACCTAACAACACTTACAAACCTATAAAATAATAGGAGCCAAGTGTACATAGAACACAAGCATTATAGGACATCTTTATAAGGTAAAAGATACTATTATTTATAATTCTTTTGATAAAATTTCACTTAGAATAACATTTGATTACTGAACAGTAAACACAGCAATGTAATGAAAGTAAAACTAAATTTCTTATCTTTTTAATTTTGCAGCTCATGGATGATCCACAAATCATTGTATGATTAATGACACAGATTTAATTAAACCAGGAAAACCTAACAACACTTACAAACCTATAAAATAATAGGAGCCAAGTGTACATAGAATACAATCATTATAGGACATCTTTATAAGGTAAAAGATACTATTATTTATAATTCTTTTGATAAAATTTCACTTAGAATAACATTTGATTACTGAACAGTAAACACAGCAATGTAATGAAAGTAAAACTAAATTTCTTATCTTTTTAACTTTTCAGCCCATGGATGATCCACAAATCGTTGTATGATTAATGACACAGATTTAATTAAACCAGGAAAACCTAACAACACTTCCGAACCTATAAAATAACAGGAGCCAAGTGTACAAAGAACACAAGCATTATAGGACATCTTTATACGGTAAAAGATACTATTATTTATAATTATTTTGATAAAATTTAACTTAGAAAAACATATCATTACTTAACAGTAAACACAGCAATGTAATGAAAGTAAAACTAAATTTCTTTTCTTTTTACTTTGCAGATAATGGATGATCCACAAGTCGTAGTATAATAAATGGCACAGATTTAATAAATAAAAAAAAAATGTAACATCTATTACTACAAACCACCAAATAAATATCAATATGACACCGTTAAAAACATCAATGTAAATGAAAGTAAAATAACTGTGTTTCATTTTACTCTTAAGCAGCCCATATCTCTTTCTTTTTGTATAAATAACAACCCTCCGTTAACTTTATATTCAAATTTTTCTTTTCATTCAAGTGACCTCTCAGCTGTCCTGTAGAGGCGCAACACAGTAAAATTCTATGGTGGATGTAATGATGTGAATATCAAAAATGTATTGTGCTTTAAACAGATAAATACGACAAAAATTCCACAATACTATTGAAATTAATTAACAGAAGGCGGCTCCTTTCGGTTCTTGCACTGACAAAAATCATACAAATATTTCAGACCTTACTGTACTTTCACATACAACACCATTGTTGCAAGAGGATCTGGGAGACATAAAAAGCATAATTCAAAACCGGAAAACCTCAGAACAAGGCCAAACATCATAGGACACCTCTATACGGTAAGAGATACTATTATTTAAAATTCTCAAGATGAAATTTAACATAGAATAACATATCATAACTTAACAGTAAACACAGCAGTGTAATGAAAGTAAAACTAAATTTCTTATCTTTTTAATTTTGCAGCTCATGGATGATCCACAAATCATTGTATGATTAATGACACAGATTTAATTAAACCAGGAAAACCTAACAACACTTCCGAACCTATAAAATAACAGGAGCCAAGTGTACAAAGAACACAAGCATTATAGGACATCTTTATAAGGTAAAAGATACTATTATTTAAAATTCTCAAGATGAAATTTAACATAGAATAACATATCATAACTTAACAGTATATACAGCAGTGTAATGAAAGTAAAACTAAATTTCTTATCTTTTTAATTTTAATTTTGCAGCCCATGGATGATCCACAAATCGTTGTATGATTAATGACACAGATTTAATTAAACCAGGAAAACCTAACAACACTTCCGAACCTATAAAATAACAGGAGCCAAGTGTACAAAGAACACAAGCATTATAGGACATCTTTATAAGGTAAAAGATACTATTATTTATAATTCTTTTGATAAAATTTCACATAGAATAACATTTGTTTACTGAACAGTAAACACAGCAATGTAATGAAAGTAAAACTAAATTTCTTATCTTTTTAATTTTGCAGCCCATGGATGATCCACAAATCGTTGTATGATTAATGACACAGATTTAATTAAACCAGGAAAACCTAACAACACTTACAAACCTATAAAATAACAGGAGCCAAGTGTACATAGAACACAAGCATTATAGGACATCTTTATAAGGTAAAAGATACTATTATTTATAATTCTTTTGATAAAATTTCACATAGAATAACATTTGTTTACTGAACAGTAAACACAGCAATGTAATGAAAGTAAAACTAAATTTCTTATCTTTTTAATTTTAACTTTTCAGCCCATGGATGATCCACAAATCGTTGTATGATTAATGACACAGATTTAATTAAACCAGGAAAACCTAACAACACTTCCGAACCTATAAAATAACAGGAGCCAAGTGTACAAAGAACACAAGCATTATAGGACATCTTTATAAGGTAAAAGATACTATTATTTATAATTCTTTTGATAAAATTTCACATAGAATAACATTTGTTTACTGAACAGTAAACACAGCAATGTAATGAAAGTAAAACTAAATTTCTTATCTTTTTAATTTTGCAGCCCATGGATGATCCACAAATCGTTGTATGATTAATGACACAGATTTAATTAAACCAGGAAAACCTAACAACACTTACAAACCTATAAAATAATAGGAGCCAAGTGTACATAGAACACAAGCATTATAGGACATCTTTATAAGGTAAAAGATACTATTATTTATAATTCTTTTGATAAAATTTCACATAGAATAACATTTGTTTACTGAACAGTAAACACAGCAATGTAATGAAAGTAAAACTAAATTTCTTATCTTTTTAATTTTAACTTTTCAGCCCATGGATGATCCACAAATCGTTGTATGATTAATGACACAGATTTAATTAAACCAGGAAAACCTAACAACACTTCCGAACCTATAAAATAACAGGAGCCAAGTGTACAAAGAACACAAGCATTATAGGACATCTTTATACGGTAAAAGATACTATTATTTATAATTATTTTGATAAAATTTAACTTAGAATAACATATCATTACTTAACAGTAAACACAGCAATGTAATGAAAGTAAAACTAAATTTCTTTTCTTTTTACTTTGCAGATAATGGATGATCCACAAGTCGTAGTATAATAAATGGCACAGATTTAATAAATAAAAAAAAAATGTAACATCCATTACTACAAACCACCAAATAAATATCAATATGACACCGTTAAAAACATCAATGTAAATGAAAGTAAAATAACTGTGTTTCATTTTACTCTTAAGCAGCCCATATCTCTTTCTTTTTGTATAAATAACAACCCTCCGTTAACTTTATATTCAAATTTTTCTTTTCATTCAAGTGACCTCTCAGCTGTCCTGTAGAGGCGCAACACAGTAAAATTCTATGGTGGATGTAATGATGTGAATATCAAAAATGTATTGTGCTTTAAACAGATAAATACGACAAAAATTCTACAATACTATTGAAATTAATTAAAAGAAGGCGGCTCCTTTCGGTTCTTGCACTGACAAGAATCACACAAATATTTCAGACCTTACTGTACTTTCACATACAACACCATTGTTGCAAGAGGATCTGGGTGACATAAAAAGCATAATTCAAAACCGGAAAACCTCAGAACAAGGCCAAACATCATAGGACACCTCTATACGGTAAGAGATACTATTATTTCAAATTCTCAAGATGAAATTTAACATAGAATAACATATCATAACTTAACAGTATATACAGCAGTGTAATGAAAGTAAAACTAAATTTCTTATCTTTTTAATTTTAATTTTGCAGCCCATGGATGATCCACAAATCGTTGTATGATTAATGACACAGATTTAATTAAACCAGGAAAACCTAACAACACTTACAAACCTATAAAATAATAGGAGCCAAGTGTACATAGAACACAAGCATTATAGGACATCTTTATAAGGTAAAAGATACTATTATTTATAATTCTTTTGATAAAATTTCACATAGAATAACATTTGTTTACTGAACAGTAAACACAGCAATGTAATGAAAGTAAAACTAAATTTCTTATCTTTTTAATTTTAACTTTTCAGCCCATGGATGATCCACAAATCGTTGTATGATTAATGACACAGATTTAATTAAACCAGGAAAACCTAACAACACTTACAAACCTATAAAATAATAGGAGCCAAGTGTACATAGAACACAAGCATTATAGGACATCTTTATAAGGTAAAAGATACTATTATTTATAATTCTTTTGATAAAATTTCACATAGAATAACATTTGTTTACTGAACAGTAAACACAGCAATGTAATGAAAGTAAAACTAAATTTCTTATCTTTTTAATTTTAACTTTTCAGCCCATGGATGATCCACAAATCGTTGTATGATTAATGACACAGATTTAATTAAACCAGGAAAACCTAACAACACTTCCGAACCTATAAAATAACAGGAGCCAAGTGTACAAAGAACACAAGCATTATAGGACATCTTTATAAGGTAAAAGATACTATTATTTATAATTCTTTTGATAAAATTTCACATAGAATAACATTTGTTTACTGAACAGTAAACACAGCAATGTAATGAAAGTAAAACTAAATTTCTTATCTTTTTAATTTTAACTTTTCAGCCCATGGATGATCCACAAATCGTTGTATGATTAATGACACAGATTTAATCAAACCAGGAAAACCTAACAACACTTACAAACCTATAAAATAATAGGAGCCAAGTGTACATAGAACACAAGCATTATAGGACATCTTTATAAGGTAAAAGATACTATTATTTATAATTCTTTTGATAAAATTTCACTTAGAATAACATTTGATTACTGAACAGTAAACACAGCAATGTAATGAAAGTAAAACTAAATTTCTTTTCTTTTTACTTTGCAGATAATGGATGATCCACAAGTCGTAGTATAATAAATGGCACAGATTTAATAAAATAAAAAAAAAAATGTAACACCCATTACTCCATCCACCAAATAAATATCAATATGACACCGTTAAAAACATCAATGTAAATGAAAGTAAAATAACTGTGTTTCATTTTACTCTTAAGCAGCCCATCAGACACAGATTTATTTAAACCCAGACTATCTCACACATGTCCAAACCTGTCTAATAACAGGAGCCAAGTGTACTTATAACACAAACATTGTAGGATATCTATATATGGTAAGAGAAACTATCATTCAAAATTCTTTTGTAGAATAATCACTTTGAATTACATACTATAACATAACATTAAAAACAGCTATATAAAACTAAATTATTAGATTCACTTCTAAGATTATATAATAATAATAAATTAATAAAATTCAGAATTAAATGTTTCAATTGATGGATTACCCCTGATACCTAAACCTGAGATTTAAATTGTTAATTTAATTGATATACATTATTCTAATTCAGTTAAATTTATATTAAAAATTTTTTATGTGTTTGATATATAATCATTTCTTAAAATATATATCAAATACAACTGGCTTATTTTTACACAATTAACTATGTAATATAAATACATAATAAAACAATAAGTATTTAAATTGAAACCGTGTATTATAGTATATTACAAACCAAAACTTATACTTCAGGCCAAGTTTTTATTGAATTTCATTTTTTTTTCTCACATTGTTAATTTTTAATATACTAAATTGTTTTTAATATAATTAAATACTTAATATTCTAAATTATTAAATTTTTTATAATCTATGGGTTTCTGTTTACTTATGACAATTTTTTTGCTTTTTTTTTCTTTATATAATAATATTAATTTATGGTAGATTATATGTTTATATTATTATTGATTAAATATACTAAATGTATATTTAATTTATGATATTATCTACTTATGATACATTTTTACTTAAGTGCACAGTGCAAGTCTTGATTAAATAAATATAGGCTGGGTTAGATAGCATTATTAATATCTGTAAAAAGTATAATGTAATTACTAATTATGTATTTGGTTATATTGAATTGTAAATTAATAGGTATCTATTTTAATATAGAAGTACCTATTATATTGATGATTAATTATTTTTTACTTCTTATTATTAGGTTTTAATATACATAGTAATCCAGCCGAAAGAATACATCGCACTGCTAGAACAAGACTGCCACAAGTCAAAATTTATAGTTTTGAGAAAAATTGATTTGAAGTTTGGACCTAGGATATTTTGATGAGTTTTTTACTTATGCGTTTGAAATTTAACACTTAAATACTTACAATCATACTTTACAATATTATTTTTACAAATATTATGAAATTCACTCTTAAACCCAAAAATTTAGACTTGTGGCCATTTACAATTTTTCAAGTAAATGCAAGACTGCCATATTTTGAGATGTGACTGTATTGCATACAGAAATTGATTTTTAGATGGCCACTTTATAGTCATAATATTTCGTGCTGTGGCTGCACTATCACAAATTATAAAATGCAATACTGCCACAACTCTAAATATTACTGTTTTGCACTCAACATATCACACGATAATTAGTTTTTATTCAGTGCAAGAACGCCACAAGTCGAAATAAGGCTTGAATTTTGACTTTCATTTCTTATTGTATGAATAACAACCCCCCCGTTAACATTATGCAACAAAATGGAATAAGATCTCCGAATAATTTATCTCATATAAAATATTTTTAAATGAAAAAGTTTTTATTTGAAATTAGATGAACAGGTTACTTTGCTTTCACTTAAACAAACATAAACACCACATACCTTTATGTTTAATATTATACCAACTGTTCACGACTTTCATACATTTATTAGCTTTTAGTAATATAATTTATATACATTTTTGGTTCATTATATTTAAGCTTACACGACTCAGTGCCATTGCAAAAGTTTGATACAGGACACAATGCCATTTCAGAAACTGAATACTATATGGACTGAAAAGTTTTAAACATAGAGAACACAGTGTTGTGCCAATGGTTTAGAAACAATTCAATGGCATGGTAAATAAAATGTTTATGTTTTTTACATTATTAAAAGCCACAAGTTAAAAATCTAAAAAAAATAATCTATTATAATGCACATATGTAATACTATTGATTAATTACCTATTTAATGTATTAGTAATTTCCGATAAAAAAACTCAATTTACATTTTTGATAAATTTTGTTTACACAATTATTCAATTTATTTAATTTTACATATTTTAATCATTATTATAGGTGCATAAATGCTATGTAAAAACAGTTTTCAAAACAATGTCGGGTCCCAGATCAGTAGGTATATAGATTATAATATAATATTATATTAATTTGTATGGTTGAACATAAAATGTATATTTTTTTAAGTTTTCATTAATAACGAATTAAAAAATACATCCTGTGAAAATATATAATCATATAATATTCATAAACTAGGTTGGTAAACTAACTCATCGTATGCCTATCGTAGCTACAAATGAAACATGCTAAGAAGTTTCTTCGGTCCTCAAATGGCCCTCTGCATCGGTGGACAAACAACGGAACAGCGACGGTGATTTAAATTGTTTTAACAGTCGTATCGCGAAAAAATTACAAAAATTAACAAATTGCTCATTTGAGGAGAGCTTGTGCCCCCCCGTGCCTACCCGTAAGTCCGTCTATGACCGAACTGTGAACAATAGGTATTTATTAAATTATATATTTTATATATTTATATTTATTACGATAAAAAAGTAGAATTAACACGTTTTGATAAATTAAATAAGTGGTTCCTATATCTGTAGGATATAGCACATTTTCACATAAAATTGACTGTATCACGTTTTGAAATAAAATCATCGTGGTAACAACACATTTTTGATCCAAAAACGATACTTTAAATGATTATAAAATATCATATTATTAAACGAAACAATGGCACCGTTTGATTTCCATCCGTTTTTATAATATAAAAAAATCTAAATATCACTTTTGTTAGGGCACGTATGTTTTAACAGGTGAAGAATCTGGAAATGATAAAAACCTGCATAATTTCTAAAATATGATAACTATGAAAATAATTTTTTCCAAGTGCATTACTAATGCACGATACTTAGTATTTATACCAAATTTTTACCCTGTAAAAATATTTAATTCAAGTTTATACGAGTTTAAAGTTGCCAAAAATGTTTACAAAAATAATATAATATGTGCCCTTTTAACAAAAAGCTATTCAAAATATAATAACGTGTATAATGTAAACACACAATTTCAGTTTTCCCATAAATTTTATTAACGCGTACCACTAATGCTATTTTTGCGACCAAATTGTCATTGCGCCCACGCAATGATCCCACGTCCAATTTTCCGCACCCAAATGTCCGTGCCTAATAATATTGCCCCAGGACCTTGAAATTTAACACAAATAACAAATAAATGAATGTATAGTAATTTTGATTATTATAACACTCGTATTGTTTGTGCCAAAATAAATCTCTTCTTTTTTTTTTTGTTTTTAATGCAAAATAATTTTCGCTTCCGCAAATATTTTGAAATTTCACACGTTTGGAACGGGATGTTAACGACCCGCGCACTCGCGAAACTTATTATTATTCCAATATTAGTAACCGACGTCGTTTGTTGTTTATACTACGGCTGTTCGTTTGCATGCCAAAATATTTTATTAATAGGAACATGGTATAAGAAAATCAATACGATTAGCCATTACAGTTAAAATCAACTCGGGCCATAACGTGAAAATGTTTGTGAATCGTTTTCTCTGCTTACCGATTCGACGTTCCGAAAACGTGGGAATTTCGTGTTTATGACTAAAACAAATAACACTTGTTTGTAAACAAATATTAATCTCAATTAAGACGCCTAAATATATACGACGTAATGTAATATTTTGCGCACAATAATAATATTTATAATCTTCATAAACTTTTTACTTAAATCGCAAAAGTATTTCCGTAAAACCGCTTGTGGTGTACGTATAACAACATTCTCCGTCGTCTGTGTTGAACCTTCAAAAGGTCGAATAAAAATGATAACAATGTTTGAAAGATGCCTAATATTGTTTTACAAACGGTCATAACTGAAATGTCGACAACAGTTTATACAAAGTGTACAACACACATTCAATCGGGCTAAACCGCGCATTGTCGTTGTAACACGTTACAGCAGAATTTTAGCCGTGTAAAACTAGTGATAAATTACGAAATAAACGCTTTAAAGCCGATTTTCGAACGTTAATTTCGTATTACAATGCGGTTCCAAATAAAAATTTTAAAAAACGCGTCGAAAACCACGTTTGTATTCATAAACAATTAATTACGGTATATATTGCGAATATTCGGAACAATAATATTATTATTATTATTATTACTCGATAATAAACCTGAATTCGCGTTTGTATTATTGACCCTATAACAGACTCTACAACAGCTGCGTCGATCGACCGATAAACTGTCGGTATAGCTGTTTGACGAACGAGAATGACCTTTTGACGATATTAATGTCGCGCGTGATGTCGTCGTAAAAAATAAAATAAAGCGGATAATTTTGAGGAGAAAAAAAAAACAACCGACTTGTTTAGAAAACATCACCTAGCTATTATTAGTTTTTTTAGATGAAAACGAACAACACAACGCCCACATACGTATGTAACTCGCGCAAATGCGACTGCTAATGAATATTTATTCAATCGCTCCGACGTAATGGCACGAGGATTAACGGTTAAGACGATAATAACAATTGAAACCCACTTGTACGCGCGAGTAGTACCTACTAAAATTCAATTTCTCCGCGGTAATGTAATAATTCGTACGGCAACGTAACGATATTATTACTCTCTTCTCTCGGTCGAAACGCGATTAACCAATTATTCATATCAGACTGTTTTCGTTCGACTACGACAATTCGGTGTTTTTGGCGAACGTATACACTGGCACACGAATCGTCTGCAAATTCGATTTCAGAACGACACCCTGTACACAAGGCGCATCTCAATCGATTAGCCTCTTATTTTACCTTACTTGGCTGGTGTTTTCGATGAATAAAAAACAAATAATTCTCGTCGGTTTTCTTTGTGGCTTAATTTACGTTTTCTAAATAATATTATATTATTTGTCGTTGTTCGTAATTTCTACAACTTTAACCGATTGTTGTAGGCGTAAATATCATAGCTTATGATGAAGCTCGAATGCTGTTTAACAACGGGCTCTAAATAAAATCTTTTTATACGATAAATCAAAAAAAAAATAAATAAAAAAATTAACAAGCAAACCTCCGTTTTTAAAAAAATTGTTACAAATTAATGTCAGACGCGACTGGTTATTGATGTTTTAATGATATGAAATAAAATTTATTAAATGTGTTTACAGAGATCAAAGACAATCTGGAATATGGTTTGAAGAGAAACGTATTGAAGGCAATGCCAACACGACTGGATTATATATTATGAGTAATAATCAAGCGAAATCGTAATCATTAAAGTTTATTCATAGTTGGTGTGAATTAAAACGATAGGGCACTCGTCACTGTACAGTTGACGATGTTTTAGCGTCGTGTGTATATGACACACATACGTACGTACTACCAGTACCGGCGAGAGGGAATATCGAAATGTTACGGAAGACCACTTTTTGAGAAGGGTCGTTGAAAGTTACAAAACTAACAACAACTTTGGTTTTGTCATTAAAATTTAAAAACACTGGCGCCATTAAAAATGAATTTGTCATTTGACAGAGATGAGAAACAATAATATCACGGTAGACCGCAATGTCACTGTGGCTGCGAAAACGAAGATAAAAATCGCAAGTACCTATATAATGATACGTCCAGAGACAAAATCAATAGCCAATCAAAACATTTGAACGAAACGTACCTATTTTTTTAATAAGTGACAGTAAAATATGACGCGCGTAAGTACGAACACATTTCGATTAAAATATTATTATTATAATAATATATTACATATTATTATATTCGTAATACATATTTATATGGCCTGGTGTTTGTTTTAGGAAACGAATAACGCGTTTTACGTTTTTATTGACAATAAGCGAACGACGGCAATAATTTCATTGCTCAAACAATACTCCCAACAAAATAATACTGTTCCATTACGACTTGATAAAGTATGTATTTGCATATGAAGTTTTTTTCTTCTTCTATAATCCAAACGTCTAACTGTATATCCCGTTAATCGATCGTATTGAATTTTTATCCCGATCGTAATTAATCACTGTGAAGTGGAAAATTTACTCCTCATGATCTATTGCGCTCTATAGTTTTACGTTTTCATTCGAACGAAATGTTTACAATTAACAGTTTTACATTCATTATTATTAATATTATTAAGAGTTTCGTAAAATTTCCGAGTAGAATCGAACGCTAGTACGTATATGATCATCCGATCATCTTCCAATCGCGCTGTCCATTTCGGTATAGTCCTCTCCTTTCCCGTTGCGATATAGTGATCAGTTGAGTTGTGCGCGCGTTTTCGAGAGCCTCTCGAGGGGTCCGCGTAAACATGAGATAAATAATATAAAAATTATATATTTGTACGCGTTGTGAAAATATTGAAAGCGAAAATGGATTTTTTTTCGTACGTTTAATACAAAATACTATTGTTGGTTTTAGGTTGTTTTTTTTACCGCGTTTGGATAAATATTACGGTCCCGTGGACATAACTGTATTATACGCGCATGGCGATTTCCTCGCCAAACTCATCAATAACGCCCCGGTGAAAACTTGACGCGAATGAAGAAAAACAAAAAAAACGAGGGTAATAATATCTCTATAGTGTGTATTGAACTTGGTAAATAAAAAAAAAACTATGCGTGTATAGAGTTTAAAAAAAAAAAAAAAAAAAACGTAACTTATTTCGCCGCGCGTTTATCATCATAACCGATGCGTCTGCCTAACCTACAACGTCCGGTGTCGACGAAAAAAAAATTACCCATACAATCGACCTCACGTTAATTATTTTTTGTTTTTTAAAATTAACGAATTTTGTGTTATTGTTTACAAAATAATACCACATTATCTTATAATAACTTTTAACCTTTGCCGCGCGATCCACTGAACGGTTTACTCAAACGATTAACGTTTAATATAATGTATACGTACACTATACTTTCATTGTACGGTATTTTTTTTGTCGTACGTAAATATTATTATTAACGAGTAACGATTATCTCGTTTTTTGTTTTTTTTTTTTTTCAAAAGCGTGATGGTATTTTATTTCATCTAGGTGCGTGGCTTTCGTACGCGGTAGAAACACAGAAACGTATAGAATTTGAATAAAGGAGAATCGTCGGGAGAACGCGTTTGGAAATATTTCGATTACAAAAATGTGATTCGTGAGTAAACTTATTACTGTTTAACAATAATATTGACGACGCGAGTTTCGCATTGAAAAATATGTTATGGTTGAAGACACGTTTATTATCCGTTATTTCGCGTACATTTTTATGCGAGTAAATACACGGTTCGTTAATATCAATCGGGGGTTTTTTTTTTTCATATCAACGTACCCATCTCCCGAACGAATGAGAATTAAAATAAAAATTCATCGTGACGGGCGGTAGATACGTATTGTTTTCACCTCGTTAGCGGTGTGTATATTTTGCAATTCAACGGTGTTCGAAAAACACCCGAACCGTAATTGTTGTTTGCCTGCGCACGAAAAATATTCGGGCCGTAACGATAATATAATAATTATATTATTCACATAAAAAGGATACAACGCGATTCGACGACGCGCAATTAACCGATTTCCCGTTTCGTATTTTTTTTGTTTTACAAATAAAAGGCCATTTTAAACATTGACACGCCAATTTAATATTTTATTCATAGTCGCCTGTTAGCTACCGTCTGTTGAAATTAAAACTAAAGTTTTTTTTTTTTTTTACATAACATTTTAAAATTTCGATCGAGTTGAATTTTCCATTGCCCGCACAGTAAAACTATATAATATGTTCATATACGGACTCCCGATTAAAGTGTTATTACAGCTTTACGTGAATAGGAAATTGCCACGTAAACAGTTTTCGCGTGCATAATTAATATCAGAACAATTTCAACCGTTTCCGTGGAAGTTTATAACTATTCGGAGTCCCGCAAACGCATTCCTAAACGATCTTTATCGCAGCGGCTTTATGAGTACACGAGTACTTCCTCTAAAACATATCAACTGTGTAGACGAGTCTTCCCCCATTTGAATTGATCCGACGAGATCAGGAAGACTTCGCGCGCGTAATACTTCATTAATTTTGTTTTTATTATTGTTAATTTTTTGTCTTTTTTCTCCGTGTCGTGAAATTACGTCGACGAAATGTTACGAGCAAATTACTTTTACCGTACTCGAACGCATATTTTTTTTCTCAAGAAGCAACGAATACCAATTTTCAATTGACCTTTTCCACTCGGAAAGAGGAAGAGTTATTAATCGGTCTTAGAACACCTATATTATGAAATCGATAATTTGAAAATATCCGTTTTAAGAGGACCGGAAAGTCAGTAGCATTCGCAGCTTCCTCTGTTTATCACTCGCGCAACATTCTACCTCAGACGTATTTTTTTATCCAATTCAACGATTAATTTTCAAAACGTGGCCCGAACGATTTCGCACGAATTTCATTGCGATTTCGATCACATTTTTAACATTTTTTACAACTCGTATAGAACGTTCTGGTGAACAGAGACAGCTCAACATTGTTTATATTGTTTATACATGTTTATACGTATTGCACAATACTAGATTGATTGCGTAAACACGACATGAACGCACTGCCAAAAATATAAGCACGGACCAGTTGCATCTAAAATAAAATAAAACGAACGAGACGTATTTACAATTGTATTTTACGATGCTCGTACACCACGTGGCTGTCGAATCTATGGCCACATGCCCATAGTGGCGAAACGATTATAATATTTTATTGACATTCGTTTTATTATTACAGTCTGCTAAAAATATAAATTCTCGACATTTCTAAACGCATATTATTTGTAAATGAAAAAAAAAAACAAATGGAATTATTAGCGTCTCGACCATTCGACGCAGTCAAATCGAACAGATTGAAAAACAAAACACAGCGTTACATACCAATACGCACCACCCTTACCTGTTACTTTTCTTGACCTTCGTGAATAATATTGACACGCGAAAAAACCTTTACTACGAAATCTAATTAGGTAACAAGTATAATTTAATTTAACATCAAGTTGATTTCCGAAAACATTTACATACGTTTATACACACTACGTTTGGATTTCAAAAATCATTTTATTTTTCGCGTCGATAAACGTGTATTTTTAATGCAGTTTTCTAATGATTCGTCTGCAGTTGTTGCTCGCGTGCCTGCACGTTTCCGAACTCTTTCCGTTTCGAAAATACAATAATGTGCTCATACGTAACGTATATTCGTAACGTTCCCATTAGCTTTGTCGACAAATCAAATGAACGTTTCGTCGTTGCGTGCGCGGACGCGATAAATCGAATCAAAAGATAATACGAATTCGAAACAACGTTTGTATATTCATATCTACGTATACGAGTCTCGCCCGAATCGCGTATTGAAATATAATAACGGCCGAAGAAGCGGACCGAAAACGATAACATAATTGTTTTCTCGGTTCGGCGGTTCCGCGCGAGGAGCCAATAAAGTGGTTTTGTCGAGTAATACTAGTAATAATAATAATAGTAAAAAGAAAATGTTGAAAATTTGACGCGTTCAAAACAGCGTTTCACAAACGTCGTGCCTTCAGAACGACCCGTATAAATTATTGCGATCCGTAAAATATACGTACAAATCTATACTTGTGATCTATTATTTAATTCATTTACCAAGGTCACAAATAATAATGAAAAATAATCCTAACGATTGTCAAAATTAAAAAACACAATTTTTCATGGACGAAGGTTTTTTTTTTTATGTGTTTGATGAAAATGTACTCGTTTCCGTTTTTTCCCACATCACATACGAATAATATTACACTTGGCATTAATTTTTTTCGTCATAAAAAAAACAGTTAAATATTATTATACAACGCATAAATCTATAAACGGATTATTTTCTACGAAAATGTAACGTCTATAAACGAGGCTATTGTATAATACGTGAGCGTGTGACTTGGGCTCTTCAATATCAGTGAAACTCGCAGTATTTAAAAAAAAAAACTACAAACAATAATGCTTGTTTTGTTCACAGATCCGTTTGCTGACAATGAGGACAACATTCGCACTATTTCAAATTATTTAAAAGTTTTAAAAGCGTCTAATCGTGTTTGTAAGTTTTTTAAGTTGTTATAACATTTATACATTATACAATTCAACGTTTTTCATTTTAATTCGACATTATTACGAAGTAATATAACTAAATAACCGGGAAACTTTTTTCTCCGCAGTGGTATTGGTGAAATTATGAGAAAACATTTCAAACCCGCAGCCCATCGGAGCACCACTACAGGTAAGAAGTACTTTCAATAACAAATATTATTTTTAAATTTAAGGACATGCGAGTATTATCTCAAGGAATTCTACCGGGTCTTTCGGAGTATTACGTTTTAAGCGCTATTTATGTGTATCCTCTGTCACGCGCGTCAATTGTTTTTTCGACATTTCGGGTTGTTCTAAGCGTATCGACGTCGCCGGTGGCCGAAAAATCGTAGCACTACTCTCGGCGACGACCGCAGCGGCGGCAATAAGGGTCTTCGCCGGTCGAATCGACAATATTATTATCATAGCTGGCGCTGCGAGCGTGTTCGGCGGGGACTCTAAACCTTTTTACCTCGATGTTTACCGAAAGTGCGTATGACGTCATACATTTCCTATTCACGGCGTAAATCTTTTGTTTTCCCCCGACCGTCGAAAATTGTTATTTGTATACGCGTATTATACGTATATTATTAGTGCCCAGAGTTGTTTACGTTGGGATTTGTAGTCGATACATATTATGTCGCTTAATATTGTCGAACGTCCCTATTACGTCATAATACCAAAAAACCATCGTCGCCGTCGTCATTATTATTATTATTATTCGTCGCAATTTAATTATTCACTCTAAATCGCTCGATTCGTATTTAGTTGTGATAATAATATTGTCGTACGAACAAATCTAGTCAGGTTTCCGCCGAAAACGTGGTATCCACGTTCGAAAACTGCTCTGCGTCAGCCGAGAATCACCACAACGTCTTTTTGCGATTGAGTTATTTGATTGCGCCGTCTCACATTTAATATATTATTGTGTTTCGGTGAATTCCGTACTTAAAATAGTTTTGTTTTTGAAATCGTATTTATAAGCGACGCCGATTTAGTCGGAAGAATCTCCGAGAACTCTCTTTTCGTTTCGCACCGATCCGTCGTCTGTTCGTCGTGCAATACCGATGACGCCGAGTAACGGAATAGGCCTAGGACGAAAGACTTTTTAATTCTCGCGGGAAATCATAGAAAACGCCGTGCACGCGCGCGATACGAGCGCGTGGAAACAATTCGATCGATTTCATTCACTTCGAATCGACCGCATTGCTTTCTTTTCCTATTATATACGGCTCGGCGTCATCAAACCCGTGCAATCGATACGTTTCGATTTCGAGCGAATTTCGGCCCTCCGCCAAACTTTTATTAAGCCCCGACGCCGATTACGGATCGCCGTCGTCGTCCGCGCTCGTGAGATTCGTCGAACCCCGCCCGGCTGCGGACGAATGTATTTTCGCGAATGTTCCGGAAACGTTTACGTCGTCGCCGCGAAACCGCTCGACTGGATCGTTTCGACGTATAAAATAAAAACGCTGCGCACATTTCGACGGGATTTGCGTCGTCTCGGAGGCGAAAATAATAAAAACAAACCGTTCGTTTTCGCGAATAAAAATATCGATTTGTATACGTTATGCGCAATACGTTGTACCGGAAACGGCCGAACTGCGATCGAAACAAATTAAAACGCAATACCGCGGACGGCTTTTTGGTACGCCGAAATAGTACGCGATAATCCGTTTAGTTTCTATCAACGCGCGATGATTTATCGCCACGAGTCCGACTACTTTTATGATAGTGTTTACGGACAACAATAATAAAGCGCGAGCACATTTTTCACGCGTTTATTTGTTTGTTTTTTAAACGTCCTGTTGCAAAAGTCAATGTCAATGTTATCAAAGTGCAATGTCGGCATACACGAAAATATACACGCCGCGCCGGCTCGTCGCTGATCGTCGTTTCCGTTGTGTTTTGCGTATTTTAACAGCGCCTAATTTCATCTTTGGCAATTTTGTTATTATTATATTTGTATTGTGTTTATACGTGCGTCGTCGACGATTTTTCGCGACGAGAACGACTGGAAAATTATTGATTAAATAATAGTAAAAATTATTCATCCAAAACGGTCTTTTCTACAGGCCGGCGTGAAGCAAAACTTTCCTTTTTCGGCGTCGTTCGTGGTTTCTCACCGACGCGGCGCGCGCCCCTTAAACGCGATTCGAAACGAATCGGTCACGTCGTCAGAGTACAGGATTTTGCCTACGCGTCGCTCCTCGACAGCGATATAGTGTTCCCGGAACGTATCGTTTTTCAGCGACGCTTCTCGTGTCTCGTCTCGGCCAAGTTTTAACGGCGCACATTTTGTTCCGTTTCATTTTATTTCCGCCATTTATAACTCGAATGACGAAGATAAAGAACCATTTTACCGACCGATTTTCATAATTACAGACGGTGTTTAGAACGTTTTGAAAAATATGTTTTCACACCGTGACCAATATCATCATAATAATAATGATATAATATTTTAACAATTGTACGACTGCTCGATTGTTATGAAATACTCGTCGGCTCTTGGAACACATCCATCCGTTAGAAGAGTATTGTTTTCAACGGGGGAAAAAAAAACAATTATTTACGGACAGAGAAAAAACAAAAAACCATACCGACGACGTCGAGACTATAAATTATATCAGATTCAATAATAATTATTATAGCGAAACGGAACTTTCAGAGTTTTACCGTTTTACGGCTTACACACTTTTGTCGAAACACGGTTAACAGTCCTAGCCGACGTATTGTTATATAAAGAATAAAAATAAAATAAATAAAAGATAAATATGTTTAAAGGTTAATAATACTCATATAATAATAAACAAAATATTATTAAATTATTAGGTTTTTAATAGAGTTATCAGAATGTATGTTTAATTTTTATTTTAAAAACGAATCTAAATATTTAACCAAGTTATATGAGCAGTTTTAAAGTTAATTAATGGTCGAATAATAATATTTTGTTGGTATTATTATAGACGGATTCTAGTAGGAACTCACGCCAGACATACCCGAGAGCGTTTTTGCTCTCTCCCGGTTCACGACGGTCACATTAGGTATTATAGTGGATAAAAAAAGGGCGGCGACGGGATGAGTAGTATAATGCTCGTCGAACACAATAAAACGACCACAACGTACGATTCGTACAAACAAACGTTTTATTATTTCTCTAAAAAAGTCTACGCGAGAAAGAAAATGAAAAAAAAAAAACAAATGTATAATATATAATAATATTATTATGACGAGACCGGGACGGTGCGCGATACTTTTTCGTTCGTGTAATATAATTATTATCGTTACGAATAGTCGGATGTTTTTCCAAATCGCTTCGATAAAAAATTAAATTACAACGAACGCGTCCTGGTGAAACGTATGAAATAATAAAAAATAAAAAAAAAACGTATAAACGTGAGTGGGTGAAAAAATAAAATCTGTTCGAAGGTTTCACACGAGTGATAATATTGACGAACACGCGGCGCGCGATGGTTTCCGTAAACAACGGATACGTATACAGAGTCAAAACGCGTGGAAAAACATAATAATTCGATGTCAAACGAGAAAAGGTACGTTTTTTTATCGCGAAGTTTCGTACCGGTGTACTAACTAGGTATATATATCCATTGTTATCGCGGTATTAATTATTGTATATACGTAATATTATAGTTTGCGCAAAGCAATAATATCTGATCCGGAAGAATGTGCGAATGAAAACGGACGTCCCGTCAAATAAAAAACACACAATGTGACGTTATCATGGAGAATATTATATTGGTGGAATATTTGCAGCAGATAACCGGTGTTATAATACGCGATGTCCGTAATAAAATAATAATAATAATAATAATAATAATAATAATAAAAATAATAATGATAATAATATTATTAATAAGATATCATCGTAATAATAGTTATGATAATAATAATAATAATAATAATATAATAATGATCGCATAAGTAGCTGTTGGTATGTTACGCACGCGTTGCACTATATTATAAAATATTATCATTATTTTATTGCTTACTGTACAATAATAATATATATATTTATAGTTTCTGTGATTATTTACACTAATACATCGAGCGGCAGCAGCTATTCGCACAACTAGAGGCCGTGATCTTATAATAGGAACACGCTTAAAAATTATTTACATTTAGTGATTATATATATAGAGAAAAAAAAAAAAACTAACGAACAAACAATAAATAGAATAATAGTACGGCGGCGGCGGCGGTTAGAGAGTGTTATACATTTAATATGGTTTTAAAGGCGAAAACGCGTCGTTATAATAATATTATTATCATAATACAGTACGATAGTAGCGGCGGCATAAAATTATTAATCATAATAATATGTACGATTTCGCGACTATTCCGATGTAGAGTATCGTTTTATCCGCGACACAAACGCGGGACCGTACACGAGAAAAAAACTAGAATTCATACGCTATCCCATGCTACTGATAAACACACACTCACACACACTACTACTACAAACTACGGTTCGCGCGGTCCAAGTCAAACACATAAAAATAAAACGTACGAAACGGAATCGAATTGAAGAAGAAAAAAAAAACACACAAACACACGATTACATCATTGTATAGTAATAAATAATATTACTCTAGTGGATAAAATGGGGCTTGTTAATAAATATGGCAACGAAAATACGATATTATTAAAAATATAATGATAATAATACGCGACTAAAGAATAAAAATATTGCCAAAATACTGAGTAAAAACCTTAGGTGGTAAAAATGATAAAAAAAAAAACTAGACAAGAGAATAATTAATTATTAATAATAATATTATATCGATAAAACGGCGAGGGTGTGTGTGGATAGTAGATTGTTTCGCGGCGGCGCGATGGGAACTTCAAAAGAACCTGTGGTACCACTGGGAAGCCGCGGCGGCGGTGGTGGTGCTCGCCGTGGTGCTGGTCCTGGGCAGCCTGGACCCGAATTCCCAGAGCCGGACGTCCTGTTTCTGCTGCGCGGACAGATGGTGATGCTGCAGACGGCGCTGCTGCTGGACGGCCGTCCCGTCGTCCACTCGCTGCTGTTGATGTTGCTGTTGCTGCTGCTGCTGCTGTTCCGGCCAGCCCGTCGGCCACCACGTGGGGTGCCTGCTGCTCTCGTACATCTTGTTGGTGGTCCGGTACGGCGCGGGCCCCGGGAACCTGATGAGGTTCGCGTTGTCCGACACGGCGGCCGCGGGTTCGCCGCCCTCCTCCGGGAACCGCACGCCGCCGGCCGCGGGCTGCTGCGGCGGACGTTGTTTCTGCTGCTGCTGCTGCTGTTGCTGCTGGAGCTGCTGCTGGAGCTGTTGCTGCTGCTGGTAGAACTGCTGCTGGTACGCGTGCTGCTGCTGTTGCTGTTGCTGTTGCTGGAGCAACAGCTGTTGCCGGAGTTGTTGCTGCTGCTGCTGTTGCTGCCGGAGTTCCGCGCACGCGGTGTAGTACAGGTACGAATTGGGCGCGGTACAGTCCGGCGGCGGCGGTTCCGGCGCGGCGGTCGGCTCCTCCTCCGGCTGATCGTCGTAGTACTCGGCGGGCGCCGTGTTGGTGGACGGCACCCGGTCGGTGGTGGTGGACGGCGGCCGCGCGGTCTGCGGCGCGCCGTACCCGTAGCCGTCCACGGCGGCGGCCACGGCCAGCACGGTGACCACGTCCGCGTCGTCGTCCGCGGCGGTGCCGGTGCCGGTGGTCGTCGTCGGTACGGTCGGCGCGGTGCTCGTCGTCGGGTCCTCCGTCGTCTCCGTGACGTCGTCCGCCGCGGTGGTGATGGTGGTGCTGGTGGTGGTGGTGGTCGGCATGTCCGCGGACGACGGCCCGGCCGATACCGCGGTCCTTACGGTCTGTGGCGCGGCCGCGTCGTCTGTCGCCGCCGACCCGACGGTCGTCGTTCTGTCGACGTACCTGCGGACAAACAAACGACGTGTTAAATAAGGACATTTATACGTATAATCGTAATAACGACGACGGTGGTTTACGCGCGACGAGAAGACTTTAATATCGGGGTTTATACTACGGTTTGATTGTGTTTTTGCTCTGACAACGGTTTGTAAACTTTTTTTCGATTTTATCGCGCGTTTTACCCCGGCGGCGCAGTGATTTATCGTCGCCTCACGCTCGGGGGGGAATGGCTAAAAAAATTAAGGATTAATTACGGGCGTCGAAAAACTTTCCGAATGCGCTCGGAAATATCTAATGATACCTAGTATGCTAAATACGAGAGAGAGAAATCGAAAAACTGACGGTTTTGCGCTCAAAATTTAACGTTACGCGTTGTTGTGATAGGCTGGTTTTTGTTTTTTGCCGACGTCGTTTTTTATTACGCGACGAGTTTTAGAAATCTATTCGACGCATTTAAACGCGCACTGTTAAATCTACCTTATTATTCATAGGTATACACGCTGTGGGAAATCATCGTTACTCACGATCTTAGAACACCTACAGTTTTTATCCCGTAATTTGACACACTACGTATATAATTATGTCGAAAACAGAAGCTGAAAATGAAAACACGCACGATGAAATTATTAAAACGCATCGAATACGCAAAATATTTGAAAATCCAATAGGAATAAATTCAATAACCACGATTATAATCGTGCACATTTGTATGTTATCACGTTTCAAATATCTAAGTCGAATAAATATACAATAATACTATACGAATTAACAAATACTTCTTTTTTTTTTTACTTATTAGCAGTCGTATTCAGAACTGAGAAACATTCGACGAAAAGCATCGATCTGAATGATGTAATATCGAACATTTGTTCATATAAATCAGCAAGGCTTCAAAAAAAACGACTGTTATGTCTACCGCCACGTACGTACACATCATAAGAGTATGTAATCACAAAAAAATGGTTAAAAATCGAAAAAAATTGTTCGTCGTTATAAATACTGATTCTATTAGATTTGAAACATTCGTGTCAATTAGGACGTGTGCAATTTTAGTTGAAAAACTGCTCCGAATCGTCAACTGCGTTGGGCAACTACTTTACGATGAATAACGGTTGTTGACTGGGGCAAAGCATAATCGATGAGACCTAATCTACCGCGATCGAGAGGAAAAGGGAACACACGACGAGTCAACGAGGTAAACGTTGCCCCAGTCCAGTGTTTATAATCGCTGCGATATGATTGATGGACGCGTACGGAGAGACGTAAATATATTATCGTAGACTTGTTGTAGTCGTACGCGCGTTTAGATATTGTACTACTATAATATATTCATGGTTTATACGATGGGCTTTCAATCGACTACACGTCTTCCCGCCCCTCCGCGTGACCTACAGAGCATTCGACATCGCGTTGTTACAGACGGTACAGTACGGTACAGTATCGACGGGGAAAACACAACGTAATATATTTGAATAAAGATGAGGCCAATGCAATTTTCGCTGTTTGGAGTTTCGTTGAAAAAATGCAACGCGATTGCACGGGTCGATCAACTCGAAGATTTATTTTATTACTAGGCACGTACGTAATAACAGCGACGAGCGACTGCACTTTGATCGTAATTATTGACTTTTTCTCACGTGGTCGTATATCGGAAAAATTATACTACGAGCGATTGCGTCCGACACGTAACACAACAGGAGATTCTCATTGAGAAAACATTTGGTTAGGTTAGGTTAGGTGCGTGCTTTTTTGGCAGCGAACAGCACTTACTGTCGGCAATTACGTTTTCAACCTTTGAACGATTCAAAAAGCGCGACCCTAGCGATAACGCGACTCTCTCTATAATCGTATCTAAATGTTTTTGTACGTTTTATTACTGTTGTTTTTTTTTTTTTTTTTTACATTACGAACTCATAGGCGATACAAGACAACGATTATTATTTTACGATTGTCCGATTGAAAACAGAACAACTGCACCACCCACTCTTGAAATAAATACAATAATTATGAATAATTGTTAAAATCATAATTAGCGCAGCGTTCGGATAATGACACCCACGTTTCGGGATTCGGGTGCTTTTCGGTTTATACTCGGCGTTGGCGGGAAGACTACCCACCCCGTTCTACCGGTTTAATGGCTAAACGTTTCGCATTGATTTTACATCAAACGGATAACGTATTATTAGTGTTTATTTTTATAGATTGCAAATAATATAAAACCCGCTCTCGTCCAAGGTTGATGACCATTATATTTTATTTACAATAATTTATGAAATTACTAATCATTATTATTATTGTCGATTATCGACTCGACGTGCTACGTTTCAATCGAAAACCACCGCTCCGGCGGGCTAAGGGCGTGCGGCACGTGACCGCGGAAGACGATCCGCGCGAAAACTTGGTCTGCGGACCAAACTAAAGATTTGCAAATCGTGATTGCGGCACGCGCATCGCATACAAATGTGACGCGATTCCGAGAACATGTCGCAGCACACGTGCACACAACTATTTTCGACATGACGTTGAAGGCGGCCCCGAACACGGTCGCGTAAAAAAAAATTTAAGGTCGCAAGCAGCCGCGCTCGTCGTCGACGGCATTGAACGCGAAAACGTAAATAATATTATAAAAATGATTTTCTCCGCAGCGGTGTGCGGTAGGTTGTTACGAGTTTACGACGTCAAGCGTGCGCGCAGTTCGACCGGATAAAACAAAACGCAATTAGTTTTTCCCAAACGCGACGACGACGTTTCGTTTTCTTATGGAGCCACAAACCGCTCGAGCCGACGAGAATAATTATTTTCGAAAAATAATCTCGTATTCCGCGCGAAAACGAGAACCGTTTAGAGTTCGCACGGATTATAATAAACAACGCGAGACCGACCGCGGTGGATCGAGAACGCCCGTGAATCTCGTCGGCGGACACCTATATTCATAGCTTTCACGGAGGGAAAAACAAAAAAAAAACGTTTTGATTTTCTAGTAAATAAATTAAAATTAAACAACATTCAGACCGTTCGAGCGCGAAGCGATGTACGTAAAAGAAACTATCGAATCGTTCGTGTAAAAAAACTGCGTCGAAAGACGGGATTCGAGTTAGCATTGTCGAACAGACGATAATACGCAATAATAATATACGCGCGCACACACGTTTGGTGACCGCAGTTGTTCTGAAGTTATGCCGCTGCAATCGGCGAACAGCGTGGAATCTCGTCGATTTTCCCGAATTCGATAAACTTCAATATTCGCAGAGCACGTGGGCGGAATTTCGCATCGAATGTTCATCGACTTTTCCACGGGCAAACCGCTCGGGGATGGTAAGGTGTAAACATTTGGCGCGTTCAATATTCGGCTTTCGGATTTCACGGCTATTATACGCGGTTGTAACACGAACATTTGTAATTTCGAGTCTGAAGCGACGATTGCACGGAAAACCGTCCGACTCGGTCAAATGAAATTACGCCTCCGTTAATTGCAAAACGATTTACGATTCGAAACATTATTCCAATAACGTTTATTTAGCGTTGGATATTGCATTGCCCATCAGTTTTATCATAATAAGTATATATTTCGATCACGAGGAAATAATTGTAAGAAACTATATTATAGTCAATCATGAAAACCCTTTTCCTGTAGAACCCAGAGTTTCGGCTTTATTAAAATTATTTAAATAAGGGTTCCGGTCGTGACATTTTCAAAAGGCGAATCCGATTATTTCCGGTACGATTTCAGTTCCGGTCGAGAACCCATCACATCACGCCCGCAGATACCGTCGTTTCTCAACCTTTCTAGTGTCGCGACTCCGAAAATGGGTAAAATATAAAGGCGTCCACCTCACGATCCCCTTATAACTAGCCTATAATGTTCGCTATTTTATCAGTTACAAATCATATTTTATCGCCGTTTAGTATACGAAACGGTTGTTTAGAAAATAAAATTAACTTTTATGCGTTTCAAGCACAGCGACGAAGAGACAAACTTTTGAACGCAAAACAATCACAAATATCACATTAGTGTTATTGCTCCAGAGTCTTTAATTTTTCTAACGTTTTGTATTTAATTTTATCATACCGACCCGCAGGTCGAGAAACGCCGTTTGAATACAACTCACTTTATCTTGGCGTCCGTCGCGTCGTCGATCGTCGCCGTCGTCGAGTCGTACGGATGCACCGTAGTGGTGGGCGCGGTCGCGTCCGGTAACGTCTGGTAGCGATTGCGATACGGTCGCGGCGGCGCGGTAACGGTCGCGGCGTCCGCGTCCTCGCCGGCCGTCGTCGCGGTCGCGTCGCCGTCGTCCGCGGCCACCGTGGTCCCGGGCGCGAGCTCGTCGACGTCCGTCGCGGTCTGGACGTCGGCTCCGCCGCCGCCGCCGGACAGCGGTATGTTCAGCTGGAACGGGCCCGGGCTGTCCGTCTTCTGCTGCGGCGGCTGCGGCGGCGGTTCCGTGGTCGTGGTGACGGGTCGCATGAACGCGGGCGCGGCCACCGGCATCGGGAATCCGCCCATGCCGCCGCCGCCGGCGCCGCCGTACTGCGAGTTGAGCTGCTTGAGCAGGAAGTCCCACTGGGCCGCCTGGTTGAGCTTCACCACCTTGACGCAACGGCCCATGCTGTCGGCGCGGTAACCGTCCGAGCACTTGTTGAACGCTGGCGCGACGAACACCGACTTGGGAGTGATCCGCCGACCGGCCACGCCGCCGCCGCCGCCGCCGCCGCCAGCGGTACCGCCGCCGCCGCCGCCGGCCGCGAGCAGTTCGTCGCGGGACGGCGGGACAAGCTGTTCCTCGATAATGACCCAGCTGCGGACGAACTCGTCCTCGCCCTTCTCGAGGTCCGCGGACGCCCAGCGGGACAGCAGCAGCAGCAGCAGGGCGCTCCTCAGACGCAACGACGATCCGGTCATGCCTCCTGACCTAGCCGACGACCACCGGACCACGTCGTCTCTGCCGAGATTCCTCCATATAACACGCGTGCCGGCGCCTGCGAACAGAGAGACATGGCGTTAAAAATCGACACACACACACACATCGCTTTACAGATTCCGCAATTTGGCGTTCGATTCGAACGTGGCGCTCTCGAAAAACCGTCGGCCAAAATAAAACGTATTTTACGGTTATAGTTTATTTTCATTTTATATATCAAACAGTCCGCCGCGACGAAAACGTTTCGACGAAAAACGTTCGGATTTCACACGGTTCGGAATCCTCTCGGTTTTCTAGCCTATTATTTACGCGTAATTACGCCGCGGTGGCGTGAAAACGACCGTTTAAAAAAGTGAGACCGAACCGCGTGCCACATACATATTATTTAAACGCCGCGCGCCGCCGGTATTATATTCAAAATGATAAATCTATTGTGCCCGCACGCATACTTTTACGAACCAAATCGTTTTCAGACTGAAGAATACGGTTTGACGACGGAATAAATAAAGCTTCTATTGTCTTTATTGTATTGCTCTTTTAGACTAGTTCCGTACGGGTTTCAAAACATTGGCGCGCTGTACGCGGTAAACTTTTTACCATACGTCATTTATACAATATAATATCATAAAAGAAGTCTATTTTCAAAACCCGGCTTATGCAATTTTTCACAAAGACAACAGAGAAAAAGACGAACATTCACGTTTTATTTTTCGATTTCGTTGACAATATCAAATCATAGAGCTTCGGAGCTCTTTCGAATGGTGAGTGAAATTGTATTGCATAAAATTATTATTCCGAGGGTTATTATTTTCTCGCGCGTTTCCTATCGAATTCGTTCGACGGTTGTTTTTAAGAGCAGCTCAGCTGCTATTGATATTCGATTTATTAGATTGAGGTGGTTTTCAATCAACCAACTAATTAATAAAATAACTATTGTGCCTTTATATCAATTTAATTTATTTGGAAATCATTTAATAGTATTATTATGAGGTCGCGAGTCCGATTCGATATTTTTTTTCGCGAAAAAAAAGGCGTTATTGGCTATGACTGGTTTTGAAATTAATCGCAATTCCTCCCACATAATTCGAACCAGTTACGGTTAAGGTAGATTTTTAATATTTTAATGTTCGTAAACATGTAATGTTTTACGAATCATGGGTAGATCGTAATAACATCCAAATGTTAATAGCAGTGTAAAAAAATAATATTTGAACTAAACGCTCTGGATATATGACGGTAAATTGTTATATGCTTATAAGAAAGAAAATAAGAGAAACATTTGAAAAAAAAACCGCCAAACTTTCGTTTACATTCGTATCCCGGGAAGCTAATTCGGACGGATCTCACAACGTGTATTTGCATATACAAATCACTCGCGTAACACATCTGCGGCGGTTTAATATTATTGTAACACTATTTGCGCTCAGACGTTGTCGACGTTGTTTTTAAGTGTTGTGTGAGGCGTGCGTGAAAGCTATTGGGTGTGAAACGAACCCACATAATGTATATAAATAATAAATAAATATTTATATACGTTAAGTGGTACGGTTATTATTTCAAAAAATAAATAAATAAATTCAAGGCGTGAATATCACTGTTTTCGTAATCGTTTAATATTATATATAGTGAAGCTCTTCCTTTATACTTAGAAAGCTCAGTATTGGACGGGTTTCTTTTGAAGTGATACTTGAAAATCTGTAGATGGCGCCGGGATCTAAACATTTTGAGAACCATTGGAACGGTTCAATCTGCAAGACGTATCGTAAACTAAACCGTACGGAATTCACGCGAGCGTGCGAAACGATTGGAAAATAAACGGCGAAATTCGTAATAATTTATGAACACGATTCGTTGGAAACGTTTCGTTTGAAAGTCGTTTTTATAAATTTTACTCTTGTTTTCGTTTTTTTCCCCTCTTCGACCGCGTGACGATTATAATACGATTTACGACAACTAAACTAGGATCACTCCGATCGTTTCTATCGATGACGACGTTACACTCGAATATGATTTACATAGACGGGTAACAAACCAAATACAACATGGTTTCTCATTTCGCGTCGAAGCTCGTAATTATAACAAGGGTCGAGCCAGAACGATTTCAATGTATTATTTTTCAAAAATAAGTTGCGCGATGTGTTAACTATACAAACCCGTTTCGTATATTATCGACCCGGAATTCAATATTTCGTTTTGCATTTTTGCTCGAGTACGATGTTGAATGTTAGGGCGTTTTCTTTCATATTTTAAGATTTTTATGACATTTTACACTGAAATTCGACGTGTTCCGTTTCGATTCGAAACGTTCACTTCGACTATATACTATAAAACCGATCGGAATTGTCAAAAACAAAAATAAGCAGTGCGTTTTTGCAACCAACTGGTAGTGTCTTATTTCGAATTTTAAGGAAATCTTCGTTTCGTCGGGGTTCTGTCGGGCTATATTAAAATTCCCTGTCCTAGTTGTTATAACATCGGATGGCTGCGCAGTTGACATTTGCACCGTGTGCGTCTGCAGGGGGAAAAAAAACATATCGCCGAGATAAGGACACGGGACACCGGAAGGTCCATATGTGTCAACAACCGTGTGGCGGCGGCGGCGGCGGTCGTATCGAACGGCCACCGGGTATGTCACATTTGTAATACTATTATGCGTTTTCAAGGACACGCGCGTCATCTTATCTCTCGTGTACGACGGTCCCGTGTGTGATATTATTACAACGTTGTGTTCAACACGCCCTTAAAACACGATTATAACGAGCAGAATATTATATTCTACGACGGCGGCGGCGACGAAAAAGGTTTGCACGCGACGCACGGGAATCGATGTGCCTATAACAGCATGCCGTGCGATCAAGGCTAGACAATTTAACGCTGCTGCTTTTAAACTCTCGGTTCAGTCGAGTTGGCGGGGACGTTGTTTTTTAAAAAAAAGTTCAAAGTTAATAGCCGAACGAATATTATTGTTTTCGACCTCGATGAAATTAAATAGAAATCAACTGCAATAACGAATGACTTAACGGCTTCAGTTATTATTAATGTTTCTTTTTAACAATCGATAGAAAGTTTCAAATGATAAAAAACCATTGCAATACCATTTTTTTTTTTTCAATTCGCTTACACCCATCGTCGTATGTACACGCGTAGAATACATCTTATACACATCAGATACGTTATAGATTATAACGGACGTTATGCAACTTCGAGGTCACAGTAAGTGAAATTTATGGAACTACTCGCGGACGAATCCGTCGGGGGATCGACTCTCTCGGCCCGGTTCGTACTCACGGCATTTGTAATCTATTCCAAATGACATATTATATAAAAACAACGGTCGTCCTGGAACGCCGCTACACAATCCGCCATCGTCGGGACGATCGATAACACTTTTTACTTTTTACACGCCCGCAAAACAAACACGCGTCCGACTAAATCGAGTCCGAATTCGAGCTAAATGTGTTGTGTTAACAACAAATATTCAACAGATCGCTCTTCTAACCTGGTCAATAATAAATTCGAATCGAGATTTAAAATCGTTGTACGAATTTGAAAAAAAAAAAGCAAAAAATGGAAAAACAGTATTCAAACAATACAAATATCATAACATAACGATTTATTATATCAACATTACGGATGATTTCCCTGACCACGTCGTCCGCGCTGCGTTTGTTATTCGTTTATCCGGTTTATGGTAGGAATACGTTCGTTTTGTACAGAGAGATTGCAGAGTCTTCTGTTAAAATAAAAATCTATGCGACGACGTTGCGAGCGCAAAAAAGCACACGCTCTGTTGGCCAACCGCTGCTCCTCGGAGAGTAATAATATATATTTGTTCTTCGGTCACACCTCGAAATCGCATAGAATTTTTTTTTTTCAATAGCTACGCCCGCGCCGCCTAGTAATCGAAAGCGTTTGCACAAGTTTCGTAGCACAATGGGGAGAGGAAAATCATCACACTGGATTTTGTGTTTTTAAAGTTTTTTACGGTGCTATTAGGAACCGACGTACCATTCTTACAATGTTATATAACATAAACCTACATACGTATATATACATAGTATTTTAACCGTTATTATTATTTTTAAGGAGAAGTATTATACGATTCATATCAAGACTGGAATGGAAAATTATATTGTGTGAAAAAAAATTTACATAATCGAATAAAAATAACGAGGAAAGAAGCCGTTTAACGATATGACACTTTCTACATAAAATATACGTCGGAGTTAAACGTGTATTATTGTAAGTATTATGAGATATCTTTTCATCGACATTTATTGTAGTATAATATTGTATCTCTACACCAGACAAATATATTATGCTATATTGTTTTTGTTTTTATTTTACCGAACAAACAAAATCTATCGGTTAAGCTTCAATAGAAAAAAAAACAAAAAACAACGGCGCGTGCAATAGCGAACAGATTGACAAATATTTCGTACGATAGTATACGACAACGAGTCGAACAAAATTGAACAGAGAAAGTCAAAGATTTTCATCCAAAACGATTTCACCTCACTCCTAATTATATACATTTATATTAAGTTTACAAAGTACCATTGTGTTTGCCTCCATCTTGCCAGGTATAATAGGCAATAGGCGGCGAGACAATAACAACTGGGTTTATTTTGCCAGTTCGTTTAAACTTTGAACACGACTACATCTATTAAATCATCATAAGCGATGCAAGAAATAATAAATTTATTTACTCAACATTTTGGAATCTTTACAAGCTCAGAAGAATACTTATCGAGCATTATTTATTAAAAAAATGCAGGTGATACGCTGCCTCTATCATTTCGCACTGACGGTCGCCGCTGATTGCATATTGTTTTACGTTGACGGAATATTGTATATTATAATAAATGAAAAACGGAATTTGTCTGCCATAAAAGTGTTCAAGTATAACTCCCTGGCGTGATATAAACCAAACCGTTCGATAAACATAAGAACACTTTTTTTCCATCGGCAACAGAACGATACTAAACAATTTTAAACTAACGAAGCCCGAAAACCGGCAATGGCTGCAGTTTTCATCGCGGTGTTATCTTACACTTAAATATTGACTACTCGTATTGACGCGATAAGAATTTGAAAAAAAAAAAACTACAACAACAACGATAATCGAGTGAATAAACGGTTTTATTTTACTTCAAAGTAAACGTCCCGACCGTCGTCGTCGTCGTTAGTAGAGAGTTTATCGCACGATGAAAAAAAATAATCTCCGATAACATTTGACCAGGCCTGGGATAACATAGTTGTTGGCGAGGTAGACATGTGTCTAGTAGAGCCACGCGACGAGGAAGAGGTATTTTTTTCTAATTATACGCATCTGACAACGTTATAGAACTGAATAATTTTTGAAAAATCAAATTTTGAACCAAAAAAATGCGGAACACTTCTTAATTGTGTAAATTTAGCGTCAGAATTGATCTATACATACAAAATACCATTGACGAAACGATAATGAAAAAACAACTCAAATTCAGACACAAAGAGAAAAAACTAGAAAAATTACGTATGTATTCAGATTTAAATAGTTTTATTTTTATTTTAGTTATGGGTATATTTTTCTTTCTTTCCAAAACTAGATCGTGTTGGGTAATTAATATAATAAAACAGATTTGTTATTCATACAACTGTCAGTGTTATTAATTGTAAAACGATACTTGAAAAAGAAAAAGACGCAACCTATAGTAATCGGAATGTGTAGAGGAAATATTTAAAGTTGCAAAATCGAATATAACGTTAAAATGGACTATTTATTATATCGAAGAATACGTGTCAGGAGTATAATCCTCCAATATTCGGCCGATCCAGCCCGATATAGTGTCGTTGTACGCGGAATCGATAATCTCGACGTGTGATTCGTTTGGACGAACACCGCGTTGTGCAATCAATAATTAACCGTTTTCCTTTATTTATAATACAGGATATGACCTACATGACGCCGCCGCCGACGACGACGGACGAACGAACGGAAGTCCGGCGCAGCTAGCCTGTCGTCAATGCGGCGGCGGCGGCGGCGGAGACTTTCGCACTCGGTTCCCCCGAACCCGACGGAGGATTTCACCACAAAACGGTGGCGCAGCCAATGAAAATCACTCGATTGTAAACGAATAATAATTACTCGCGTTTTCAAGTTTGCTTTTATTCTTATTTCTACTCTTACGCGTTTTACACATGCATAGTTCGTTTTAAATTATAGTAATTGTGTTTAATATTTATTTTTCCCAGTCCTATAACAGACGCCGGAGACGGAAGTTGTATTTTCCCTAAAAAAAATCGAACGTTGCTTTTCAAAATACTAATGATATTACTATTTTAAAAATGTCGGAAAATTATATCACAAATACGTCGGTCGTTTATCGGATTTATCGAGGAAGAAAAAAATCAATAGACGAGAAGAGTTTTCACACTAGCCAGAGAATACGGCCTCCCCCCCTTTGCTCTCCTTCGTTTCCTCGCGCGTTTCGGGAGTCTCGGACGCGCGCGCATCCGGGGTCGCAGTATGAGACGTAAAAACGGAACAAAAAAAAAAAAAAAAACCCGCGGCCGGTTACGTCTTGCGGTTCGGTCGATATCCGACTAATTACAACATAGCAATAATGAAATATATAGGTGAGAGCGCGTCGCGCGAAAACAAAAATAGAAATACCTATTGCGCGCACGCCGCTCGCGTCCGGGTGTTATGTCAATAGACACGCGACAACGACGACCACTCGCACTCTCGGGTGCGTACAATCACGTACGCACGGCGAGCGTGCACAATAATGATAATTTTAATAATAATAGCGAAATGACCATGAAACGTTCGGAGCGAGGGGAATTCCGTGTCCGTCGCCACTGCCATTTCCATATTGCATAAGTTTAACGTCCTTTTCAATTTCTCTCTCTCTCTCTCCTGCCCCTCTGTCGTCTCGCTCTCTGACTAACCGTCTCTCTCGCCCGTCTCCTCGCGTCCGCCATTGAACCCGTTCGATACAGATTATCGTAAGATTAGATCGTCTACACGCCGCCGCCTACACCTAACCGGGCATACCTATAACCCGGTTACCCGCACAAGTCGGGCACGCTACCACTACTAAATGCTACTACTACAAATTACTATAAGTACTACTACACCTTAACGAACGAGCGACGTATTTGGCTCAGCGACCCTCTCTCGTCACTAATGATCGATGCGAAACGATTTTTTCGGGTTTTTTTTTTCCCTCTTCTTCTTCGGGACGCACTATCGATATACGCACACGCAATCGAAGAGGTGTACTACACGCCTATACGAAACGGTAGGTGCGAAGGTTTTTCGCCGCGAGCACCTGCACCTTTCGCCCGTCCGGCGCGTATATAATACTGACGAATTTTCGGAGCGAAATTTCACCGTTTCCCAAGGCCTCTCGAGCCCCGTTTTTAAGGTCAATCGTGCGCGCGCGCGTGGTTCGCAAACATTCGTCGTTATCCGGGGCCTGCTTTGTGCGCACGGTTTCGGAAACGACGGTAAGTAATGACGCGCGCGCGCGATTGAAACGACACCACCGGGGCGAAACACTCGAAGAAACGCACGTGCAGAATCGAGTAGATTTCACAGTCCGCGACCGCACGCGTAACACTGGCTGTTATTGCACGGGCACATCTCGCGTTGCCGAGGAAATTACTCGACGGAGTACACGAAAAAGTGAACGTTTTTCACAGTTATAATGATTGATAATAATTATAATGAAAACGTTCCTGCGTAATAATAATATATATTATTCCGTCGGCGGAATTCGTCATCGCGGGCTTAATGTCAGTAATTGGCGTGAAAAATTACTCTCGCGGCGGAATATTATTTTTCTCACTCCGCGCTACTATTCGGTCGATTTACATTTTTTTTTTTTTTTTGTGGAAATAAAAAAAAAATTATAATCGCGCAGAGAACGGAAAGGGGGGGGAGGGAAGGGGGACCTTGTAATAAAATCGTACGTACGCTGCATGCGGCCGATGTAATGGAGACGTGGTGTCTTGGCCGACTATCCGCGAACGCGTCTCTCTACAACGATAATATCGCGATGATGAGCGGTAAACATTTCCGCGACGGAATCTCGTCGACGACGACGACGACGAAATATCGCGTAAAGATTCCGCGCGTGACGCGATAATTTCGTGATTTTAAAGATACGAGAGCGTATGATATCATAAGTTTTTACGCGTTTCGCGGTGAAAACGTCAACCGCGTTCGGCCGTCGGCTGTGGCCCGCGACTGTGATTGAATTTTTCCATTACCTACGTCCGACGACGGACGGTGTCTTGCATTCGCGTGCGCCTTCCTGTCGCCAATATCCTTCCCCGTCCCCCGTCTGCGCGAGGCGGTACTTACGCGTCCTCGTGATCAATAATAATAACGAGCTATTGCTTTCGGCGAAATACGGCAAATCGATCTCACTTTATTAAAGTCATTAAAAGAGTAAAATATAACGATTTCTGCAGTATTTTATTGTTTGTGTATTTACACGCAAAAATATCATTTACACAGTACGAATAAATATTTTGATTTTTATATAATAGTGTCGAGTATTACACATCTCGTGTTTAGGTTCAATTTCCAGTTCGGTCTTAAAATGAAAGCTGCTTTTATATCAGATGGTAAAAAACGGGAAGTTCACCACTGAGATAGATTCACTTGGACGGGCGGGGTCGATTTACAACAATAAAAACTTGAGCACTTTTACGTGTTTCGTCACTATCGATACAGTAGAGTAAATGCTCGCGAAAAACACACCGTGAAACATAATAAATGTACGATTCCTTTAGCTGGAATTCGGTGTCTACGGATATCGTAAAAATATATGTCCCGTTGTCGTCGGTTGCGCGTTTTATCATCACTGTTATTATTTATCGGCAAAACACGTTTCAAAAACGCGGTAGTCTCCCCGTCCGTATCTTTTAATGTGCGACACACACACACACATATAACTTTCCGAAATGGAAATCCTATCACTCCGAACAGTAATAATTGTGTACGACGCACTCGGCCAAACGCGTTGCAAACACTTGGCGTGTGAAAATCCTACCGAAAAACACGCGAGTACGCGGAAAGTGAACGAGGAAATGTCAAACGGGCGCACATTTGTCAACGTCAGAACGATATCGATCGCGCGGAACGTAAAAAATCCGATAAAAATCCAAAAGAAAAAAAACGAAACCAGAAGGTTAACCGGACAGCGGCAAATAACAATATAACAATAACGCGACGCGAATTTATCGCGCTAATATGGTCACGCGCCGAACAAAGCTACGTAATCCAGGTTGATGATAATATACACTCTTATATATTATATCTGCGGTGAGCCTTTGCTCAGAAATTTCACCGCCCTAGAGCCACACGACCGAGCACATTAACAATAGTTAGAACATCGCAAAGTCGAAAACCTACCGCGATGATGATAATGTCGAACGCCATTTTTAAAATTTACAATCGTACTTACACCCGCGGTATATAATGTTATTATCGAACGATTATTCGTCGCACACGAGATAATCGATTGGTCGAAATCATCGCTGTAACGCTTTACGTTTGTGATTCGCAATGTGCACTAATAGTTTATAGAAATTCGCGACACGGACTTTCAAAGCTCCTCCTGGGAGAACGGTCAACTTGCAAATTTCAGGATTCGACTCACAATAATCACTTTCAAACAAAGAGTTATATAGCTTAAAATGTATTTGGATAGATTCAGTCGAGACGGGGTTGGTAACCTATTATGTCAACAGTTCAATGTCAACAGAACCGTATTCACGAATCGTAAATCATTGAAATTCGAATTCCATACGTGAAAAAAAGAAATTTAAATAGAACGATAACCTCAGTACAGTAAATAGTAACTATTATTGTTATTATTATACCTAATTAAAAATCAAATACATTTTTCGCATAGTATTCCGTTTCTAAATACGTTTTACGAATAATTAGTATTATTACAATCGTAATTAACCGACGACAAATAACTCGAGTGAACATTTATCGTGTCGGGCTATATTAAAACGTGCGTCCCTCTCGGGATCGCGTCTTACGGCTCACGCCCTCTTGCCCTGCCCTAAATACGACCCTGAATTATGTCAAACTCTCTTACTAATAATAATGTTTTCGACGGGAAAATATGCCATTAGACGAATGATATTACGGTCGTCGAATTGAAACGTCAAGTCGTACCTATATTTATACACTATTCTATTCGCGTAATATATTACTCATGTGTGAGTGTGTGTGCGCATGCGCGATCATGATATTTCGCGTGTTGTTATTTTTCGTTGTCTCGAGTAGACGACCTTCGAGTATATTACCCTATTATAATATATATAGTCATTCCGTCGGTACGTTTCGACCGGGCGAAACACGGAGAACTCTCGCGCGCGCGTCTGTGGCATCACATGAAAACGCGCAGCGTATAAGTGCGCGCGGCGCGGCGGTGGAAAACTCCCAGGTGTAAATTGGATCGTGAGAAATTAAAATTGTAAATAATTTTGCTGGAAAATGGGGTGGCACGATGGCGATCGTCGTGTTTTGAACGTAGAAGAGTTTTAGTCAAACACAGCGAGTATTATTTGGACTGAATTTCTCGCGTAAACAAACTATCCTTTCGAGGATTCAGTTTCTACTCCTTTACAAACGCGTCCGGCCGAACACAAACTCCGACACGGCACATCAAACTTTGGCGCGCGCAGCAGATATTCTATGCGGGCGGACTGCCCAAAACCAAATTACTTTACAAATTCCACGGTGTGTGTGTGTGTGTGTGTGTTACGCTATATTATATTGTTGTTGACGCGAAAAGAATTTCACACCAAAGAAACGTTTTATTTTAGACCAGTTTCCGGCTTGTGCAGTATTATAATATTATGATATATTTAAACAAACGCGACGACGCGACAGGAATATCCAGCGGAGAACTGGATAAAAAGATCGGCTCGGAAAAATCACAATATTCAAGAGGTCTTTTACCGGTCGTTGATCTTAATGTTTGTTTTATTTTCGTGCACGCCTAAATTAATTATCTATTTTGAATATACTCGTGAACACTATAGAATAACGGCGTGATTATTTGGTCACGAATTCCAACAGCAATACCCTCATTTACCATCATTGAATTAAAAATCACAGACGAACGGATATTCGATAAATGTTATTAATAATTAATATTGCAAGGACCAACCTGCAAGGTACTCGTTATTCGAATAGGAAAATTCAAACAAGTGCACGCACAACTGATAAGACCTACGAATATTGCCTCTGCAGTTTACAGTTTACAGATTGTGTCATATCGTCGATCGGATCCGTTCGTCTCACTCTAAACGACACACGAAATCGGATCGTCTTCCAGGCGAATTTGGAAAACTGACAACGACGACAACGACTCGATGAGTATACCGCAGCAGCAGCAGCAGCAGACCTCACATTATTTGCGCGCGTAACACTCGGTCGCGCAAATACCCAAGTATTTACTCGAGTTTCCTACTTTTTAGGCGCACGCGACGCCCAACGCGTACCGGCGAAATTATTTGCATACGAGATTACAAAGGACTATGCCGGTGGCAGAACGTGAATTTCGGGTCTATCCAACACAAAATGTATACAGCCGTCTGTACTAATACGATCACTACCGCAGTGTGTGTGGTCAGGTCAGTATATTATGTGATATAATTATCGTACGTATTTACACACGTGTTTATTATACTCGAATGTAAAGAATGTAATATATATATAATTTGGATGAAAACTTACAAGTGCGTTGCACCTGGGCGTACCTCGTATTTTAATTAATGACTCGAGAATGACGTATAGGTTAGGCTTTTCCTTCGTCTGGACATCGAGACGCCGCACACCGGCACCGTCGACGTTTAATTTGTGAAATAAGACAATTGAATTTACACATACGGGCGTCACTTATTCTTTACTTTGAGATAAAAAAAAAAAAAAAATAATAATAAAATTACGTCCGCTAAGAAACCCAAGTCCGAAGAGTCGCGTTACACAATATTATTATATTTTATAAATTCGACACCTGCAGAGGCGCAGTGAAAGTAGGTATAATAATAATAATAATAATAACAATATTAATACCGAGTGGGACGTGCGAATAAAATCTTATAAAAGTTTTCGCGCGAGATAAAAGTATGCGATTATAAGCGGACACGTGTGTATTCTTTTACGTTGTGCAAAAAAGCTTCTACACTGCGTGGAAATCTCGGATTCTTACGTGCTCCGTTTTGCGACGATAAAATTATGTTTTAGCCGTTCTATTTTCGCGAGCGAGCGATCTTTTTGAGTTTTCGTTTTTGACCTCATTCGGTTATTCGCCTTGAACTTATCTCGTTTAGGTATATTTTTTTTTCGCGACGGCGAATCGTTTCGTTCTGTTCTGTCAATTATTGTACGAGTATAATATCTGCGGTTCGCGGAGTATTAATTATAGATCGTCCGACGAAAATGATTTTGAAAATAACCTTCGTGAAATTAAATTAAATTCAACTACACTGCGAACTAACTGCTATACGAGTACGTTTGAACTTGAACACGCGTTGTTACGTTATTAATCTTCAACGGCTGAATCGAATAAAATTAACCATTATAATAATAATTACGATCCGAGTATAAAAGGAATAAAAAATATTTTACTCATCGTAATGTAACAGTTGTTAGGCAATGATTCTTTTATAGACGCTGTAATCAATCTTTGCACCTACGAATTTATTAAATGGTTTTAGCAATTTCAGAGTGTTCGATTCGAATTCGATTAAACGTTGCCGAAGACTTTATTAATTACACGACGTGAATAAATGATATGAAACAATAAATCTTAATTATTGAAAAAAAGCGAGACGAAGATTCCCTCGACAGGATTTTAACGTTTGGGTTAAATTATCATTGAAATGTGTTCATTATAATGACGTCGTTTAGAAATCCAATGCGCGATATCGTCGAAATAGCCAATTACTTTTTGGTCAGTACGATTCGGCAAACCCAAGTACAATAAGGCAATGATCCCGTCATATATTTCAACGAAACAACATATTATTGCACGAGCATTATGAAAAAGAAAAAATTCAAACGTTTGAAAATATGTTAGCAAAGTCGTAGTTTGAAACGCGAATGTAATAAAACTACCGATCGAGGTTTTGTAACTATTTTGTTAACTAATTAAAATATCCATCAAAACTAATAGTTCTAAATGTTACTACTACGTAGTACACTTTGATAAACAAACTACGATAAAACACATTGGCATGTACCAACGTTATGATATTAATTCAGCGGCGGCGTTTTGTAGATACGTTTGTTTTTAATTTACGAAACAATAATATTAAAATACCAATGCTCCTCTGCCATAGGCGTGTTTGCGGAGAGGAGATGATGAAATTGATGAAATATCTCTCCCACCCGAGCCTTTTCGGAATTCAACAGAATAAACGTTTCGCGAGCGCTCTATTTGTCGTTTTCATTATGTAAATTATTCTTTGATCTTTACGTTTTTGTTTTTTGTCCATCGACAATGATGTAAACAATGACATTGAAAAAATAACGAAGCACACATATACACGATTTAAAATTTGTTCGTGAAATTTCAATAAAAAACCAATACAGCTATACATGGTATTTATATATCTGTTGCGGAATTTTCGGAGAGATTCATTGAACAAAGTGAGACGACAATAATTGTCGCGGAGTCGATGCAGTGCAATACTCAACTCAATGATAAAAAAGTATGATAATCAGGGCGAATATAATAAGTTGATTGTAGTTTTCGGTACTACTTTTGGATAATATATATCGGCCGTACCAGGTCCGCAGACCGTGGAACCGGTCGATAATCATAACGCGATAAAGACATTCACACTATTGTACGCAACAACAATCTCGTAAATCTTTTTACCGTCAACCCGATCGTCAAAGAAAAATATCACACACAGCATACATTTAGTAGGCAAAGTCGATTTCTAAAAAAACAAACGCGCGTCGTCGTCGAATGAATTTTACTCCCTGAACTCACACCGCGCGAAAGACTTCTCGCGGCGGAAACGGACTGATCGCGTATGATATAGAATATAATGGACATTATAATATATGCGCGATCGGTTTACTTACGATTCCGATGCACGCGGGTATGTGTTGCGATGCATGCGTAGGGAACGCGGGCGGACGGGCTCGCGACGCGCCACGGTCAGGACACCGCCGCCGCGCCGCCACAATGGTACGGGCGATCCTCTCGAGCGCCGCGTACGCGCGCACACGTTCTCCGTGTCCGCGTGTGAATCGGCACACGCGTCGTCGCACTCGGTACACGAGAAATTGATTTGCGTTTTCGCTCGCGTGTAAACGACGACGCAGCAGCCGCGAAAAGGCCACCTCCGTCGAGAGCGAAGAATTTTATTCGTAAAAACAAACGGAGAAGAAGAGCAAAAAAAAAAAAAAAAGCAACACGACGCACGATCGACTGCAGTTAGTCGACGCGACGGAGACTACTACAATTTACTATTATCTCGCGTGTGCGCGCCCGTGGCCGGTACTACGGTTTTATATCGTTTTTATTTACGATTGGTGGTCTACTGCGGACGCGTCGACAATATTCTTCGAACGAGTCATGTCGTGCTCGCAGCGGTTGAAAGAGATTACTACTGCAGGGGGGCGCCGCCGCCGCGGACTACTCTACCGGGACGAAGGTCGGCGAACAAAATATGTAGGAAGTATAGGGAAAAATCACCGTCCAACAGGTATATGCGGAGGACAGAGAGAGCGAGTGTGATTTCGTAAGACCGTTATTGTGGGCATCCCGATCGGGGCGATATTTCATGCGACCGACGACGCGACATGCCGTTTCGCGCAATATGAAATAACAATAAATACACACGACCGTGTGGGTATTGTGCGCGTAGAAAGGTTTCGGATCCCGAACCCGCCGCCGCCGCCACCGTCGGGGTCTCGGAATCCGCACTTTGTACAAATAAAATACTAATAATAATACGACGATATACGGTATATGTATAATACCTGCAGCGGCGGCGTAGTGAAAAAACGTCAATTATTATTATGCGGTGTGATATAATATAATGCGTTTACTGCACACGCCGGGCGCCTATTATATCGGAAACACCTGTGTATATATATAGGGTCCGGACCCCACCCCCCGAAATCGTTTCTACCGACACGGCTTGTTTAACCGGAGGGGGGGAGAGACAGAATTTTGGCGTCGGTAACGTTATTTTGATGAAATCACGAACGAAGTCACGTATTCGCACGTCCCAACGGATATTATATCCTACATAGAAAATGTATATCGTATTATTTGTACGACGTTTTACGAAATTAATAACGTATAGAAGAAATTTTGGATTCCGAAAAAACAAAGATAACAAAGTCACGACATGCCGATACAAATAAGTAGTAAAAACGACGTTAAATTCAATTCAATCGATCTTGGCGCGACTACTGCGGTTACTTCTCGATTTTTGAAAAGATGAGGGGCGCATAGTACGAGACTAGAAAACAATAATAACCGAATATTCGAAACTGCACGAATAACGCTGTCGTAAAAGACCTTAAACGTTTTTAAAAAAATAATTGATTAGTTTGTAGTTTTCAATCTAATATTTGACACGTTGAATTCGTAATTTTTCTTGCACATAAGAAATAACCATAAAGCATAAAAATACGTATTTTACTTCGGACCGAATTTTAGATATAAGTGCATAGACGTTAGATTGCTTAGGCTCGTGTCGCCACCGTGGCTCCGCAAGTATTGCTAAATAAACGATAAGAGAAAACCGAAAAAAAAAAAAAAAAAAACGAAACTAAATGCTTTGGCATCGAGCCCGAGCGGACGTGTAATAATACATCGCAGGATCGTACACGCGATACTTGCATACAGGGTGCTCCACGGAAATCTGACAAACAATAAACTCTTTAAATGTATTCATATTTCTATTCTTAAAATGTTTATTTGTTTAGTAATAATTAAACGGCAGAAGCCTACGCTATAGTTGAAAATTTATATTTAATTGTACGTTTTATTTTTTTCAAAATCCAAAACAGACGTTTTATCATTTTACTAATCGTTAATCGAATAGTCTTTACAAAACGCGGCCAAATTTTAATATAATATGTATTTTTTTTTAAATCGGAATAAAATGTAGAGCGTTTTAAACATCAAGTTTCTCACGATTAAAATCCATTGAAATATTTGATAATACATACGCGTATATCTAGAAAGAAAGAAAAAACGTAAAACAGAACTTTCAAGTCATCGCGTTTGTCAGGTATCTGTGGAACACCCGGTACTACCGTAAAACATCTACACCGGAGAGACGTGTCGACGGCGCGATTGTCGTCGTTTCACACGCGAGGAAGACCGGTCTGAGAAAAACGAAACAAGCGCTCGTTGCCGCACTCATCGCCGAACCAGAGCGTGACGCGGCGGTCCGTCGTCGTCGTCGCCGTAAACGCTCCATCGAGTTTAGAAACGACGCGGCCGGCTCACAGTCCTTCTTCACTTTTGCCAGCTTCGCCGCCGGTCTTTACTTGTCAAGGGCAAGTTCACCGAGTGACCTCTCGCCGCGAAACACGAAAACTATAATATCCACCGGCCATACGTGCGCGCGAATTAAAATAATTTATTATGCACTTTGACATGTCCTATGACGAAACGATATGCGTGTGAAAAACGCAAGAAAAAATATCCGAAAAAACAATACTTCGAAAAAAGCTAATTGATTGTACGTGAAATTTAAATCGGTCTCAATAACACTATAGTCCGCCTTTGTTTTCATCCCTGTTTTGCTGTACTTTACGCGGTTTTTTTTTTTCACTTGTGGTAAAACGGTTCTCGGCAGACCGAACCAAGTGAAATCCCTCCCTCTCGCAGTACCTACTTTTTTTTTTCTCAAATATATCGACCGGCAGGCAAATAATCGACGTTATAAAAACAAAACTTATTCGTCATGTTTTATATTCTATGTATTATCTTTATCGGGATAGGTTTTTTTTTCTCTTTTACTTCGAATATTGTATTTTAATCCGAATAATCTACAGCTACGAAATAGTGAGCCGTCGTCCGTCGTCGGTTTGATTCTTTTGTTTTATCGTTATTATTATTATTTTCCCCGTCCGAATTGTTTTCGTTTTCGACGAAACGAACAATGCGCGATCGCACATCGCATCGCCGTCACTGGTCTCTGGCGTGTATTCGGCGAATTCTCAGCAATCGAAACGACGACGTAGCTGCTCTTCGCGATTGTTCGCGATATTCTCGATTTCTATTTTTCCCGATGAATAAATTTTATTTTTTTCTTCTATTTTTACATAAAAGTATCTCACATTATAATTATATATTTCATTACCTTCGCGCACGCGTTTTATTATATAATATATTATACGAAATAAGTACAGCGTGTAAAAATCATAATACAATATTATGTGTGTGTGTGTTACGAACACTATTATTACTATATTATAGCATTGAGTATAGTAGATTGTGTACACTCAATGACATATTATAATGCGCACGCGCGCATTATATAGTTAACCGTTTTTTTTTTTTTTTATAGAGAAACGTTACATCGTTTTGAAACGCCGAGCGTAACAAAAATAATTTCGGACGAAAGAAAAAAAAAATCCTACTTTTCCATTTCGTTTGAACTCGAGTTATAATAATACATTATAATATATTTTTATATTTACTTTTGAAATGTTTCATATTTTTCATCTCTCGACCAAATAAGCATAATATTCATATTAATTTAAGCTCTCGTTAAAATAATCACCTACGACAGTATTTTTTTTTTATCAATTATAAAATTTATATTGGTATTCACAAAGCGCTCGTTTTATTATCATCAAGAATTTCTACGGTATTAATAAAAATTACGTGTGCGCGAATTGAATTATCTTCAAAAGAATGTAATATTGGTAAATACGTCCGCTAAACATTGTATTATCTATACGTTGAAATTATTCGACTTTAGAAGAAAACAACCGAGTAATAAAAACACTCGGGACACTCGTGATAATTCGAAATAATCCTCAATCGGAGTTTTTATTATTATTATTATTCGCTTATTCTAAAAAATTTAAATTAAATCTGTTCCGTAAAATTCAAAGTATTTTTGAAATCATAATAAATATTAAATACGTCACGCACACGCGAATGAAATTATTGAATATATTATTATAAATTCACAACGATGTTACTTACTACTTGGGACACACTCGCGTTGATAATAAACACACAAAACGCGATACACTACGAACGAAATACACGGTCGCACACCGATGACGAACGAACGAACGCAAACGAACGAATGGCGGAGAAGACGTTACGCGATGGTGACTGTCACGGATGTGTTGATAAAATCTTTGAAGAAAGCCCAAATAACGTCCCGATAGGACCCCCAGTTTCGATTCCCGTACCTATTTATTAATTACCGGGATAGAGGTCAACTACACGCGTAATACGTGTATAATAAAAAAAGAAAAAAAAAGTATACCTCGCGATGATTCATATCGGACGGAGGCAGTAATAATTGCTGGCGGTGAAAAAAAATAAAAATAAAGGTACGTAAATAAAATATAAAAACTAGTTTTTTAAGACGACGACACGCCCGCTCTTCCTCCCCGTCCCCCTCGACCACCTTTTTTTAATATGAATCACACCTGTTTGAACAACCCTCTAAATAGTATACATCCGCCACGTGCAGTCGCTCGCGATGAGTCATCTCGTCACGCCGCGACGACGGCTGCAGCCGAAGACGTCGACTTGTGCGGTCAACCGACTTAAACTGCCTATACTACCACTGCCACACGGGTATAAATTATACGAATGAATCATCCGGGTTCGAGCACTGCCCGTTTCATTTCAAAATCGTCCAAAACTCGAGACGGATACGACACGAATCCGTAAAAAACGTTCAACAGATCAGAGGCACAGCCAAGGAAAGGTATACAATCCTCTCCTCGTCAATCGTTTCTATGCGAAAAATATAAATAACATATGCTTCAGGATTCTAGAAAAATATCGAGTCGTCGTGTGATTGTAATTTCATGTCGGATATTATTATATTACGAGGATCGAAGGATATGTTTTTCAAATTAATAGTTCGTAGTTGAACGCATATTATATTTACTATAGTTAACGCGAAGATTTCAACAGTGGAGAATTATACGTCAGGTTAATAGCTCAACATGACGAGAGGTGGCAAATTTTTTCGATTAGTTTAATATTCTTTTGCAGTGAATAGTAATATCGAATTAACATTTTAGAAAAAAAAAACGAATAATTTTAAGAAGTTTACGCCAAACTTATTCCATTTATTCATTTCTATTGCTGTTGTATTAGTCCACAATATTGCCATCATCGACGAAAAGATCGATTTTAAATAAAAATAAAACGAAAAAAATGGAAATGGATTTTTGTGAAATAAGTTATATGTCCACGCCTTCGTCCAAAGAAGAAACGTCGAAAATGCAGTCTAGAGTGGCGTATTTACAAATTTGAGTACACCGCAAGATTCTGTTTACGCGTCTACGAAGATCTATAATCTACTTAATACGTGCCATTGAACACTTTTCAGTTAAAAAAAATACGGAAGAAATAAAAATATCTATCGTATTATATTTCGTAATTTCGTTTCCTGTGGCTCGGAGTAACGGTAACGCTATAAAAAAATTACAAAAACATTATGTTTTCCAACGTAAACGTTATATAATAGGACTATAATGGGCTCGGTTGTGTATGCGTCGCGTCGTCGTTATAATATCGTATTATTATACAAGCGCTAGTAACTCGTATTTTCCAGCCGACCTAAACTCGATAGATTTTGAATTTCATGCGTCAAAACGAGCGTTCGTGCGACGCGCACAATAGGTCTAATCTTATTTATAATATTTTCTCCGATATAATAATTATAAAGACAAAAATCGATTGCTGACCGCGTAAAGCACACATTATGCGTTTGAATAATGGCCGATCCATACTCAATGAAACAACGACCTAGAGTTTGGATCTTCTAAAATGTATTATATTTTTTCGGTTACAGCCTACAACCAATTGACCTGATTTTTATTTCAATTTCGCGTGCGCAAAACAAATAAGATGAGTCCTTCGAAAAGTAAAAAATTGTGTATAGTGTACACTACTCAGAATAGAAGTAAAAGACCTCGTCGCACACGCACACGCACACGGCGGCGACGGCGACGACGACGACGACGACGACGACGACGACTACCAGGACGGCGAAAACAACAACAGCGACATAAAAGCCCATGGACGACGGATAATTAAATTAACGACATTGTGCGCGCGAACATATTATATTCTCTAGAAAATCCAGTAACGACCTAACGACGAAGCGCGATTCCAAACTCAATGAACCCTCAAAAGAGAGACGGACAGAAAGACAGTGACAGAGAGAGACGTATATATAATAACTATATAATGTCCACGTATGAGATATTTATAATATATTATTATGTGCGGCTTAACCTAAAAAAAAAGAAGAAAAAAATACTAATAATAATAATAATAAAAATTACAAGACTTGCAATAGTAATTGACAATGTAATGAGACGCATTAGCCGAATCGAAATTACACAGCACACTATAGCCACCATTGCCACCGCCTGTTATGATACTATAATGACGTTCTTTCCGATCGAACTTGTTTTGTTATTAATGCTCCCCGGTTGAAATCCATCGTTGACTTTCGAGGAAATATTAATTAATCGTACGAAATACCTAATATTAAGAATCGAGCCTAAAAAGTTTAAAAGAAATGCGATTTCTCACAGTAGTTGTATCTTATTGGAAGAAAAACATGACTATAACGATCGAGTCCAAATTATATCGGTAGAAGTCACGGCTTTCATGGTGCCCGGAAAAACGATAGAGTCGGTTTTATTTCTTTAATTATTTTTTTTAGTAAAACTTGAAAAATTGTTTAGACCAAAAATCCTAGCCTACAAGGATATGAAAATCGAGATTCGGAAAAATATAATTAAAAACTTGAGACTCGACTCGGCAGTTTTCTCGTAGATTTTCGGGGGCGCAGGAGCCCGATTGTTTTAAGCCTAATAATTTGTCGTACAAATCAGTATGGAGTTGAAATATTAATGAAAAACCGACGACGCCCCCCGCCTTCGTCACACAAAATATTAATATATAATATATTGTTTCAAGTCGGCGTGGAAAATGAGTGATATCACCATGTTTTCGAATCGATTTAATCAATTAAATTACGTAGTACCGTGTAAAATCGCATGAAATTCGCTCGTTTGAATTTCATATCATGACAACCGACCGACGGTCGAAATAATATGATTTATCACGACGAAGGGAAAACGGGCACGTAGACACGCGTGGCGGCGGCCAGTGTTTACGGTCAGTAAATTATTTTATTTTTGGATATAACTCAATGAAGTGATTATAATATATGTTTCACTGATAAACAAGCATATATTTTTAACCGTCCGTATAATATACATGTATGTGTGTATAATATTTTACGCGGTCTTCTTGTCCACGCGTGACCGTCGTTGTAGGTCAAGACTGTACCGACTAAAAATACAATTTTACACCAATCATAATAATAACAATACAATAACGAAAATAACAACATGAATATACGTAAGCTCAAAAGTCACCAAAGCGCACGCGATATTTTTAATCACAATCTAATTCGATTCCCAGAACAAGTCTCGAAAAACCAAACGAATAACTGTAATCACGCGACCCTGTGTCTGAACGTCGAAAATGGAAACGTTTTCGGGAGCAAACGATTTACTATAGATACACACATACATAAGTGTTTGCTTTTCTTTTTCCAAATGCGAGGCTATATTGACTCGCGATTTCTTCTCGTCGAATCTTTTTTCGTGGACACTAGGAAATCTCATATTATCAAAACAGATATATACGTATATACGTATAGTGCACGTCTACCTTTAGGCTGACGTTTTAAGGTCACTACTACAAGTGCACTGCAGATACAATCAAAACCACTCGGCGGAATCCCATTTCGAGCAGTATTATATAGGAATCTAGCCAGGAACCCTCGAGCCCGCGACCTCTTTTCTCGGGGAAACGTTTTAGACGTTCTCGCCGACCGAACACGCACGCACAAACACACAAATAATAATATAATCCTTGGAAATTGATAAAATTTCACTTAACGTTTTACCATAGTACTGTAAACATCGATTGTACTTATTATTGGCTAGAATTCCGATCCGAAACGATGCCCATGTTTATTTCGATCTAGAAACTAACAACTCGTTATGCAGGCGATGCCTGTCGTCCCGCGACGTTATTGCCGGTGTAAAATACCGAACGCCGACCAAAAATCGTGTCAAATGGCCTTTTGTCGCTTTGAAAATGACCAACAAACATCGTTTCGTCGTTGGAAATCGCTCGTTATCGGGAACAACCGTTGTTAACGCAACGATGTAAATATTATTCGAGCTCGCGGTGTCGGCGAAATGCGTTTTCGTCACGTGGCCGTAAGATTCCCCAATTATTATGAAACTTTACTGCTCTTTTCTGATAGTTTGGCTGATTATACGATCGGTTTACTCGCAAAACGGCAGTTGTGCCGAAACGAAGCCACAGCCGCTCATACTGAACGGTCACTACGTCAAGTGGCCGTCGAGCAAGACGCAAACAAAGTTCATCAGCGACAAACGGTACATACCGAAAAACATTATTTACACCAGATTTCAGTTGTGCTCCAATCGAGCGTTTCTGGCCGCTCCTCGTTACAAGTAAGACGTATCAGGTTTGTAAACGATACTAAGCATAAGACGGATATTATATCAACCGAAAAATGGTCGGGATAAAAACCAAACAGTGTCTGGATACACTCGTAACTATATACACATAACGTATTTGTTCGGGTCGATTCGGAACTGCGCGCCCACATGGACGAACGGGTAGTAAAAAAAAAAAAAGAGTATACCACACACAACGCGTTCGCTAGTTTTGTTTCGATAAAACGTCTTCGTGGGCTACTTGATACACGTCATATACACTGGGTGCTTTAAACGCATATCGAATGAGATTTGGAATTTCCCCCTTCGACGGGGCACCACGGATTTACGCCGGTCCAGAATTCGGGTGGAACCATTATTAACTATAATTCGATATTTATTTCTACGTCGTCGAATACACGCGAGTATAACCTATAGTAACCGTTACGCGATTGCAGACTCGGGGTGCCGTTCTCACTCGGTTACGTGATGGTCACCAACGAGGACAAGTGTTACAATCACGTGAAACCATTTCCTTGCATGGACAAGCAAGATTCGGGATTAGGAACTTGCGTCAGCGGGTCACTGGTGAACGCCATCGATCTGGTGATGGGACAAGACGGAATGCTTTGGGTACTGGACATCGGCATTTCGGACACTCTGAACGACCATCCGTCGAGGGACGGCGACCCGAAAGTCATTGGATACGACGCGGTCACGGGCAAAGTAAGTAAATGATCAAAATCATGAGGAAAAACCCCGAATCGATTAAATCATATTAAATCTTAGTGGGGAAGTTTAAAAAAAATTCAAAAGAAAAACTAGTAAGAAAAAAAAAAACAAGTTTAAAAACATCTAATTCAAACGACATCCGAAACATGAAATATTATGTAAATATCATAAAATATGTAAATGAATAAGTAATTCACGAAAACAAAGTCAAAGTATATAAGCTTGTGTGGTGAGGTGTAATATATATATATATATATAATTATTAACGTTTTGCCGTTTAAATTTAATTAATATTCCGATGAATATTATTAAGAGTAAACAATTGTTTAACACCCGTCGGTGTTTACGGATGTGGTCTAAACGGGCAGGAAAAATAAGGTCAGGTCGATTCACCCGTGTCCCACGGTCCATTATTATTTTTATAGTGATGGGTACCTATTTAGGCTTGTATTTCATGTGCGATGAGACGCAAAATACACCGCAAACATTATGAAATGTTCAACAATAGTAACGCGTTTGATAAGATATAATACGAACACCAGAGTGGAAGAGAAAAAAAATCATATTATCACAGTAACTTTTTTTTACAAAACTATAATAATGCTCACGTGGCAGATAATCGCCACCACGTCATCGATTGCGATACAACAACAGCATAGTAATTAATGTAATATTTTTTGTACAAACTTCACAAAGCTCGACGAGAGAGCATTATTATATTTTTGTAGTACGTATTTGTAGCGAAACTCGATGGAAAACCGATCGAAATTCAAATCTCTAATCTCCAATCACGCTAGATTAGAAACTCTGTTCCAATGATTATTTCCGCGTCTTGTTTAAAGGTCAGACACGTGATATCCTTGCGCGCGCTGGCTTGCCGGACCAAAAGCCGATTGCAGTATCTAGTGGTGGAGTACGTGAAGGAAAAGACGACGGTGCTGTACGTGGGCGACGGGGGCACGCGGTCCATAATCGTGTGGAATGTGCAGAGCAACGAAGGGTACCGGATCAAGTTGCCGCACTCGACCATCCAGGGGTGCGTGGACGGTCCGCAGGAGGACGTTTTTTACATAGCGCTGGTCGAGCACGATGCGGCCAACTACATATATTTCACGTACCTGTCGAGTCTGGACATATTTCGCACCAAGACCAAAGACTTACGCAAGCGCATGAATCCCAAGTGCATAGTCAACATGGGTAAGGTAGGGAGACGACGATAATATTATAACATAATAATATACTATATACTCGTGTGTGTGTAACATGCGCGACGCGGACTGTCGTCGTTATTATGTGCGCGGTCTCCTCTGCGACGCGATTTACCAGATAAAAGTTACGGGTGATTCGCCATTTTAAATAAATTTTAATTCGTATCGACCGAGTCGACCAAAAGACTCCGCGAAAAGCTCGTCGCTTTTTTGAAAAATGTCGTAAACCGCGTTTCAACCAATAGGTTAGATACTATACTGCCACGAGAGATACTTGTCAAATAAACAATAACAGTATAAAACTTACATTGGGGCATACGAGTTGAATTACTATTTTTATTACTTATCAGTTTAAAGCCAAGTTGAAGATTTAACATTCGATCACAATAATATTTTTAATCAACAACAAGAAACCGAGATATTATTACCAATCCGCGGATGCAATTTACACACGCACACACACACACACACACACACACACACACACACGCACAAAAAACGGGTCATTTGAGCACATGAATTTACACTCGTGCAGTACAATGTTTTCGATGAAGACCGAGAAATTGAATTTCAGGTAAAAAACCATGCAAAATGGTATTCCTAGGAGTCGGTTACGGGTCCGTACTGTACTTTCGGATCAAAGGCCAGAACCACCTGTACAGCTGGGACACGAAACAGAGTTTTCTCGAGGAGAACTTCATGATCGTGCGCAAGAACAAGGACTGCAGGACAATCACGCACGTGGACGTGGACAACGAAGGCGTGCTGTGGGTCCTGGAGAGTAACATACAAGATTTCATCTCCGGGCACGTGGGCTGCTTCGGACCGAGCATAATGTTGACGCCCGTTTTCGACGTGCCGACGCCGGTGTTGAACGAGTGTGAATCCACAGAGTCGTTATCACTGTTGTCGTGAACGGCGACCCGATTTCCGATCGCCGCCTTATATTAACGTATATTTCAATATGTGTTTTGTCCGTGTTTCGTTTTCGTCGAGCGCGCGTAATCGGCTTTTACCAAAACGCGTGTGTCACAATATAACGAATACTTATTATACGCGTTACGCGTGTCGTCTCGATATTATTATTGGCATAAATTTGAGTTTTGAATTCGATCCAATCGGGAAAAAAAACCGAGGTAGATCAAACTCAATTCACTCAATCCGAATGGAACAAAATGATTATGATGAAAAAAACCAAACCCGAAGTGAATTACGTTATTCGTTGTTTTTTTTATAAAATACACGAAATAAATAATAATGTATACTTAATAAGGCAAAAATCTAGTATCGATTTTTAATCTAGAATTTAGGTTAGATTTAAAACTCTTCAATTCGCAGGATTCAGTAAGGACTCGAGAGTGTGGTTCGATTTTTTATTATCTTTTTTACACGAAACCATTATCTACCCCAAGCCACTGGTTATAACGTTCACAAGTTAGATCATCGTTGACGAATCGACGTGGTATTTTATTATGATACTCGGAAAGTTACAACACCCGACTTCCGTACAGTATTATTATTATCATTATTATAATTATCACTATTATTATTATTATTATCGTATTGACTTTCTCCCGCGTGTGTTTTATTTAGGCTAAACTGTTATTGTATTGATTTCACTTATATATGTGCCGGCCGCGTGTTATGATGTTTGTCGGAGCCGATAAAGATAGTTTTTTCGGTTCGACAAGGCCGTCGTCGCCGTCGTCGTCATGGCGGTCGTCTCGTCGTCTATCCGGGTACCTCCTACAGCAACTCGACAATACGTATATAATATTTAGTCGCAGATGTTAATCGCACAAAGTGCGCGAACAAAGAGACTCGGTTAATTGCCACTTCCGAAAGCGACAAGTCATTTCGAAAAATATAATATATAAAAATATATACCCGTCTCAGATGTAGGAGACCGGCGCGTATTATCCTCTATATCAGTCATTGTCCTTTGTCGGATATTAAACTCGCAAGAGATTTCGCGTCGTCGTCGGCGGCGTGGCCCGAAGTCGAACACGTCCCAAGCCGCGGAGAACATTTCGCCGCTTTACCGGAAATTCGATCGACAACAATATTATCGCGTTCGTACCCTATTTACGAAACTTTTAATCGGATGGGGGGGGGGGGGAGAAACGCGTACGCGTAATCTACAAACCGTGCTGTGCAGCAACGAAAGAAAATAATAAATCAGTTATGGCAAACCGTGACCTGGGTGTGTATAATCTCATAATTCTCTTCGTACACACAAACGACGACGGTGTAGGCACCACACTAGCTGTTATTTTTAAGCATACGATTTTCATAAATCGTTGTAATAATAAAATGTGTGTATATACGTAGAAATTATTATATAACACTGCGGAAAATATGAAAACTACTGAAAAAATCGTACACAAAAGCCGAACGGGTCTTTCTTAAGATTCACTTTCACCGTCAACTGTACACATATTATACACTCGTATTATATCGATTGTTTCGCGCGCTATTATTATTATTATTATACGGACACTATTACGCGCATAGGAGCCCGGCGTGTGTGGCGGCGACAACAATGCCGTTGTTGTTCGGGACAAGAAAACATCGAAAACATAACGCAATTCAATACGGTTTTTTCATCATTTCGTTCGATTTACTGCGGCGAAACCCCATCACACCCCCGTCGGACGCTCACACACACTACGCATACGGTCATAATGATAATAACAACAACAATTATTATTATTATTGTCACACATCATTTCCTGATCGATTTGCAAAACACAGTCGTTGTATTTTCTCTTTCGGAGCAACGAAACAATAACGACGATTTACGAATCTAAAACCCGGCAGCTTATTATACGTGACGTTAGGATAAACATTCCATTAAATGTTTGGGATATTATTTTATGAGCAGATATTATACACATTTTAACGTACGATCGTAACAACACGATACGTTTTCGATGAGTTGTTTCGACCATATCCTCGGGTTCGAATTCAGAAATAATCACATTTTTCATAGATTTAGAGAAACCGTACCGGGGCCGTAGTAAATGTTTATTATCAAACGCCATCGACAATATTTTGTTTTAAAAAATATTCAACGTTTCATCGAAGTTAGCACGTGCATAGGTGCATTACTCGCGCATCGAAAATTCGTCAACACGACACGACAATATTATTCTAAAAGTCACGATAAAAACAGAGACAAAGTACCTAGAGTCGAGTGAAAATAAAATCTACGAGCTCAGTTCGTTTCGCGCGATGTACTTTGATCTTTTATTAGGTAACGTTATACGATATAATTCATTAATTATTATTACGATAATTTAGCCCGCTGACGTTTATCGCGAGACTGATAAATAATAATAATAACTGGACGCGATTTAAAACGAACAATTAACGCGAATAAAACGAGTACCTACGTATACCAATAATGATGTAAAGTAGGTGCGAAAATATACAAAAAAAAATTAAACTCGCAAGAACACTTTACTCCGTTAAAATTAGAAAGTGCGCGTTCACAATTTCTAAAAATTTATATATTAATACGTATGGCAAAAATATGACCTAATTTAATTCGCGATGTATCTATAAGTGCTAAATTAATCAATATAAATCTCGCACTCGGACAAACGAGTTTTAAACCGATTCAATCGCAAACACACGTGATGGTGTATGAATTACGGAATAAAATAATACGTTCTATAGACACACATAGATACCAGCTGTGTACCGTTCTTATGGTTCAGTGGCGATTCTAGGAGATACGGGACTCGCTAGGAGGTAGATTTTCGGTTAATCGAAAGGGGGCCCACCACAAATTCAATGTATACATCGTTTTTTTTTTTTTTTTTCAATAACAATAAAAATCAATTAGGGAACGAAATGTGGTATATATAATAGAGGTCGACTGCCTTATTAGACAATTAAGATAAGAGAATATGCTCTGAAACCCGTATCTATAATACCTATATAGCGATAGACACCATATTATATCAGTTTACTATATTATTAAAATGTACAGTAATTATTGATAAGCCAACAAAAAACACAATGTATATTTTTCTCTATAATAATATGTAAATTGCCCAAATACTAGAGAGAGAGTATTTTATTTAAATTCACAGACACGAAATTATATAATAATGAGATAAATTAATTTTTTTTTTCAGCAGTCGATTTCAGCAAATCAACACTTGGAATTAGAATGTGTTACGAAACGTCAATAGAGTGAACGAGTGTTTTAGTTTGAAATGTTGCCGAAATGTTAGGACTATTTATTTTTATTTTTTTTTATTCGTTTTTTTTTTTTAATGTTGATATCGTATTTGATTTTTATATCGACCCATTAAAATATCTATCCGTTAAAAAAAAATTATGTTTTTAATTGAAACAAACCAGTTTTTAATTAAAATAATTACACAGATTAAAATATTAATTTTTCGTTTTATTGCTTATTGCTTGCTAATTTTTCGTTAGCCGACATTTCAATCGATATTCAGGCCAAAACGAAAACACTAATTGTCTATATTTAAAACGGAATTATCTATTCGGAGGTTTTAATTTACGTATATTCAAAACAATGTGACAGTCACGTTATTTTTATGGGACATAAACATTTAAAGTCTCGTCAAATCGAGTACCTAATATATAATATATATATATATATGTAACTACGTATAAATCAACCAAATAGCGAATAAAAACGTTCCTTATTGGCTCGTAAATAACAGTCGAATAGTAAACAATAATTGGACGTCAAATGAAATTAAAACTTAGACGTACACTTAATTACAACTGGAAATAATACCTAAATCATTAAGTCTACCCACACGTTAGATATTATGAAACGTATTATCATTGATTATAATCAATGGTATTATTATAACTTTGAAACGATTAAATTGTATTATGATGTAGAGGTATAATATTACACATTATTGTTACTTTTAATTATATTTTAATTATTTTGTTTTCATTCAAACACACAGGGCAAATGAAATAAAACCAAAAATGCACGCATATAACAACACTTGAATGACAAAAAAAGTAATATTGCGTAGTGGAAAAACTGTTTGGTTTTCCATTGATTTACTTCATCTGCCTCATTCGCTTAATCTAGCAATTTTTTTTTAAATATTATATTTAAGTTTGAATTTGTCGTACGTATGCAAACTAATAATATGTATGATACTTTAAGGTAATCAATGTTATACGCATAAAAGCGGCCTGCCGAATTGTAGGATACGCTTAATTTAAACATACGAGTTTCGAAATAATAAACGACAAAATATCTACACCGAAAAAAAAATCGTTTAATTTTGGAAATTTCGTTGGAATCTTTGAATAAAATATATTCTCTATAAAACTATTCCATTGACTGTGTAATTCGTACCGAAAAAAATAATAAAGCTTACTGATTTCACAAAAATTTACTAAAATATCAATAATCATAAATAATAATAATGATACTATATATTAATAATCAAATTTTTCTAATATATTATAGAAAAATGTTGCGGGATGTCAAAAGTTGAGATCGAGGTCTCCTGGAACGAATAGTAAAAACACGAACGAATCATCGCCAAGACTCTGAAAACGCAAAAGTGTGATACACTTACATATAATATTCTAAATTGGAATAGAAAAATCGTTCTGCAAATGTTTTACGAATATACGATTTTACATTTTACGTTCGTCACACGCGAAAATATTCTATTTAACCGGTCGGCGGAATGGTGGGGGGGGGGGCGAAGCCAATGATTTCACATGTTTTTTCCAGAGCGAAAATAACACATGATTTCGGCCAGACTTGCTAGCGCACGCACGAAAAATATACAGCGTACAAGAAGCAGCGCTCGCGCCGATACAAAGAAGATTCGATCAGAACAACAACCATAGGGAAAAAAAAAAAAAAAAAAAAAAAAACAATTGTATAGTCACCGCATTCCAGAGCGATGCCATTCGCGCGTACCTAATGTACAGCGCCGCCGGTAAAAGTCTTGTATTTTAAAAGCCGGGTGGCAAAACTATTATAAACAAATGGAGAGAAAAAAAAAAAAAACAAAACTAACCAACTAAATCGAATAGTCTCCGCGCCAAATGAAGATATTAAAATATGATTTTAATGCGTTTGTTTGCGATGCGACTATAGTATTGAAAACGGAAAAAAAAAAAAAATGTAATAAACGCGCAAGCGTACCACCAATAATACCGAGTACAAAATATTAATAGCCGTGTATAGATATATGACGCGCGGCGCACAATGGAATCGACGTTAATTGAGATCGTGGCGATCGCGACGGGTGGCCTTTGAAGAAATGCCGGATCGAAACGTACGTATTGTATCGACCACGTCGCTCTCCACGCTCGGAAAGTGAATAAACGCGTATTAAAACATGACGTATATTGTACACTACATATCGTGTAATATTCGGAAAACTGTTCCAAAAACAGAGTGACACCACGAGAATCGGTCAACATAATATATACTTGCAGGTCGTCTTTGAGCTCGGAGAAGATGACTCTGTTGAGAGTACAGAACTCAACCCTTTTAAATATTGTTCTCCAAACCACCCTGCCCCAGAACGATTCCGCCGTAACGTAACGATAAATATCATTATTATATAATAATCAACGATGATAATACGCGATGTCGAACAACGATTTGTTATTATTTGAAAAAACGATAACTAGTTATTAATTTTCTAGCTGTTATGAAAATATTTTTAATTAATATCACGTGTTTTATGCATTGTTGTTGCGAAATAGGTAATATTTATTATGAAGGGAAACACAAACAGTGCTTAAAACATCGATAGGAGGGGGAGTATGTCTAGTATGTCTATACTTAGGTAAGCTCGATTTTAGAATTAATATATAAAGCTCTCCGAAATTTGATTAAGTCTCCACTAATGGACACCAACGATAACAACTACTATTGCGACAACAACGCGACGACGTTGTTATTATTGTACGTTACGTCTTATGATAATCACAACGTTTGATCATTACATATTATTATATAAAATATATATAGGTCATATTATCTACTATAAAACTTAGAAATAAGAAATGTCGTAAATTATAATCGCATAGGTTTTTTCATACCTTTTGAATTCGTTTGTTTCCGGCAGCAAAAATGAGGGGAAAATGTCAACTTTTAGTGACAAAACCGACGAAAATTTCCGGTTTCCGTTCAAAGTGCCGAGTTGTTCGATGAAAAATGTACTAGTTGGTGTATAAAAACGGTAAGTACAACGACAATATCAAAACCAATTATTATCGATTTTGCAAATCAATCGGAGGGCTGTTTATTTATTTTTTAATCGGGTCGTATTACGTTTTATTGCATTATTATGGCTTACGACGCCGAGTGCATAATATGAATATACAATGAAATGATAATAAAACGATAGACCCTTTGCTAGGATTCCACGAGCCCGCGTAAAAACGCATCGCGCCGCGTTTCTCACCCACAATTTTCTCGAGTACGATTATAATATTATACTATAAGTCTATTATAAATAAATACAGATAAACGCCAACAATACACTGCTATCGGTATCGCGGTGTTTTCCTGCGCTGGGAAAAATCTAAACGGTGTGTTCGTAAAAAAAAAAAATAGAATAAAAAACCGAAAATTAACAACAACAAAAAGTTATAAAAAAAAAAACCGCGGTAACCGCCGGAGAGGACGCGCGCGCATACCTACGGACGTCCGCTTTTCACGCATCGATAATTCTTATCGCGTTGTACGACTGCTAGTATACAGACAGACACTGCAGTGCTGGTGCGCAGCTTCGTTCTGTCGGATTCTGAGAAATCGCACACGTCGTTGGTTATAATATTTATTATATTATATATATAATACTATAATACTTATACAGAGTGCCCCTGTTAAATATTTAATTTTTTTTTTTTTAGTTGTAATAGAAAAGCCATCGATTCCGTAATAACGATGGTAAAAAATTATCGATTGTGGATTATTGATCGGCGAGAAAAACGAGAATAAATTTTAACAAACTTCACACTGAAGTTTAAAAATCATAGACGTACACGACTCGATTAAAAGTTTTTTAAAAATGTCAAGTCACTTACGGTTGAAATCCAAATAAGAATCAGATTATTATTTTTCAGTGTGAAAATATAACAATAATTATCAAAAACAAAAAAACGAACGGAACTTGAAAATGATAGAACATGTCGGACGTCCCAGGGATACCCTGTACAGTGTCAATATCGATACACATACGACTACAACGTGCAGGTAACGTGATTATTATTTTCCATGCGATTTTTCTACAATCTCAGATAATGTTTGCTCAATGAAGGATCACGCGCGAAATCACGCTTTTTGTGTACGTGATTTTTTTTTTTTTTTTCTTCTTCTAACCAATAATAATGACGTTCACACTGCGTAGTTCGAGACGCGGTTATAACTGTAAATGCAATATCGTGCACAGGTATTATTATTATACCTATATAGTAAACGAATCGTTTTGTAATATTTAATCGCCGACCGAGTGTTACGCGCCGCACCTGTACAAGCGTTTTTTTTTCAATTCAATCAAATGTTTAAACGCAATAGAATTTCCTCGTTAAAGGCCGCGCGTATGACATACGTAATATACTCGTATGTCGACTTGATCGCGAGGGTCTTGTCGACGCGAATTCGTATTAAATCGATCACGCAACCTGCAGCAGAGAAAATATATTCGCGATATATAATATTATAGTTTACTCGCCGCGCAGCACGTTTTCCATAGTGTAAACGGTTTTTGTTTTTGCCGACGTCACGCTAATAACACCTCGAAAGATTTACAAGAGACGGACGGGTTACATTACCGGCCGGAAATCTCCGCCGCCGTTTTGTTCGTTCTCGACCGCGCATTTGCCGTTTGATTTTCGCTAAACACCCGTAAACACGTATAGATAAATTATATTAAAATTCAATTTCCATCCCGTCTCACCGGCGCGGCGGCGCAAATGATAAAATCGAAAGTACCTGAACTATATCGGCAAACGACCGAAAAAGGTTTCGCAAAACCCGGCACTTCGCGATACTACGACGACGACGATGCGGACAAAAGACTACCGCAGACGGGAAAAAACTTTTTTACGATCCTCAAAGGTTTAACTATAAAGACGATTAATGCGATCGATTCACCGTTTTAGCAACTGTTGCGGACGATATTTATCGCGACTGCGATGTATAACACAGTTTGGACGCGTAATCCACGCCGCCGGAGTCTCTCGTCTCGCGAAATAGAAGTTGCGAAATTATTATTACGATTGGCAACGGTTTAAAAGAACGATTACGACGGACAGCGAAAATGAATAAACGACCGGGGCGAGAGACACCAGATGCGCATTTTCAAACGTCAAATACCTCACCGCGCGTCGTAATAACGACGACGATTCGCGTTTTGAAAGTCTCGATTTTTCGCGGGCGCGGAGAGAAAAACAAACAGACAAATGCGTATTTTTGGATTTTGCGCTTTTATCGTTTTCCACATGTGTTCGTCGCGCGATTTACGACGGCGATATAATGCACACATCAATCCGCCGCGTTGCGGTACTCGTATGATATAATAATATAACGTGTGCGAAAAAAACGCGCGCGCGCAACACATTTTCGGCGGCTCGTAAAAACACACATTATTTATTTCTCTTGCGGGGGAAAATGAAAAAAAAAACGGTGACGCGTGTGCTAATCACGAGACGCAATACGGAAAAAGAAAACGCGCAAAACGCGCAAAACCAAACGCGTACGACGACGATAATAATAATAATAATGGCGCGCGGACACAAATGGAACCGTTTAGTCGTATTACACGCGGTGTCGGTCTCGAACGTTTTTCCTATATAGTCATGTAATAATAATTAATAACAAACGCGTTATTATAGCGCCGCGTTTTCCGGTCGCCAAGTGTTATAACTGCCGGTAGTTGTACAACGCTCGCGCGTATAATACCGAATCGCCGCCGCATCTAACGAAACCCCTATATAGACGGACGTCGCTCGTCGGAACGGCACTGTTGTGAAACGGCCGGTCTCCTGCGGATCCGCAGCTGCGCGAGGACATTTTTATCGGCGGCCAGGGGAGGGGGGACGTCGACGACGAAACGCGTCCGGAACCGTATTTTTTACAGTGGAAAAAATAAATAAATCGTCGCGGCGCACCGGTCTCTGTTATTATGCCGACGCTGATAAAACGACCATAGAGACGAAACGGTCTCTAATATACGTAATTCGACTCTTCTAATTTGTTATTGTTTCGTGCTACACGCGCGGACGAGGACGAATATGTCAAAGCCGCCACTGATTATATTGTTTCGAGTCGATGACATTTGTATTGCATTAAATATTAAACGTATGAAATTCAGTGCCCACTGAAAAAAAGAAAAAAAAAAGAAGAAAAATTCAATTTACGCCCGCACGTTACAATATCGACGATCGTGGTGGAAGGCGGCAGATTCTGGCGATTTATATTTCGGTCGTGTACTCGCACGCGATTCCTCGTCATGCCGCGCGCGACGCGAGAGTTCGTGATCGTGTCCGTGTAAAGACCCGTACGAATGCTCGCGCGCGCGCGCGCGCGCGCTCACACATAATACACACAACACAATAATATAAATAATATACAATATGTATTATTATCCTTCGGCGTCGTGACTGCATTGTCCGTCCACGAGCTGCGCAACAATTAAATTAATCCGGTCCGTTAATTTTCGACACCGGCAGTCGCTATAATATACGCGGCGCACATATTATAATATGTACACACATATAAATCGAATTGTATAATTTTACGCGTTCAAACATCGTTCGGACCGCATGCACGACAAAATAAAACCAAACTGCACACACGTCGTCGTCTTGGTCCGCGCGGTCGTATGTTTTTCGTCCTTTTTTTATTATTATTCCGCCGTCGCCTTTTTTCTACCTTTCCCGGCCCGTCGTCGGCGGACAGATATTATAAATATCGTCGTCATAGGACGACGCGCGCAATCGTATAAATTTTCGTATGGTTTTGTTTCGTTATTTTATTTTTTTTTGTTTTTTTTTTTTTGTCCAAACGACAGAGTTCGTTGCTCTTCGCCGCTCGAACTGCTACGCCGCCGCCGCCGCAGCGGCAGCTGGCCCGGCATCGACAACGCGGTGGAACACGAATAAGTTTCGAATACGATGACACTTCGACCACGATCAACGATGCGTAAAGTATATACGTATAGAGGTAGACACTCGCAGGAAACGTAAAAAGTGTTCTCGGGCGCGAGGTGCTGCGCGTCTGCGCGGAAAGACGCGCGTTTCGCCCGCGATAATAGCGCGCTCGATAATCATAATAATAATGATTCCGTCTCGTTATTATAACAGACCTACGGCGGCGTTGCTGCGGTCGTCCCGCGACGGGTACCCGCGCAATTTCTATAGGTAGACAAAAAAACCGAGCGCACCACCGAAAAACGTTTTGTTTTTTATCCGTTTCTCCTCGTCGCGACGGCCGCGGAGGTTTACGTTCACGCGAGCCGTCGACAATTCGCCGGCTTCGCGCCGCCGCGTCCGTACGGTTTATCATAATACATATATTATTATATTATGTGTTTCACCCGCATAACCCGTATCGTGTGCCCCACCCCCCCCCCCCATTCACACGTGTTCCGACACGAAAACTAGACTCGTCGAAACGTCTCGGTTATACTGCGAACGAGAAAACAAATTTGAGTCTGTCGAACCGTGAAAAAACTATTTTAGAATTTAAAGAAAAGAAACGCATCATTTCCAGCTTTAAAAATACGAATTATTAAAAAAAAACAAAAATTCTTTTACCCGATGTTACTTCCGAAACGAATATATTTTCTCTACGCAACGGAAATCCTTTCCAACGCGAAATTTTCCAAACGTTTTTTCAACCCGCTGTAAGTCGTATAAACGAGTTTTTATAAGTCGAACCGGAAAATAAATGATTTATTTCACAGCCATTTTCGACGAAGCCTTTGTTGCCTCAATCAATACGCCCCCCCCCCACCCATCGTGCCACTGTTACGTGTGATTCGAAAAGACCTTGCGATTAAAACGCGTGAAATTTTGTGAAATTCGCGCGCTGGTTATATCAGCTATAGTGTGTGCCAACCTGGTACCAAGTATATGCGCGTAAAATACGCCACGCACACACACACACATCATTTATCTTAAAAACGAAAGGAAATGTTATTTTGACGCAAAGCTCGTTAAGTGTTTTTATGTTTTTTTCCTTTTTACTTTCGACTGTTATAAATATACGTATACCCCGTTTGTAACTGACCATACGGTGGCATCGATTTTTTTTATTTTTTTTTTTTTTTTACAACAGGTCGTTGCGCCGGGAAATTAACCAGGTGCCGGATAGAAGTTTTTTTCGGCAGTAGCCATAAAATCTTTAAACATTAAAAAAACATATCCAAGTCGAAATTAGAGTACGTCGACCCATTCGCGTCTGCCATTAGCCGCGGCAAAGAAAAGTCTAATCGAGCTCGTAAACGAGTGCGAAATATCAAATCGAGTACATTAGTAGCGCGATGCGAAAATAGATTAATAAATTTTTTATACACGATATTACGTTTAACATCGCGTGTGGACTATATTAAACTATCGTAACGTAAACATTATTTTCAAATAACTCGTCACATAAATCGTTGCACACGATTTATTGCGCGCGAAGGAAATAAGAAATCGCTTTATCGGATGGCACAATTCACAACGCGATATCAAAACTAGAATATTCACGACCGCGGCGGGCGGCGGTGGCGGCGTCAGTCAATCGAATAGATACGTTTATTTTTCTCAATTATGAAATTTTTATCCGATAATTGATTTTATCGATTACGCGAGTATGACGTTACTCCTCGTGCGTACGTGTGTATTTGTACGTCTATAATAATATTATCTATATTGATTACAATAATATAAACTACAAATTATTTGTTGAAATTTAATACAAAAACACTTTCACGCACGCACAAGAAAGAAAAAAAACAATAGCACTTTTAACTGTTGTAATGTTGAACGTCCGTCCGAAAGGCACGGTGGTAACGATATGGGCGATTCGATTTGACGAAAAAAATAAAACGACGGTGAACGAAGGTAGGCAATTCGTTAACGAAAATATAACGGAAACCGCGGTATGGAAGGCATCCAGAATATCGTCTCGGCGCGTACGTGGCTCGGTTCCAAAAACTATAAAACATCATTAAACGTACGTCCAGAAGGGGGAAAAAAATAAATAGAACGCGCATATGCGAAGGTCTTGATTACTCTCCGAATCCGTCATAACGATTTCGACTAACGTCGCGTATTTTTGGACTTTTTTTTCGGGGGGGGGGAGGGGGCATCTAAACCTTCAAACAATATTTCAAGTCCTGTTTTTTTTCCCTTTAATCACTTATAAATTTGACATTTACTTTATGCCTTAGAAGCTTTTCATCAGATCAATACTGTTCGATAGTGGTTTTGCGCAGTAGTTGTCGTCATCGAAGTTTTGAAACAATATTAAAAATAAAAACACGCACCAAGGAATAGTCATAAAATAATAGATATCGTCGATTCTCCGCATTTTCTTTCGTACAATAAGTGATGAAACAACGACTGATTTTTTTTCGAGAAACATTGATCTCGACACGTGTTTCGATGCCCAAACTAATTACCCAAATACGTTTCTGTCCGGACGGACGCGCTTTTAAAACGCCACACTACATAATCTTCAAATAACAACACTCGGTAACAGTTTATTGTATACTATGAGCAGACGATTAGGAAATACGCGATGAATGTCGCGTATCGGAACAATAATAACGTTGGGAAATCGTTTTACTATTGTTGTTCACAGCACTATTACGTTCGCTATACTAATACATTTTTAATGTCATTCAAAGGTGTTTAGCCCCGGTTAATACGTATTAACGCCCGTGACTAATTATTAGGCTTTATACGTCATATTTTCGACGGCATACACGTATAGGTAATGCGTGTGTCCCGGCACGTTGGTCTGCCACGTTCTTTACTCCGTCGTATTATAATACAGCCTGAACGGTTGATAAATTTCACACCGCACTCGATTATTTACTCGTATACGGGCCGAAGATTTAAATACGACGATAAAAACGACGTTACGACTGCAACAATATCGCAGAATCGTGACGAAACACGCACAACGGCGGCGGCGGCGGCGGTGATACACAATCGTAACAATCGGGGGCAAAATCGCCGACGACGACACGATTTCACGCAGACCACGACGAAGATCAGGGTGGTTGCGCGGAGGATTATTCCGCACCTCCGTCAAAAAGTTTTACGATTGGCTTTGGTTTTATAACGTTTAGCTTTGTATACCATATACTATGGTATGAATCGTCAATAAATGGTGATGCAATAGTTATATTGCTGTTTATAAATTCGATGTCGATAAACTGTTGTGATGAATCGAACGTGGTCGAAGTTAAAATTTGATCGTATCTATTGGCACGGGACGCTAGTGAACGATTAGACTAAAGTACCCGTCATAATATTTTACGAATACAATCGCGGCGAACGACGACGACGCGTCAAAAACGAATCGTGAAATATTCCCTTTTAAACGTGTAAATATGTCTGCACAGGCTCTCGCTGTGGTCGGCGGTTGCAATAGATTCGATTAGTCATCGACGTATTAAGAAACTTTGGAATATGCGACGGGGCATATACGTAGTATGCGATTTTACCTCAGCTGCAGTGTTTCCCAACCGCGCGGTGGTCCGTGGCAAATATTATTTGATTTGTGGAAAAATTGTAAAAAAAAAACAGAGAAGTAAAATATTTATCGAAACATATTGTGCGCGCAGATACATATACGAATACAGCCGCACGACTGGCGATCGTATTCGTATTTGATATATTATAATGTGCGAGCGGTCCCCGCGGTGTACAAACTGCACACACACGGTGATGTTAAAGTCTCTCGGGCAAAGATTGGAAGTGTGAGATACCGTGGCACTCGGCAGGAACGAATTAAAATCATCCTATATAGAAAGTGTGCCACCGTGCCCGACGACGACGTTACGAAATATTCATCCGGACGGGCGCGGCGGCGCGGCGTCAGTACGGCTGGCCGACCGACGGATAGGTCCGACCGACAAAAAAAAAAAAACACGACCGGAAACGGCAGAGACGGCCAATTATAATAATATATTTCTAGTGTGTGTGTGTGTTATATTATATACCTGTACGTATAGCGCGCGACGGGTTTTCGCGACGAGAGAAGTCCGTCGAGGGCCGCGGGGTAACGGCTAAAAATCGACGCCAAGATCGTCGATGACCGCGCGAGCGCGCGCGCGTTCGCGTAAACGACGCGTTATTATTAGGGACATTTATAATAGCATCACGTGGGTCGGCGAAATTTCAAAATTCAAACGGAGTGGAAAAAAAAAAAAAAAAAACGTACGCGCCCGAGATGAGCGCTGCAGTGCGATCGACGTGTAATGGCAGCGGCTGCGCTGCCCTTGATCCACTTTCGCGACGGCTGCTGTTGCAGCGGTCCGGTTTGTTTGTAGTTTGCGAGCCCGCGTGTGTACGTGTAAAATGACCGCCATTTCGTTTGCAGTCGATTTATAATAATTACCTTATCACCTGCACGCGCGCCGCGCCAAGATAAGCCGAAAGCGGCCCACACACGATCCGTTTTTTCGGTTTTTTTTTGGTTTTTTTTTTTTTGCGAGTCCTGTGGCCGAAAACTAAAGCGGCAACGCTTCGGCCGGCTCGTAGGCGCGCGCGCTAAGTGAAGAAACGATTCAGAATTTTGTTTCCACGGCGGTCTGTGTCTCAGAGACGACTGCGTGCGAGCGTTTGTCTTACGTACATTTTATAGGATATAATTTAATGATATATTATTATAATATTATAGTTCCGAACGGTTCACTCGGGACGCTCGGACGTCCACAAATTACCGATTTTTTGTAATGGGCTCGTTGAGAAAAATCGATTTATTTTAAAAAAATTACACTTAGACACGGGCATCTATATCTATCGATCCATTTAGAATTTTATACTGCCTATAAATATTCTACCTGATTGGCCACTCGCTATTTAATAATATCAATAAAGCGTTCTAACAATTAATTGAAGTATATTTATGAAAATGTAATAGAATTATATTTTTATCACGCGACACCGATAAAGATAACCAACACGCTTTATGACTTGAAATATGCGACACAACTGAATGTTATTACGACAAGCTGACGAACTTGCATGAACAGTGCACGCGCATTCCACAGTTTCGTTTTACTTTGTAGAAGTCGAGGAATTTAAGCCCAGGTAGAGACTAAAATATACATTTTTTCGTACTATACCCACTTACAAATACATAACCGCGGGGGACTACGCCCTGCAGTTAAGAACTTTTTGCTTACGTTTAGTTAACGTGTATTACATCTATTATAATCGAATAAAAAATAAAATCAAGAACAAATCACGGGCCAAATTAAAAAGTTCGCTCGATATCGTATCGGAGTCGTTAAAGAGCATCTCGCCTAAAGACCAGATAAAATCGTGAAAACCAGCCGCAGTTTGTACGAGTTGGAAATATAAAAAACCAGAAGTTGACGCAGCTTTTGGATCTAAGCGGTGGTTTCACGGCCGTTTAGTCGATTCAGACGACTCGGAGGAATACACGACACTCCGCGCGAGACGAATTATATATCCGATACAGAGGCGCCCCCGGCCGGCCAAACACTTTCGTTTGCCTACTACGACGAGGAATCGAACGAACGGTTAAAAGAAAAGCGCGAATCGTAATCGCGTTGTGCGCTGTTGCATATTATACAGACGCGCGTGAGGTCAATGGTTAGAGGAGTGTATAATAATAATACTGGCCTGGCGTACGTGTATCGCGGACGAACGAGAACTACGACGACGAGTATACGCGGCGCATTGTACACGCTGCCGCGCTGTCGACGGATCGTACGTGATTTATCTGACAATGATTCTATATACCGCAGCGCAAAAACAAACACCGGTCGCGGAAAACATTATGGATAATCTGCTTGTTTACGTTGTTTTTTTTTTTTCTGAAATCTATACGCAGTCGAAGCACCGATTTTAAAATATTAATACATTATGACGTTTAATCGCGCCAAACGCGATTGGCACACTTGTGAGGAAAAAAAAATGGATTTTACCACTGTCCTTCACCTTTCTACAACTCTCGGACGTATTCCTAACCTCGGCGGCAACCGAAACTATAGACACGCTATAAAAATCTCTTTATTGTAATGGTTTTTTTTTGTTTACACGCCGCGGTCGGGTCGGAGATAAGCTAGTTGCGTCTTTCACGCTCGAGGACGTTAAATCCACCGCGGTACGTTCGTGCGATGAGCTTTTACGCCAGATGCACTTCAGAGCGAAAAGCAAAACGATCAAATACAGAACGCAACAAATAAAACAGGCACCCGCATTTATGCCATTGTGTCTCTCTGATTACCCTACGCGCATACAAACACAGATATGTATATGGTAAATTACCGCGATTGAAATGTTCGCACGTAAACGTGAACAGGTCTTGAAATTATTCTGGTTAGTTACGATTATTGTATTTGAACTTTTTATCAGATACAAAAGCACACAATATTTTTTTCAGATAAAATCTATTTAAAAACAATGCCATTTGATAGTGTAATGATTTAGTGTCGCTTTGATTTATTTCACGTAAGAACAATAATATTTCGTTCTACCTAAATAGAAGCACAGATAACGATCGTTGTCCAAGGAGAAGAAAAAAAGGAAAGTACTTACGATGATTTATGGAAACGATCGTGTGAGCATAAAACAGAAGCGGTGTATTCTACACCGCCGCCGTCTACTAATCTAAGGATCAACAATTGCGTGTTCTGCAGGTTAAACGATGGTGCGAGACTATGAGTTTATGATTATCTTTTAATGAATCACTCGGGTGTCTGTCCTTCTGATTACCTAACGGTTAAACTCTATAGTACACAAATTATTTAGAAAATACTTTTACGCCATCGCACGATATAATATAGGTATCTGTTTAACAGAGTGACGTCATTTTTTATCACGAAAAAAGTCTCCCCTATAGAAATACGAATACATCGATTACGAGCGTATTTGAATCGATGTTGTCGTAACAAACGTTGAAATAATTATTAATGTTAAATCACAGTTGGTAATAATATTTAACTTTTAAACGCGTTTTTTTTTTTTTTTGTATTTAAAACAAAACCTTATAAGGCACAAGTTGATTGATTACATTGAGTAAGTAAGTCGTATATTGGTACTTTTTTCTAGGAAAATGCGTGTTGCACAGCAGTTGTAAACGGGGTTTTGTGAGCACACACACACACACACACACACACACATGTACGAAACGAAATACTGCGGCAGCAACGCTGGCGTCTATCTGGTCTTGGGACATTTACCGCGTGGCCTTGGGTTTTATAAGGATTAGGATCTGAGACGCGCACGGGACGTCGTCGACGGCAGCGTGATAAAAAATAAAAAAAAAAAATCCGTTGCTAACGACTCGTCGTGGAACGAGTCTTGCGCGATGCAAAGCTTGCTGCAAAAACGCGTATTATTACATCCGCGTGTGTTTGTTTTTTTTTTTAAACTCTGTTTTAGAACAATCACCACGACTACACCGATACGATATAATACTATTACTACTGTTCGCGATAATATTATTATCCTCAGGTTTTTTTTTTTTTATAATAATATATAGTCGCGTGGCGTCCTGCGACACCGATAGCGCGTCGAATGTAGGCCGTCGACCATACAAATAAATGCGCGCGCGATATCGGATCCGATCGATGTACGTTTTTGTACTAAAAAAAAAAAAAAACCGATTGAATACGTTTTTTGTGTCGTCAAAACGAACATTCCTCGTACTGCAGCCGTATGCGCTTTTTCTGTCGCGTATGATATCACTCGTGCGCCAATTATTATTATCTATACGATGATCGACAATTATTATTATACATTTTGTAAGTGTATAACGTATACAACGCATAACACACTCGTTCGTCGAATCACGCGCGGACAATGAGATTCCCACGATCTCTTATTTGGTGAGCAAAATACAGAGGCGAGGCCTCTTTAAACAATTCTCAACCCCCAAACGTTTACGACTGTTAGTCGTAGTAAAATCAGTTTTCAACTCGACGTGTAATGTCATCAATATTATACGAAGTGCGTTATAAAACGCATTGTAATCGAACGGTCTAGGTGTAATATTAAACGCGTATAACATACGTATTAACGACGTATCACTGAAAACAAGGCTTACAGCTTTTAAATACACGTCGTTGTGTTTGCTGTTACGTTCGAATAAACGTATTTCAAAAAAAAGAAGATATTCAATCGAATTTCAAACACGTTTTCGATTTATTATTTATCGTTTTTAAATTTTGTGCATTATTTGATGCTCGACAATTAATATATATATATATTTAAGAAAAACAACAAGTATTCGAAACGTCAGCGTGCTTTAGTCGAAAGAATGAAAAAATTCAGACCGGGAATCTCTTCCAGCGAAAACGATAATATTTGACCGTGATTGTGACGATCTCCACGATCACACATACACCGCGCGGCCGGCCGTTGGCACTTCCCTACACGTTTCCATAGTAAAATAAAAAAAAAAAAAACACATTGTCGAACAATACGAAGCGCATGACATTATATTTTATACAGAAACTGCCGCGGATATATTATTATATTATATGTATTCTGATGCCGCCTCCTCCTCCTCCCTCTTTCTGCTCTATTGACGAGTTTTGACTTTCAAACGTGCAATATACACGTCCGTATAACATTTAGGTTAGACAATAGCCGCGACACTAATACGTTGATGTAGGTTATGCGTTAACTCGATGTGCGAAGCGAGCGCGCGCGTGTTGTGCGAGTGTATAATTATAACGCGTGTACTTTATGGACTCTCCGAGAAGAACATTGTGCAATTACTTATATACCAAGGTGTAATACTTAAAAGACAGTACGTATATTATATTTATAATGCATCGTCGATATGTATTTTCAACTGTACATAATAATATAATACAATATAATACGCGAAATGACATAACTTGGAAGGCACTTCCAGGCTGGCCGGCTTTTTCGACGTTTTAAGCCCCGGTTATAGTCAAACGCGGCGGCGCGGCGGCGGCGGCGGCGCAGTAGTCAATCGTTGCGCAAAACAAAACTCGTTCCGCCGCGACGATTGTAGAGCGAAAACACACATACAAAGTTGAAGTTTATAAACGCGCCGTCGTCGTCGTCCACGATAACAGTAGTAAATCTCGTTTTTTTTTTTTTCCGTACGTATATACATATTATTATTACATATTATTATGTGTTTACTCCGCGCGCAAAGACGTTAAACACTCGAGTACATCGCCGTTACCGTTTACGATTTTAAGAAACATTCTACGTTACGAGTTCGTATGCGTTCGAATAGATAAATCGTGATTCGAAAAACGATATCTGCGAGTAGACGAGGTAGATAATTCCGGACGTTATGGAAAACAACGAAGACGAATATTCACTGCCCTTAGTGTTCCTAATATTTATTCGAGCCCGATTTGACAAAACAGCTGATTTCTTGCGTACAGTCTACTATTTCGATGACAAATAACAAAACGCGCAGTGAATACGATTTTTTCAGGAAACCATTACTCACCGTCGTCTATTACCATATATATATACGCGTAAATACCTAATAATAATTCATTGTAATTATTTCCTCCTGCCACCCTCTCGAGAAGATTTCGGTACCACACCGATTATACCGGTTAGTCAAACGTGACCTTTATCAAACCATATATATAATATATAGGTTTAGCGCAGCCGCTAAGTGGATCGTATATGTGTGTGCGTACGTGTGTGAGTGTGTGTGTGCCACCAGACCTACAGGCACCTGGCTTGGCCATTACCGGTCCAAATAGAAGCGCCTGTTGAATCGTAAATTATAAAATCTATTTGGAAAAGAAAAAAAAAAAAAATTACGCTATAAAAAGGAAGTCTAGCCTCGAGAGAGAACTACTGCAAACCCGGTATAAAATGGTAAAATTACTATTTCTTTACAGTTTTTTTTTTCTTTTTTTTTTTCTCTCGTACCTACTTCGACATCGGAGCACGTAATTAAAGAAGAAAGAAAAAAAGAAAAAAGAGGAAAAAAGTAAGACGTGCGCATAGAAAAACCGTTCGAGTTATTAGCCTAATCGAATGTCGTGGGGTAAAAAAAGAAAACCGTTTATATTTAAATGAAACGACTGAAACGCCGACTGAAAAAGAGTTTTCCCCGAAAACGCATCACCGTAAACGCATCAACACGTCGGAAATCTCGAAACCGCAACAAGACGGACGCGATCAACGGATTCGCGCGCGCGCGGTTTACCGCCGAGAGGAAAACTCTGTACGATTTGCGCGTTCGAAATCAACGCGCGCGCGGTAAAAGCGCGTAATTATCGTATAATGCGCGACGCGACTACTACTCTGATAATTCCACTGCAACATTCACCTGTCCACCGCCCGTATAATATAATATATTATGATGTCTTTTAGTAGAAGACATGACAACGTAACATCTTACGAATAGGGTGAAGGTCACAGCGCCGTGTGATGAGTCTCTCTTCGTGTATGACTTGTGCGATTCGTAAAACTGGCTTCCTTCGACGTTAAATATATTTCCCTTTTATAATATTATCATCCTACTCTCTCGATTTATCCGCGCGCGCGCGCGCGCGCGTTAAAATTACCAATAGTCCTTAGGGTAGAACGTGTGCGATTCGCATATCCGACGACTATACGTCGTATGGCCAGCTGACCTCGATCAAGAATTACGCGCTCGGTAGTGGCTGAACGACCCAAATCCAAGAGGATATCTCAATATTTCGGTCACTTCGAAATGCTCGAAACACACAGATCTATTGTCACAATCTACGACCTAAAATCTTTTTAATCGTACGTGAGCATGCTTTTGGCCGTGACGTAAAATCGTTTAGGAAAAAAAAAAAAAACTAGTCTAATTTATTGCTTTCTCTCGGCAAAAAAAAAAAAAAAAAAAAAACAACACAACAGTGTGAACTATGCGATCAAAGTTTTTTTGCCGTATTTAACCTTCTTATTTTCACAACATGAAACGTGGAAAATCCTCCGTGCAACCCATTTTTTTAATTACTATTATCGTCAAACGTTTGCATTATAAATACAACAGAAACAAGTAGCTGTTTGAATACAACTTAAACACCTAGCATATTATAATATAATACTCTTTTACAACGTCCAAGACATTTAATTTAAACTCAGCCAGCTATTACATAACTAAATTTATTAGAACCTATTTTAATGGGTTGTTTATCATAATTATGAGATAAAACATAGGTTTTAATTGCCTCGAATTTTAAACAGGTATTTTTCAACTATATCGAAATATTTAACAGCTCAATAGAAGTATTTACATTTAGTTTATTATTGTGCGGTTAATTATACACGGCACGAGTGTATACAATTTTAAAACCTATCCTTAATATAAATAATTACATAATGTAGTTTAAAAAAAATATCTCAATAACCCGTTGCAATTTATTACGTCATATGACGATTTAAAAAGTTTTCTGCGTTATAAAGGAGACAATGTTGGTAAATGAATAAATTCACTGCTAAAGTGGTCGGAAGAAAATCTATCTGGTATTTGGAATGTATTTGATTTCAATCGACGACGAGAGTGAAAAATCGTATCTAGTCGAATTGGGTACGTTGCGTGAAACGAATACTTATGATATAACAATAATGTATACACTGTAGGTACACCCAAAGTTGAACGGTATTTTATTATTATCATTACTGTTAAAATATTATAATGTGAAAGTTGTATCGCATATGCATATTTATAAACGAAATGTTTGAGCATGTACCGAGGAATAAGGATACAAGGAGAATTAATTCGAGAGAGATGTACATTAGCAACCGAATAATTTGTGACAACGCGTAAACACGTCGAAGCGAAATACACCGTGCGCTGGCTTTTTTTTTTTGTAAATCGCACATAATATATCGTGTACAGTATATTTACGTGTACGTACGTATATATTCAACGCGATCGCATTGTCCGAAACGAATAAACTGTTGATTTCTTTGGAAACAATCGTCGGTGTTGTTGTTGGTTTTTTTTTTTTTCGCTAAACTGATAATCTGATTGTTTTGCCGACCTTGAAATACGATTTACGTTAATAGGGAAGTTTAGACCACCTCTGCTGCACACGTATAGTTTAAATAGCAAAAAAAAAAAAAAAAATAAGAAATTCATATAGGCATAAGACTTTAAATTACATGGTTTAAAACGTTGTTGTTGAAATTACTCATGACTTCGATTTCCACGTCAATTGCATAACGTTCGAAATATGTATAAAAAAAACGTTCATTCGAATCGAATTATTCGATAAACGGACAGCCGACAGGTGTATTATTATATTATACGCATGTACTTCTCAGTCGCTCTTTATACGCGCACTCTCCTTTTCCCTCCCATCTCTTTCTCGATGTGTACGGGTACTGCGTTTCAATAACTAATTTTCGGACACATGTCGTCAGACGAAATTTATCATAACCCAGTAACATTGAAAATAACAATTGCATAACCGCCATCGTGTCGTTCTAAATATTATATATATATATTGTAATTACCAGTAGGTACCTAACTACGCGACTAACTGTACATTTAACGAGCAATTACCGTGTGACATAACCGTGGTGTATACACGTACAGATTTAAACGACGCGACGCGCTTTAAAACAAACGATCGCGGCGAAAATGGGACGATTTTCATTTTTTTTTTCATTCTTTGATATTTACATCAAAATTGATTTTCTAGATTTTCTTACGCGCGATTTTACTAAACTGCGAACACGAAAGCAGCAGCAGCAGCAGCAGACACGTGAAATATAATATATACATTGGTTTTAACGCGCGTTCGTATGAAAGTTTTTCAGTTGTTATTCGCAGTCGCCGCACAGAGCACAATGATTCATGTATACATTATTATTATATACATCATCGTATCTATTCATCTTGTTACCGCTATGACAATGTAAACACTTGTTTTGAAACGCGTATAATATTAACTATAATATTATCGCCGATAAATAAATAGGTGGGTACTTTCTTTTTTCGTTTTTTTTTTTTTTTTTCGATTCATCGCCGGCCGCGACGACACTCGCGCCAAGTGTGTTACACAATTTCGCACATTGCCTATGCTCTAGACGTGTATAATAAAATATTGCATAAAATCAGGCGGCGGCGGCGGCGGCGGCTGTCGGTTTCGCCGTGAATTATATACACGAATATCGTCTCGAGTGTGGTGTGTATACGAGTGTGTACGAGAGTGGTAGGCAAGCACGCGAACGGGCGAGTTTAAACACATTAATACAGAGACACCGGCTGCACGAGTATCCAGTCTGCGAGTGTCTGAAAACTGGAACTCGCACGCGCAGTCCGTTTGTAGGCCTAGGTCATCCGACGAATTGTGGTATCAAGTTCAAAGCAATATAAAAAATAATGCGTAGCCGACTGCGACGACGACGACGACGGCAGGATATGCAAATAATGTGTTCTCGTGGCGACGACGGAGATAAAACAAGAAAGGGGGAAAAAAAAAAAAAAAAAAAAACAATGCGCCTCGTGGTTGTAAAAACGTTCGGTTTTTATACGCGGGTATTATTCCACTTCGCATTCGCTCGTTCGTCGTCTGTCGATAAATTTCCCAGGCTCGCCACCACGTTTGAAAAAAACACATAAAATCGGCCGGCTCGCTTTGACGGGCAATTATTTTTGTCCTCAGCTCCGCGACGATATACGTACGTATCGTATACACGTATTATATAGGTGTGGACGACATAATATACGCGAACCGCCGGCGCGAGCGATATAATATACCGGCCACGATATTTCCAAGTCGACGCGACCGCAGAGTATTATAATAATAATTAGTATTAACCCTACACTGCATGACTTAATTTTTATGTTGAAACTTTCGGTTGAAAAAATTATTTTTAGATGTAAATAAGGTCAATGATCATCTAAAAAATACTTTTTTTGAATTTTATTTAAATTTCACTTTTTAAGGACTACTTAAGTTCCTGTATCATCCATGATACATCATGCATTGAAGTAAAAAAAGTAAAAAGTAAAGTAAACAAAAACAAACTAACCAACAATAAGAAATCTTTTCTTTATTATTAACACATAACTGAGTAAGAAAATATTTATTTTTTTGTTAGTTATGGTAATATTTTCCACTTTAATTGAACTATAAAAAAGACGTTTTTCTGTTGTCGATAACAATTATTATTAATAGCGATTTTACTAATTAACAGCTGATGTCAAAGACGTTTTATCAAATAAATAACGTGTGGGTAAATATATGAAGATGTCAACAAAAAGACCGCCAAACCTTTGTTGTTATAGAAACGGCAGTTATTTTCAATTTTCATGGTTGTATCATGGGCGATACTTTATGCAGTGTAGGGTTAAACGGCGGTATTCTTTTATCCGTTTCCATTGCGCGCACGCCTTTTCGTCGTGGCCTACGAACACACGAGCACAACGTTTACCAGCATGTGTACGCCCCGCGGACGTATACGTATAACATACGGACGGAAGTCGACTACAAGTGTCGTGTGCCCGGCGCGTAGAGCATATTTTAGTAGGAAACCGCGCGAAAAATATATTACACCATCACTTTGTCGTGTGTTTTTCAACACGATTCGGTAATGCGCCTACGCGATACTAATACAAATATTACGTGCGAGCGTTATCTGGCGTGGACTATGCCAATATGGGAAATAAACAGAAGGACCGGATATCAACGACAGGACAGAGTATCCGGTTGTTTTTTCAACCTATTGTATTTGGACACGCCGCCGCCGTCGACACATTATACGAGTAATACATTAAACAATAAAGAAATATTATGTTGATAACGAATATATATGGGGAAAAGAAAAAAAAAACGATTTTTTTTTTTCATTACTCACCTGAGGCACATTATTGAAGAGTATGATAAATAAACGATACCCGTCTACAAGTCATGTGTACAATGTGCGCAAACAAATGTAATTCAAAAGAGAGAGCAGTTTTTTATTTATAAATTACAAATTACGTCAGCCTAGCCGATAACAATTATAATCATAAGATAATACCACTTAGAATGCCGCTGGAGTACAAATCGAACTCGGAGATTGTAGTTATTGACTTCTTAATTCATAAAGCAGATAGTCAGATACTCGCACGAAATTAATTATAAACGAAATATGAGAAATTTAAATCGACACAAACACACGTTCGTTTTTTTTGGGAAACTTGCAAATTACTTACAATTTATTATCTTAGAAATTAAGAGACGAAACATTCAAAAGTTATCAAACATAAACAGAATTATTTTTAAATAAAAAATTATTAATTCAATAGGACAACGCGTTGTAAAGTGTATGTAAGATGGAATTTGTCGATGGTTAACATAATGGGGTAATAATAATAACTATTCCCGAAGCCTTTTAATGTGTGATTTTACTTTTACTCATATTACCTAATATGAAAAAAATATTCAATCGAGTATTTGTAAGTAAACGTTGAGCTTTAAAAGCAAATGGAAAAGCAAAAAAAACAAAACCAACATAAACTAATAAAATATAATCGTATGTCTACGATTGACGACCATAGATATGTCGTTCGCAGAGAATTGTGCGCAGAGAATAGATTAATACGGAATTGAGCTTTTGTAAGCGCGTATAATATTATGTTATTACTGTTATTGTTATTAATACGGCCGTGTAGAGAGAACGAATTGTGTACGAATTGCCGGACATTCTCCGAAACACGTCCGACAAGAAGGCGACAGATTATTGTTTTTTTACACGTGCCGCCGCCGCCGCCGCCGCCGGTATAACATCTAGTCGACGAAAGAGAAAGTGATGATGATTAGCTGGTAAACTGTGTAAACGCACTTTTTAGTATGATTTCTGAGTATACGCGCGTACACACACACACATTACGTCGGTATAACCATCGTTATGATTCGAGTGTGCCTCCTCCGGACGCTCGAAAATACCATCGTTTTTCTTGTTTTTTTTTTTTTTTTTTTATCGCTCCATGAAGTAGTTCGTAAAGAATTCACCGGTCCAGATCAGAGGTCACATCGGTCGGTGAAAAAAAAAAAAAAACAACAACCACGTGTGTCCGAACCCGGATCAGTGTTTATGCGTTTGCTGGCAACAACAACGAACGCGCACACGAGCGTGAAAATACGATAAGCCGATAAAAACGAACAATGTAATTAAAAGGGGGGGGGAGAGGGGAGAAAAAAATGAAAAATAATTCCATAAAAATAACACCGTGACCCTGTCTCGGCGGCGGAACGGTCGGTTTTCAAAGTCAGGGTTTTAATTATTACAGAAGTTTCGATAAAAATCCGTGTCGCTTACAAATATGTATCTCATTATTATGCGTTGGACTTTTTAGTCGTAAACTATACTATTCGACGAAAATAATTTTTACTCAAAATCCTTGATCTTCTTCTTCTTGGTTTTGCGATGGCATTTACCCAAGTTCCGAGATACGTTAGCGATAGTTACGGACTTGGATTTCGACACACCGTGTAGGTAATCTCGATTTAAAAACAGCCTTAGAACCAAGCGTTTATTATAGACGCTCGGGAAGGCCGCACAATATGAAAATATGACGGCCGGGTATGGGCAATAAGGATTTTTTTTCTCACTAGTTTGAAGCGTGAATTTTTACTTGAAAATAAAATAAAAGTTGAATTTTTTCACGGGAATTAAAAACATAAAACGCGTCCCTGAACTTGACCGCCCGTAGACTATAGTGAATCTTTTACTTTTTTTTCACGAAACAAATTCACAAATGCGCGGTGGTTAATAGAGCATATTATTAACCTTCTTAATCTTTCTGACGAAAAAAAACTGGAAAAAAATTAAAATAAATAACTCGAACGCTTGAAATCAGATCGAAAAAGTACGAATTGTTTAACGTCTATTATGTCGTATACGGCAAAAATAGAAAAACTTATGTAAAATAGTCATGAATATTATCAAGTATTATTATACAATCGTGCCATAGACAGATAAATAATTTCAAACTAGCGACTACATATTGATTAGGTGTTTTCAAACCATATTATACAGCTTCCTCGTCGCGTTTTAATAATAATTATTGGTAAATATACAATTGGCAAGAATTACAATAATCGCAGAATGGAGATAAACACATAAAATGAGTTGATAAAAACACGCGGCGAATAGCACTGTTATTATGTTTTACATCGGAGTTAAGTCGAAAAGCGCCATTATAATTAATGTACACGGTAGGTACGATATTATTAGATGAATTAATAATTTCTACGGGCAGTGAAATATTATGTATTTGTTTGTTTCCCTTAATTTAAATTACGGATACGCCCGAGGCAATAAAAATGTGAATGCATGAATTACACATTACACAAAATAACTTATAAAATTGTATGCTAATATCTACGAGCAAGTAGTTACGTAAGTAAATATCCAGGTGTTTATTAATTTATGGCAATGAATTCTATACTAATAAAACAATTCGGGAAAAATATTATATTATGCATATAATTTATCACAACTACTATCATGGTAATTGGCAATTATTCGTTTTGACAAGTATAATAAGACTATGCTTATATTTTCACGAAATTGCTAAAGGAATTAATTGGAAAAGGTAGAAAAAGGTAAACGAAAAAATTGTTCAAATATAACATTGGTAAAAGCGATTTTTTTTTTTTTTTTTAATAATATGAAATTATTTAAATTTAATTCATTTTATGTCCAATCGATATGCTCGTAGGAAGCTTCGATAATTACAACATTTTATGTTTAAATTTACAAATGGATATTTTCATTCCCACGTGCTTTTACTTGTACGGAAAATTATTTTAAAAATAAATAACAATTAGCCAATCGGGTATGAAAACACAACAATTTTACAGACGAGTACATTTTTTTGAAGATCTATATTTCATACGTTGAAAACATTTTATCTCTTACAGACTATAAAATACTATTCCAATACCGAAAATAACACGTGTTTAATAATTTTGAAAAAAAACATATTTGTGTATTTTACGACTTATTATAGTTGAGTAATAATAGAATCGATAGTTGAACGACTAGGACAAAAGATAAACGTAAAATAATTTGACTGAATAAAATTAAAGATTTATTTTTCTTATAAATTAATTTCTTCGATTTAGACGACTGACGCGCGACGGCAAAAATCTACATTTTCCATTGGATTTCATATCATAAAAAGCTTCTTCTTTTCTTTTTTTTTAATCACTTTGCAAACAAATTGTTTTAAAAATATAATATGTCGTTAAGTTGTTTTCGTCTACGGGTAAAGTGCCAAATAAAAATATCTCACCGACACCGTATAATATATAAAAGTAACATCATAATGGTTAAAATTGAAACTTTCAACATCGCCGGAGCTATTTCGGTCAAGTCATAACCGAGAAAATATTATGATAAAAAAAAAAAAAATTATTTAATTTTTTTTCAACTAATTATACGCGTAAGACCATAAACGAAATGTGTGACAAATGATAGACGAACGTCAACCGTACGACGAGAGCGTATATATTATGACTTATGGACACGGAGAGTCTCTAAAAATGGGTTTTTATAATAAACACACGCAGACCGACCAACAACAGCCGACGTTCACTCGTGACGGTGGCGGCGACGACGACGACGACGGCGCGACGGTCTCGTTTTACATGTTTTATCCTGCGCAGAGTCGTTCATCTGCAACAGTAAAACCGGCGAGGCTGTACAGTCGCCACCGCTCGAGTCTCCGCCGTCATCTCCGCGTACGTTAATGATATTCGCGACGATCGATTCGGGCCTAAACCGATCACATGTAAACATGTGAAAAGAGAAAGATGAATAGAGAGAGAGAACGAGCGCATAAACACACACATTTAAATATACACACACATATCATATATATATATACGCTATACTACTATACACATAATAATATTATATTGGCGCCATGTCTACTGAAAAGATAAAAAACAACTACTAAAGTTGCGCAATTGCCTGCGGCCAATTTAATAACACTTTTGCTCTTCGACAACAAACAGTATAGGTAATATGGTAATTGTCCTCGAACGGTATAGGCGATGGAAAAAAAAAACGCAACGATCAAGGGTGAAGCCGGGCGAGAAGAAGGGTTAACGAGGTGGGGGACAATGATAATTTTTAGACCGTCCGCGTCTCGATAAATAAAACAATAAATTTTCGTCATCGGGTTGCGAGCGCGCGCGCGACCGGTCTGACATCGGTGGCGATCTCGTTTGGCGCCGAAGCAATATACAATTCATGTATAATCAGAAATCGCGCGGCGGATACTGAAAAAACGCATTCAATAAAATACCCGTATCGCGTTAATAACGAAGATTACAAAATTATAACAGCTAACGCGTAAGAACAAAATATAATACAAACACAAAACTGTGACAAGCGGACGAACCGCGCGAGCGTTTCCATTTTTTTTTTTTTTTTTAGGCCTCAAATAATAATCATCTATATGTATAACACATACGGTTCCGTTTTATTTGTTTATATTTTTACGCGGCGTCTCATAATCGGCCAACGACTTATGGTAGGTACCTCCTAATTATTATCGAACCATTTGATTCGACAGATTATTTACAATACAGTTTAATAACAACCATCTATTAAATTATGCACCCGAGAATGTATTCCAATTATTTATAATTTTCATTGGATTTTAAACGATCCAGGTGAATTCTCTAATTTAATTTCATGCAAGTAACCCGATAAGCTCGATTTAATTCGCCGGTGTGCTTTTTGATAAATCGTCCTATTTACATTCGAACACGAGAACGTGTATAATTATGAATATTAAAACACGAGTGGACATATAAGTGGACTAACTCGAGTAATACTGCATCCACATTAATATGTAATTTTAAGTAAGTTTTCTAGATGTTTAACATTTAAGTTATTACGAATAAATAAATTAGATTTAAATCGATACATATGAAATTCGAAAGAAATTCGATGCATACAAATAGTATACTTGATATAAAAACAATTCATTGTGTCCGATCGCTACAAACGTGTATTGGCAATAATTATGTATTTTATTAAACAGGTACTTTGAAGACTAAAAGAATAATAACTAATTCTTGGATACAACAAAAGCAATAACATAAATATAATATCAGATAACTAATGAACTTTCAATAATCAGTTGAAATTATCTATTTAGTTCACATAAAGAAAATTTATCATTAAATGACTACCTATTAGTTTTAATTTTTTCGAGTTCAAATCATCAAAGAAGGTTAAGGATCTAACAGAGAGAATTATTGATGATTCTATGAAAGTCAAATTGTTGTCGTCCATGTGTTCTAAATAACGAAACGAAAAACAATTATCAAACCATTTTACCCATACTTAAGATCAAACCTTGAGAGGCAATAAAAATATTGGACTACGTCCATTGTCCACCCGACTGTCCGTGTTTCTAAATAAATAATAAAATAATATAAACCCAACAAAAACAGTAGGAATTATAATCAATTTGAAATATTTAATTCAGAGTTAATCAGAGTTTACTTTTTAGCAGAAGATTTAATTTTTATGATGTACGTATAATATAATCGAAATAAACAGCGATACAGTTCGAGTGCGATCCCAAATTTAAATGAAGGTCTCCACGGTGAGTTCATTTCGCAGACAGGTGGAACCTTGACTTCGAATACACTAAATTCATATTTTTAGTTCAGGAAAGCAAAAATAAACTTGGACAGATTGAATTGTTACTAATCTGTATACTTTTTACCTGCACTACTTTTTTTTTTTTCATGACGCACTTTTTATCTACGCGCAATATTTACTTGAGTTAAATATGTCAAAAAAAAAAAAACATTCTTAAAATATAAACCTCTTCAATGACTACAAATATCTTTTAACTCTATTTACTATATACAAAACGAGCGTGTTGAAATTTTAACTTTTATACCTAATTAATATCAACATGATTACCATAGAACGATGTTTCTATATTTTTCAATATCTAATTTTATAAAAACCTCTAGAAAAAAAAACTATATCATATTACTCTTGTCATTCAGATACCAAAGAAGTTAAAGTAGAACATCTAGTTATCGATTCATTTGATTTTACAATGTATTTGTCAAAATTAATTTCCAATAACAAATTTCAAGTAAGTATATTAGTTGTACGTATTTTTGTTATACTCAGAGTAATTAGTTAATTTAATAATTCGTGTTGATAATTTAATTTTTAATTAATTACAATATCCACATTACTGTTACGAAACAAATTTTCAGTCAAATTTTTCTTTCTATTAAATTACAATCCGTTCGTAGGTACAATTTCTTAAGAACTCGTGAACAACAACACGTTGGTATTACATAAATTCCCGAATCCGAAATTGAAAAAACCAAGGTGAATACTATTCTGGAAACGAAGGTACCTACGAGGAGTACACGAAAAATAATCACGTCCCCCCCCAAGACACAATCGCCTCAACAACGTGCGTTATATCGCCATACCTACGGTTATAATTTATATTATACTCAGATGATATTAATAATAATTATAAAGGTCCCCGAAGGTTAGTTAAAAATCGCCCTACAAACCATGTCGCACGATCGATTCGACGTTATTAATAATTCATCGAAAACCAAACGTAAAATCGGAACAATGACTAGTTGTTTTTCGCGTAGCGTTTACACATTGTTGTCGTACACGTTATAGACAATATTATTTTAAAACGTGTCCTGCGATGCGTGCAGCGACGTGTCCCGCCGACACAGTGTGTAATATTGCCGTTTACATGTGTCGAAACAAAAAGAGAATTATAACAATATAATAGCGACTATAATAATAATAATAATAATACTAGGTATATAGATGTACACCAGTTACATATTACAATGACGCGTCTGCAGGGCAGTGGCGTGTTTACGATTATAATTTCGAAAGATTTGCCACAACGAGGAATAAATTCGTGAAAATAATATTATTGTTACCCGTTCGATTGGTGGTTTGAAAAAGTAAAACTAAAGTCATCGGACATTAAGTATGGTATTATTATTATTATTCACATGGCGCGTGTTCGCCCTGTACGCAGAACGGGTATGTCCCTCGGAACGTTTCTCGAAACGAATGGAGTGAGTATATAAAAGTAACCCGTGCTAGATTATTATAACATTATTATTAATTACCAAACGGCACGGAATCGTCGGTAAAACCAGTTCCGAAAAAACACACACACACACACACACACACCTGCAGAAGCTCCGCGCGACTTCCCCTGCACGACCTTAACACAAACACTGTACGACGCGATGTTCCGTTTCCTATTTCGCACATCGAATCCGGCGAAACGACGTTTCCTGTTTGCCGATGACGAGCCGACAATAAAAACCCGCCAAAACTCTCGACCCACACACGATATTTCAAGTATACACATATATTATAATATTATATATTATTATTGTAATTTACATTTACGACATAGACGGTCGGTCGGGACGATTGGCGGAAACGTATGGCGAATCGTGACGCGGAATCTACTCGGAAACAATGAGGCCGTTCGCCCGCGAAACGATACTTCGCGCAGTATAAGGTGTGTGGTGTAATCATCGCGTATAAAGTCCAGACCGATTGTCCGCAAAACGGCAAAATAAATACTGTTTTACGGGGTTTTTCCCGTTCCTCGAGTACTCGAATGCCGATTTCATACCGATAATATTTATGGTGACGAACTGCGAAGCCACTTACTTGTCTCGGACGGAGCGAACGCGTCTTGCAGTCTTCCGCGTGAATAAATTATCCGATTTCGATGTGGCGGGCCGAACAACGCGAGAGCCGAAAACGTCCGACGAGCCGGTGACGGTCACGCGCGAAACGCCGGCGATAACGTGGAAACCGCGACCGACCGACTGATATATTCGCACGTCGCGCGCGGGCCGAGGACCGGTTGGGATTTTCGGCGAGTGTGTGCGCGGGCAAACGATACACTCACTGCGGCCGGCGCGGAGCCGATTTTCCCGCACAATTCTATTCGCCCGGCGCGGTATTAAAATCGACGAAAAAAACCGCGGAAATCCGGCGATTCGATCGGAGAGTTCGCGGCGGCCGATCCGGATATCGACTATACGGACGGTCGTCGACTATAACGCGCGCGCGCGCACGTTGTCTCGAACGACGTTGCGAATAATCTTGTTTTATCACCGCGCGTCGAAACGATTGTCGCGTCTCGATCGATACGAGTGCGGAAGAATTATATTTTTAACGATTAGAAAAAACGAAAAAAAAAAACGATATTAATACAAAATATACTGTTGCGCGCGCTCGATAACCGAGCCTCGTGCCGGTCGCGACTTAACGGTGTGGTGCGCACTGACTGTCTGCGGCCTGCGCTCGCGCGTGTGTTGTCGGACGCGCGCGCGTTCGCTGGTCGTAGTCGCGGTCGCCGCCGCCGCCGCCGCCGTCGCCGCGCCGTTTTGGCCGGAAGGTCAGCTGATTAGAAAGAAAGTACCTGCGGCGGCGGCGGCCGCGTCGATGGCGGTGGTGGGAGTCGGCGGCGGCGGCGGCGGCGGCGTACATAATAATATTATTATTACCGCCGCGGTCCGTAAACCGGCCATTATTTTAACATCGATTGTTGTTATTTTATTTCTCTTATCCAGTCGGACGTGTTATCACGAACGTGCGAACCCACGACACCGTAACCGTAAACCGGTTCAACCCTTTTGACAATTCCGGAACCCCTCTCGTCAATGATACCCATGTGTTTCGGCAGACCGGAACCCTAGCTCGTGTCTAGAACCGGAACGTTTACGAAAAAAGATTGAATTTTGCAAGGGCATCGAAGACCGACGACGTCTGCGACACAATGTGTTTTTCAAATATTTAAAAATAAGATATGAAATCGAATGGATCCAATTCCCCCGCCCCCACCCCAGATTTTGGTTTTTCAAAGAACCGTGCCGAAATCGAACGAATCAAGAGTGAATAGAAACCGTATGATTAATATTATAAAACGAGGCGATTGAAGATTTTGATCGCCGAAAAATTCGCCAAAAATCTCAATTTTCCAATCGATGTCGGTCAATATTATTTAAATAATAGGCGTGAATCGAAATAAAAGTCTAAATTTGCCCACATTGTCGTCTGCCATGGGTTGGCGGTCGGCAATGCCGCAATGGCCTCATTTTAGAAAGGGCAAGTGTCACTTGTACATTTGGTCCGGATCGTGTATTTAGCTCTGACTCAATTTTCCGATTCAAATCGGTCAATCTAGAAAAATCTTGAATTAGACCACCACTGGCGGTCGGTTAGATTAAATGATAATTCTGAACATTTGAAAATGACCGTGAGAATTCGTTCTTCTTTGATTCGATAAAAGATCGCGAAACGTCCACTGCAAACGAATGAAAAATGAAAATTTGAACAAAAGATTTAATTTTGAAAACGGCGTGAGTTCAGAGGAACGTTTAAGAGAAAGCACGCGCAGCAGACGAAAAACAAATCGAGTTCGATACACGGACATGGAAAACGAAGACGATTCAAATCTAATGATTTGTCGAGTGTTTGCTCGAACGTATGAAACTCGAATCAGAGAATTATCGTATGAAATATGAATAATTCATGTGCACGAGAGACGGCGGCGCGGCGTTTAAGTTTAATCCGCCGCCACCGGTAGCCGATACGTAACCGTTTGTGAATTAATACCCCGCGACGACATAACGAATAATTTACAGAAATATTTATTTTTTTTCCCACCAGACGTCCGTTGCCAATTTATTTAATCCGAGAACGAAAGCTTATAATGTGTACCCTATAAATTCTCGGGTTTAGGACTTGTGAGGAGATTCCACACGGCAATCAATATAGAATTTTCATACTCGACGAATGTGGATTTTTATTTAGGCATTTGGTATCCGTCTTGATAGGATTTTTTTCCATTTATTATTCCTTAAATCGGTTTAAAATAAATTCGAGTGCATAATAAATCGTTACCTAACGAGTCTATACAGTCATTTCGCGTCAACCGACGACGGCGGCGGTGGATACAATGGGGAAACTTGTAATCATATAATGAACACAAATGACGTTCCCCGGAGAATGTCGAGACGGAATCTCTGTAAACGTAACCGTCGTCGTTTAATCAACAACAATGTTATCGTTCTTCGAACTCTGGACGTACGATAAAAAAATAAATACAGCTCCTATTGTTTTTTGCGATACTGAAAATGCCTGCCACACATATGGTTTATTGATTGAAATAATTTCTGAATAATCGCTAAAACTGGTTCAAAACAAGATAGTTTTTAAAAATTGTCGGACTTCGGTCCGTGAGTCTTTGTACAAAACCATATAAAACGCGAGATTTTATTTATGTTTAAATTATGTCTCACCGTTCGCCTATCTAATAATATTATGTTTTATTACTTTTTTATTGACATTATCGGCAAAGCCACGGCCTTCGAAAAGACAAATTTCAAACAACTGATAAGCCAATAGAATAACTTCAGCTTTTATAATATAATGTATTTATTATATTGTTTCGAGACAATGCAAATTAAAATAAATACGTCATTCAGAGCAAAGCGACTAAACTAAATGTGGTTTATGTTGTTTCTTATGACATAGGTGACTTGGAATACAGATCTTAAAGTAGAATTATCGTGATAGCCCGCGTTTATTTTTATAAGAAACGGAATTTAACCGTGTTCGGAGTATATATATATAATAGCACGAAACACGTTTGATATGAGTATGACGTACAAATATTATATTGACTTACACGCCTTGGAAATTGCGATTTTATTAGTTTTCGACATCAAGCAATAAAATAAACTACACAGACGGAGCCGACTAACGTAACCACGATACATTTTATTACACACTTATATTATATTATATATGAGAGCGATTACGGAAACCGCTAAAACAAACAAATCTTTTCTTCATATTTACTCTTTTTTTTTTTTTTTTTTTCAATCCAATCGAAAGTCCAGTCAGATAAGATAGTTGGATGTTTACAAGCCATTGTGACGGTTTTTACTAATTTTAGTGTTCCACGTTCACCACTCTTAAGTGACTCGACTTATCGAGAGCACTAAATAAAATCAAACATACTACATGCCATTAAATACAACCCTTGAGTTTTCCAATCTATACAGAATTATCACCTATGTTGCGTGATAATTATTTATTAGACATTGACTGTCACAATAACTGAGTATAAATCAGAAACATTTGAAACCGCGCGATTCAGTTATTCAGTTAATCATTACCCTATACGATTTCATCACTAAATGAATCAGGTCATTAATATTATTTTTCAAATTTACTGAAATCGGTTCAAATGTATACAGTTACCTACTAACTAGTTTCATCAACTCGATAAATAAACGACACATATTTTATTCTTTAGATACAGTTTACGTTTCGAAAACCATGTAGGTACAATAATCATGTAAGTAAATATGAATAAAAGTAAACATCAAAATCACGAAAGTGCGACTTTTATCTTCGAAATATATAATGATTAATATTCATTTTTCTTTAAATATATTTAAATTGTATTAGTATAAAATTCGAAACTCACGGCGCGTAGAGCGTACACGTTTAAGTCTTTTCCAATAGAAATATTCGGAAATAATTTCTGAACACAACTCGTCAATCGAAATGTATGAACAAATGTTTTTCAATTTATACAGTTTTTTTTTTTTATAGAAAAATCAATAGAAAATTATTACGACGAGTAAATATAGTTAAATTGAAAAATTTGAGCGACGTAGACAATTTGTTTGTAAACTATTTGACGGGAATTTGAAAATTAAAAAATTAATATTTTAATTACTATACATATAGTGTTTGCAAACGAAATAAATTTCAATTTGTCGACACTACAGCATATGTAACTTTGAATGACGGCTCTACATAGTTGTTTAAATATACAAGTATAATATACGAAAATATTTTTTAAATACCAACGAACCAGTCTAAAATATGTGCAATTTTTTTTTAAAAAAATGGAAAACTAAAGTATATTTGCGTGTAAAAAAATATGCGAGTTTCTGTTGTTTTAAAATTGAAATTTATACAATTTCAACATAATCACACACCTGTTACGCCATATTTTATAGAGTAAAACAAAAAAATCGAAAAATTTGTTCAAATTATTTCGATCTGAGTCATAATTACGAAAAAAAATAATTTCCAAAATAACAGAGTAGACATACGTAATAACTAATTAGTTAGTAGTACTTAAGTACTCGGACGACTTAAGGTCTGCGCGTAAATTTCACTACAGAATTTCCAAAAAACAAAGGCATTTTAAACATTTTGAAAACACTTTGATAGTATTGAAATTATTCGTTCTCGTGCAGTCTACTGTAATAAAAAGATTTTATGAAAACAAACCAATGCCGTTTAAAACTATTACAATACTTGATTTTTATATTTTTATTCTCACGGCCCGACGAAAACAATCGTTATTAATCTCGAAATTTTTTTTGTTTTAACTCGTCAATCACAATAATACTATTGATATTTTAATAATGCTCCGACAATTGCAAATCTCTTCTTAAATATATCCAGCGTTTTAATATTTATGTTTATATTTCCAACCGAACTACATCTCACCAAACGCAGGGCAAATCCGATATTTTGTGCTGACGATAAGACAATATTATCGAAACAATACTTTTTTGTTTTCCACACTGAAACATCAGCATTTCACTGGACAATAAATTAAAATCCTGAACAACCGAGAACGTTCGATAACACTACAACGTACTGCTTAATAGCGGTACAAAACGGTACGTGTTATTAATTAAACGAATGTAAATTTATATACCCACTGATATGGTTTTTTTTGAAAGGGGTGGGGGGGGGGGTTATTAAATTAGAAATTTAAATTATTATATCACATCCCGAGAGTTTGATTATAGCTATTATCAAAGTAATTTAGATTACCTATATTTAAAAATATGAGTTGAATCATACGGGTCACTTAACAACACTGTTTATATAGTTCATTATAGAAATCGGTTTTTTACGATAATTTCAAGTACACCAGTGAGCGATTTAAATTATGTTATATTTTTGACCATTTAATTACTTAATCGTGGTAATGTTTTATTTTTTAACCGTACATCAATACATGTCGGATAAGTATCTTAACTCTTACCGTGTTTCTAAATCGATGTTAAAAAAAATATCACGTAACACTTAAAGAACCGTAAATTTCGAAAGTACACAAATGAATTTAGTCAAAACTCACGGCAATATTATACTTATGCGTACTGCGTAGAAAAACTTTTCATTTTAATAAAACATTTGTACACAATTGTCCGATACTATAAAAGTCAATAGATACCTTAATGGCGGTCAAATGGTATATGCATAAAAAAACAATTAATATATTTTATATTACGCACCTAAGGCTGACTTCAAATCCAAACCGAGACGTAATAAACTGTACGGTGCGGAAATAACGGTGGATCGATTTGGCTTAAGAACCGAGAGAAGCTTTAAAGGTTATTTAGTTATTATAATATATTTATATGAGTATAGTACCACCAGCTTAATTAACCGGCTTCACACGTGCGTAGTTTCGAACGTAATTGTATTCTACTCGTAGACCCTGTTATGCAACGTTTGCACAAAAATATATTGCAAAAATTAGAAAAATCAACGTTTAAACGTAAAATAATCGATAAAACGATTAAATAATTATAATGCACTTGACATATTATCAATGTTCTTTAACCGTCGTCGAATTAAAAAATTCAAAACGCATTAGGTTGCCAATTTATTGGTAAAACAACTACAGTATTAATAAGTCGTATGCCTTCAGAACAATATCATTGTGAATTAATAGCATTTAGTGAACGCGAGACGAACCTTGATCGGGAAACAGTAATGTTATAAAACCGAAATGAAGATCGAATGGAATAGCTGCGTTTTTCCGTATAATTCTCCGTTCTCCTTCCTCCCTCCCGCACTGCAGTCGGCCCTCACAACTAATATACATATAACCATTGCAGGCGCTACTAGAGAGCTGAGATTATTTGTCGGAGGGCCTGAAATTGCTTGCGATCTCCGACCCGTCGATTTTCATCCGATCTACGTCATAAAATGTAATTTACATTTTAAATTCGTATTTATTTAAATTATTATTTATCACATTTTAAAATGTTTGAAAAAAAATAAAAATACTATATTATTATTTTGTTGTTTTCCGTTGATTATGAGTTTATGACGCGTAAAGATCGTGTTTTTGTTCGCGATGTTGACGGTAAACACGACCGGACGACCAATCGTTTTTAGATAACATTTGAAATTTAAGATACGAATTAAAAACCACGATCGCACGAAGTATATTTATTTATTTTTTTCTACTAATCGTCGATAAGGGTACGCTTAAGGTGCCCTAACGCTCCCCCAAGTCCGGCTCATAATAGTCATCACGGCAACCGATGTATTATATCCGCGTTACTATGTACGGTTTATCGAAACGTCTAGAATTTAAATTTAAAACCAATGACTTTTGGGGTGTTGTCAATAAGGCTCCTCGAGATTCTTGAAATAATTGGTAAAAATCGTAATTTCAGAAATCGGTTCGGTAATTAATATTTTCGAGTCTTCGGCGAACAGAATTGATACCATACGCAATATAAAATGTTATATATTATTAAAAACGTTGTGTGCTTAAAACAACACTGCAGTGTTTGGCCAACGTATTGAGCATACAATATCGCACACAATAACGCACGTTTACCTACTTATTATAATATGTGTATGGCATATTATGCACCTACGTCCTCCTACGCGTCACTTCAAACAGAAAATCGTATTAGTTTTGGCCAAAATTCCTCCGAAGACGCAGCGCACATATCAATATTATTTCACGTGTAATAATAATAATAATATAATATTATTACGTATCTATTTCAATATACTCGAAGGAACATGTGTGTGTGTGTTACAACGGCGTGCGTTTGTTTGTCGGGATATTGCTTATCGTTCTGCGTACGAGATATGAGCGGCCCACACAACAACAACGCGAATATTATGTTCTTTAATTCGCCCGTGATTTTTCCGACATATTTAACTATTATATTATCGGAACAACGAATGAAGCCGTTTAGAAATCATAGGCGTACATCGGGAAGGATAAAGATCGACTGGCTCCGATGAAAATTTAAAAAGGCGATTCCCTTTTCTAAATTAAGAAACAAATCAATACGCGGAGAGCCAATTATACGTAATCTTGGTTCGAGCATAAAAAACTGCAGTGCACGCATACGAAATGGCGAACAAATGTTTGACTTCGATTTAATCCGTCGACGATTCCAACGAAACTGAAACGACAAAGATCGAATAGAGGAAAGTTAACGGTTTTCGTCCGACATCTCTATTTCCGGGTCGATCGCGTTGTGACGCCGAGTAAACGAAGTGGTAACGATAACAACCGGATTAATTGTGTTTGTTTGTTTGAACTTTGAACACGACTGCGTCTATTTCATGATCGTAGGCAACGTAATGAGTTTTCGCGATTATTATTTCCATAATTCCACATCGGTTTATTCACTGATGCACCCGAGTCGAATAATCGTATTTGTACGAGAAACAAAACAAACAAATACGAATAGCTTTAGGAAAATTATTTAAAACCGATGAGTTAAGAAGACCAACTTGTGTATTATTTAGTCTAAACTATCACCTCTCCTACCTCGCTCTAAAGGCTCCACTGTTTAAATGACTATGACATCTTGGGAGTTCCGTATGTAAATTATATAATATATGAAACAGAGTTCGTCCTCTTCTCGTTTCATGCCCGCGACAGGAATGAAAACGGCACGACAAACGAAAACTATTGTTAATAATTGTAATTATTTTTGCGCGTATTTCGATAAAACTTTGGTCGTTTGCTATCTGAACTATATAAATCGCATATTTTGCACGTAAATAACTAAACCGATAGTTTTATTATACATTGGTTCTGAACAAATATTATTCGACAAATAAATGATAATTTATCACAATACATTCTACTGATGCGTTTGAAAATGTTATGAATTCAGAGGCCTTGATCCGAATCTTGCCCCCTCGCGAAACCCAAGGACATTGCAATGTATCTTTTGCGTACGTGATGTGTGCCCCGAAGGAACGCGGAGAGAAACGCGACAAAAACGAATCGACGGCCGCGGCGGTACCAGGGGCCCATCCGCAACAGCGCGCCGTATTCGATTGCCGGAGCGGCCGTTCGTAGATTAACTCTTTCGCGGCGTCTTGCAGACGACTCTGCGCGACTTTATCAACCGCCGTCACTGTTTTAATTAAAAAAAAATGTATTTTTCGTTTAAATTTATTTCATTTGCACATGAAAAAAAAAAAAAAACAAAATGGTATTATTGATTTAGTCTCGTACAGTTACAAATACGTTTAATTTTTTCTCGTTTTCGTCCGATTCGTTTGAAAATCCTGCGCCGGGATCATCCGAGCCTTGTACGAGTATTGTGATACGTCTCTGAAAGTGTTCATAATTTTTTCATTATTTACCGTAACGTTCCTTCCCGAAGCCCACAGGAAACGTATCTCGCCGTCTCACCGCGCGCCATGTATTTGAAGACCGAAAAATATTCTCTCTCGTTTTATTTACATATCACGGCGGGTACGAACCTCGTTTTCACACACGTAAACGAAAAACGCTAATAGCCGCGAGGAGTCTGTCTACGCGGTAGCCGATCGTCTTTCTAGAAGCTATCGGCCGCCGCGTTATAGTCACGTTTATGTATATTCCGGTCCAACCGGACGCGTCCACAATATTATTAATCTATATCCGTTATAAGAGTAGCACGAACACCCGATTACTTGGCTTTTATCACGGGCCCGTCATTCGTTATCTCGGTTAGCGGTCGTTGTCTCAACAATCACGACGATTTAATATTATTAATTTCTTATGATCGCCAACGAAGCTATAAGGCGCGTCACATTTTTATAACACGAAAATGAAGTAATCAAACAAACCGCGATTAGATCCCGAGAGAGAGAGAGACTTTAACACGGTAGTATTAGACCCGTGTGCTAAAGTCCTGAGTAAGCTATTGGCTGTTCAGATTCCGGTTCTTGGCGTAAACAGACGCTCGGTTCTATTCATTTGTTCCTGACGGAGATAGGGTGGTACGTAGACGAGATGGTAGGATTTTAGGTCGATTTCGATTTCAAAGTGAGTCTGTAGTGTCGGGCTGATAGTATCTGATCACCAATGTCCACGTGATATTCAGACAATAAATATCGTAGTTGAATATATTTGGAAAAACAATATCGTAGAACGTTAAAAAATAATGTGACAATCATTATTAATTATTTAGGTTTTACGCCAAACATATGAAAAAAATTATGTTTTCAATCATTGATAATATTATTGCCCGCATTTTAATAAACAAAAATAACGAATAATTATTAATAATAAACGAGTATAATGTTATAAAGTCGATTATTAGTTACCGGACGTTTGATATTTATTTTTACTTAAAATTCAGATTAAAAACCAAAATATAAGGTTTCCTTATACTGTTCACCTATTAAATTATTTGATATTTCCTATAAACGATCACGAATTCAACCATTAGTCATACAGATCCTAATAGTTTCTCTTCGATCGAAAAAAAAAAAAACCTCAACTCATCCTTTTAGTCATTTAGTGATTAACTAAAAAAATAAGAATACCTATATAAACCTCATCGATATAAAGAATGTTCATTTCGTTTTATCAACAAAACCGAGCAGAAAAAAAAAAAAACGAAACGAAAATGACGTCCTAACCAGACGAGTATTTACGGAAGAAACCACTACTAACACGGTACATTGTTGCGTTTCATAAAAGTTTTGTGATAAAAATTATACACCGTCCATAAGTCATGTGAGCAAATGACTCAGCGCGAACGTAGAATTTCATTACTGTATAACTGTACAAGAGTATTGTGCTCGGAGTGTTTTGTATATTAAAATAAACGAGTTAAATAAACTATAACGAAGAACGCGTTATAATATTAAATAATTTTTATCGGAACGTTGACCTGAAAAAAAAAACCGAGTAGGTACTCCGTCACGGGTCCTTTGCTCGCGTTGACACGACAAGAACGACGTTGATAACAACTATATCGACCGATGATAATAATATTATATGGCATAACAATAGTACATTTATTTGGCTTTATACGTTTTATGACCTGAGTCAGTAGTGTACTTAAATTCTCCAAATGAATGAATTTCAGTGATAAGAGGGCAACGAATTAAGTTTTTTTAACGATTTTTATAACGATTGCGTCATCATAATATAATTATTCGTCGAACAATGCGATCATTGTTCGTCAAACGCCGAGAATTTTTGATATTAGATTCCGAGAGTGGCGAGCGAGGCTTGTATATTTTTATTATTTTTGTTTTTTTTTTTTTTACAACATAAATATTTCGTATAAATAACATTTTAACAGTCGAGCAAATTAAAAAAATATATTTATTTTAATTAATCCGGTCAAAGGTAACTCGTAAAATAGAATAGCTGTATCGTTTATTATTATTTTTTTTGGATACCACTAGTTAAAAGTTTTGGAATTTATTTAGATTTTCGATTGTGATTTGAATATGAGCAAACAAATTTATGACTATTAATTTCTAAAGTTGTCCAAGTGTAATAAAAATTACCCGTCAAAATAATGAAATTTCAAAAAATATAATATGTGAATAACGTCGATGACTTTAAATCCGGACAATCGCCTGATTTGGACAAAAAAAAATACGAAATAGGAATGGGCTTGCCTGCTTCGAGAGGTAATTCGTTTCTGTTTCCGAAATCAAAACGGTGCCTATGACAATACAACAGTGACGTTCGCGTCATGGCTGGATTCATAATGACATTTTAATTTATTTGGTTGACGTTCTTAAAACAAACGAAATCAATCGGCTTGGGTTGGAAAAAAAAAAGAAAAAAGAAGCTACAGCGAACGCACGCGCAATGGCCAACAAATTAACAATATATTTTTAACGACTGTGTCCGAGGACGATTCGAACTACAAGACTGAATGACAAAGACTAATTAGAGAAAGTCGACGATTTTCGTTCAGCCCGATTTCACATCGTTATATCACTATCATTTTCAAATAAGTTTTAATTATTTCGCCCCCCCGTTTAAGAGATACTTAAAAACGAGTTGGTTTTTTGTGTTTGGTTTGATGAACTGAAAGTTAAAAATTATTTCATTTCAACAAATCATTAGATCATCGCTTTATCATCATAATATATTATGTAAATTGTTCAAAATTATGAGTACATACTATGTTTTATATACGACTAATACATGATTGATTTGCAAAACTTATTTGTTGATAAAACAATATCACCTTTGATCGTTGAACCCAATAAGATAATGATTTTTTACACATTTGGACTTTGATTTTTTTTTTCATTCACATTGGAAATGATTTCATTCTAACTTTGTAAAAACAAATTAAACAAGTAATTATCGATAACTTTAAATATAGAAAACTAATACGTATGATTTTCGTCGTACTAATAGAACATCTTTTGTACGTGTTTTTTTTTTTATGAATCTAAACCTAAATATTTTAAAAAATTTCTAACGTTTATTCAAAATTAATTATTATTATTAATGAAATTGTAAGTAACAATTTACTTCTTTGCTGTAATGTTCGCAAAATATTTTTACAATAAATACTTTTACCACGCGGACTTTTTGTACCTGACCCGTCCCACCTCTTTCACTCGGAATCGTTTATTTTTCCGAATTTAAAAGACCGATCCACCGACATCAACCCCCCATCACAGCTGTATCTAATCCGTGTATCGTATTTCACCCTTTTTAAATAGTTTATTACACGGTCGCTGTTTTAATTTCTCAATTAATCAATTTCTCGCGAGAGACACTATTTATACCGACATTATTACATAGTATCTACGTATATAAATTATAACTTTGTAAAAACCTATTTAGAAATGTCCACGATTTTATATCTACTCGTTTACTCTCTCCCAAAGACCCGATAATACGATTTACCTACTAGTGTTTCAGCGTACGAGTACTTCCTCACACCACGCAGGTGTGTTCGTATTACATGCAATATTTCAACTAATTTGTTTCCATGACTGTGAAAAATGTAACCATGGAAATTATGACATCAACAACATATGCAAATGAGTAGGGTCCGATACAAATGCAGAGTCTCTTGTCCCCTCTGAAAAACTCTTGTAAAATCGAATCAGTTGCGACGACGGTTCAAACCAAAACAATCGAATAGACGATACCCGACTTCGTAGACATACTAAGAAAAAAATTCATAATTATATAAATATAATATTTAGTTAAAAATGTTTTTAGAATCCCTCAAATATAAAATGTAAACTTTCGAAAACACACGGTCTAATTTATTATTTTAATCATAATTTAATTATTTATTTATTCTTATCGGGCGCTTGATCTTATTTCCTGCTTTCTACTAGTAGGGCCCGTTAGAACGAGGACTTATTTATTTACGTTATTATTTTTTTTCTCTACGATCCCTCTCAATGTCACGAACTGGCATTCACTGGCCCTATCTAAACGGCCACAATCGTATGGCGTTCTTAAATTTCTTATGAGTTACGATGCATTTTTTACATTCTATATAATATAGAATCGTTGTACGTTATTATGCGTAATCATCCGTTATTGCGATAACCTCGTTTGCCGTTTGCCCTGCCAGTCCCCCGATACAATAAACCAATAAGTACGTCAATGAAATAACACCGTTGATAAAACTGGAGTAAAAATGGAAGTCGCTTTTAGCACTTACCAAAACGGGATGCACACGATTCGATTCAAATTTGCAACCTAAACAGTAAACAGTGAGCGATGACTTGTAGATAAAATATGTTATCGCGTCAACGCGTATTTTTTCTTATTTCTCTCTCTCTCTTTCTCTCTCTTTTATATTTTCTCTGAATATTCTTCAAGTCTATAAAACAAAATATTTATTTTAATTATCGACGAAAATATAATCGCTCGTTAAATATTTAAACTGTATATTATAGTCGTTCGAGAAAAAATCAATATACTTCCATCAAACAGACATTTTTATTCTCTCCTCGCGAATGCGTTAACTTTGACAATATAATATAATGTATGTCATATAACTCCACGCCGTGGCATACCTATAAAATAGTGGCCGCCTCCAATGTCACCCTCCAGTAGCGTAATTGTGTGGAACCACGCGCCCTTCTGACGTTTTTCCCGGAGGACAAAAGGATCACGTTGCCTCCACTCTGCTCAGATGTACAGACGGTATAAATCTCAAGAATCTTCTACAATAACGAAATAATGTAAAGCGTAGAACGTGTTTTTGATACGTTCGTTTGTGATTGAAACATTTTCGTTCTCCTTTAAACAACAATCGCGCTGTAATTATAACAATAATTATTGTATAAAGATTACAATAAACTCTTGTACTTATTTAACGTTAAGACGACGATTCGTTTCCAAGCCATAAAAACGGTGTCGATACTTGTGTGAAAACAAACAATTACAAGTGTACACGAAAACGATTAATTAACAACCCCCTCCCCTCACACGACTGGTTTTGTTTTTCGCGCGTGCGCTATTTCTCGATTATCCTCTCTCCTAGATTTTCATCCAGTGACGACGCCGTTTTGTTTTGCGCGTTTTGATTCGATTTTCGTGCAATTTCATTAGATTTCGATCTGATGCAACAACGTTCAAACAATTCCTCCTCCTCCTCCTCCTCCTCCTCTGTACATTATTGCAAACGAATCCTTTACTGCGTATTGGCGAGTACGAAAAAAACTTAGACGTCACGTATGCCTCTCGAAGTTGATTTGTGTCGTAAACAGGCACGAAATAATAAACACGACTGCGGTACGATAGACGCGCGTCGAAATTAATCTAAATACGCGTTGGTAATAATCCAAGTACTACTACCTTTATATGAGATTTGTTATTGCGTCTGTGTCGATAACGTTTTTTTTTAATTAAACATTACTGTTGTTATAATCGTAATAAAAGCGAAAAAGTCGCTCATATCATCACGTACGTACTATTAAAATCTTTCCGTGAAAATCGTTGCCGAGATTATAGTTACGTTCAAAAACAACAAAACGTCTCGTTACTCCGGTCTCGATCGTCAACCCGTCGCCGGTTTTCATGACGTCGTCGTTGCCATATAGAAAAAAAAAAATCATACGTTACAATCAGCGTTGTGCAATATAGATATATACATAGATAAATATCTATTAAACTTAACATTTATACGACGATATTTCATCCAGAGAATTTAGAAAATCGGAAAACTCGTCGTCGTCGTCCGAGATGAAACCTTCCAGATGAAATAATATTTAACTCTTCAATCGAATTCAAACCGCGCGATAGTATTATGTTGTCCAGCATTGAGATTATTCATGACGATATTAACATAACTGAAACGGGAAACGTTATATTGTTTTGAAACGTTCGTTATTTCATTGATACCCGAGTTGCTATTATAATTTGTTTCATAATTATGTATCGCTGACTCGCTGTTGGTCGACAGGGCACTATTACTTACAATCTACAAAATATATAAATAACACTTAGTATAGATATTATGTACTAGATCTATATTGAAATTGATCGTAAAAAGCAAGATCTGCTCTCGGCACGGCGATCTGTACATGATCATCAATCATCAATGATGATATCTTTATCTTTATCTGAATCATTTGAATTTTGTTATATTCGTATTTACTTGGATAGTTTTTAGTTCAGATGTCGTATTTTTATCTGAATAATTCGTGTTTTTTTTATATATATACTCAACAGTGGCTATAAAATATGTCATAATATTACTATCAGGGTAAGAAACGAAATTCTCAAAAACTTATAATTAAAAGCGTCCTCGATAAAATTCGTTTTTATTTGTTATTACTATGAAACAAAAGAAACGTTTCAATTAAAAGCAATTGAGTAGTTGGTAACGTCGTAGTACGTTTTACGAGGCGTACTCATATTATGATATGAAAATAACATTTCCTCACGATTTCACAAATCGTAATAAAAATTTACCCCGCCCAGAATCGATAATAACAATTTTATAATAGTGGTTTATATAAGTATGAAAAAAAAAAATCGAATTTTAGTGGAAAACGTCTTGAAAACCTTTGAAAATCGCCGAGAACGAAAAAATAAATAAATAACGCTCGAGCAGTCTTAAACAATACGAAATAAAACTGCGAAACGGAGTAATAAAACGAGCATTCGCGTAGCAGAAGTGCGAACGAAAAAACGCAAAGTGCATCGAAATCCCTGCAGCTCTACTATAACCATTGTCGTGTCGTCGTTACACGTTTAATTTATTCAACTATTTATTTGCTTATTTAAAAATAAGAAAAACAATAATAATTACAATATAAATCGGTCCGAGTGAAAAGACCTCAGCGGACGGCACGCCTCGAAAACGCCACGCGTTCGAATCCGAATCGCGTTTATTTGTTTTCGTTTATATTTCGCCCGGCGTTGTTGTCGCCGTCGCACGCGAGCGCAAGAAAACGACACAAGCGCTCGGTATTGTCAATGTTAAATGTTAAATGTGCCGTGACATGTGCTCGTTGACCTGAATACTCATAAGGAGTCCGAACAGCATCGAAAAGTCTCGAGACGCTCCGTCCGACATTATAATATAATTATTCGCATAATGCGCGCGTTATTACACGTTTATTTTTCCTGATGAAAAGTATTGCTTTCATTCGCATAAATAATATATATATATATATAAAGTGTATTAGCGTTGCCGTAAGGTCGCCCGCGGTCTTTTTAATTAGCACAAACGCCAGATATAATATACGAGCATAATATGATGATGATGTGCCGCCGCCGCCGCTGCAGCGATAAAGGAATTGCAGTTTAACACGATTCCAAGGACAATAATTATGTCGCGTAGAAAACTTTGTGCGAATGTCGCGCGAAACGCTCAATTGACCGCGATCGCCGTTATTGCTGTTTTTTTTTTTTTCACTCGCCAAACACCCGGGGAGTCGATACGACGAATGTGACGAAATTCACAAGGCTCGCCGCGATTATAATACGTCCGCGGCGGCTATAGTGTCGCAGATGCGCGCGCGTATGATTTTATCTTCGCGAAAACGGTGGCGACATGATCCGTAGACATGACGGCGTTGCTGACACGATTACCCGCCGCCCACCCGACAACAAAATGTAAACATATTATGCGCTGTAATTTTCATTTCGTACGATTTGTTTTGGACTTGAAATATTCGGTTTTTACGTGTATTGTTACTCTGTAACCTACATGACTGTATGAGAGCGATGGTCGACGATTGGTGACCAAAAAGGATCGAGGAGATTTAGAGAATCGAAAGGATAGAGACCCCCGGTGAGCGTTCGAAACGAGCCGTAATTTCTCCTGAAGAAAGAATCGTCCGATTCGAGTTTCGTGTTTTTTTGATCTTTTATCTGCACAATCGAGCGCGGATGCTTAAAATTTCATAAACTCGTCGAATCTCGAGTTTCGCATCTTCAGTAGTACAATCGCACGAAGGGACGTTTTAATGTAGTTTTTCAATTTAAACGTTCTGTAGTAATACAATACGACTACAGCGTGATTAGTGTTGTGTAACGCGTACACGGAGGTGAATTTAATGTTTGTGAAAAAAAAAAATTAAACTGTAATCTTACAATCAACTTTAAGACACGTTTTCAACAACGAACGAGAAGGAAAACTTCGTTTTTATTAAAAAAAATGTCATAACACTTGTTGGGACTTAATTGTTATAGTCGATCTTTTTTCCTCGAGTTTCTGCACGCTAGCAGAATGGACTTTTCTGACTTGTTTTTTTTTTTTCTACTTCGTGAAACCATAAATTCCTAAAAATAGTTGTCGAAAACGGCACGTTTTATTTATTTGTTCGCGATCATGAGCCACTTACTAGAGAGATCCGATCAATGTTACAGATGTATAATTGATAATCCCACACACAAACACACATTGCTTCATTATGTTATTATGCTCAACTCGGTTTAATTTATTTAACATGGCGAGTATTAAAATAAATTATTATAAATCAAAACTGTATGATTTGAACATAATAAGTTACCCACGTAATCATTATTATTTCACATTATATAAGCGCGTTGATGTGCGTCTGCACAGTACAATACGGTCTTAGCTAAATAAGGATATCCGACTAATTATTTACCACCATCGTACACATTTGAAAGGAACGGCCGCTCCTCTGGAACGACGTCAACGCCGCCGTTTACCGCAGGACATCGACCGGTACGTTTTTCAAGTTTTGGCGCTCGATCCGAATTCAGCCTACCCTAACCTAACCTTGGTTTTAAACGTACTGAAATCTTTACCATAGCATAGCAGTGACTGCGGCGACTTAAAACGAGCGGAAAGTTCGAGAAAATCAAAATTCGGGTTTTCGACGGACGACTACGAGAATCACGTCCAACCGATATCGACTGTGCGCATTGCGTGCGTTATCCAAACGTCTCGGAGAAACCTGCAAGAGGCGCATCGTCGTGGTCGTGTCACGTACTGTTTCGACGCCAAAGACCGTGGTGAATAAAAATCGCACTGTCATTATTATTGGCCCGTTGACAGTTTCCCAAAACAATGAGCGTACAACACTCGAACGAGAAAACCGACGACGTGAGGATATTGTACATAGAAACTGCACGTTGAATTATTGCAAAATCCAAAACTCTCCCGAGGAAATCGATTTCCCATCGGTTTATCGTTTTTATCGATAATTAAAATGTATAGAACGCGATTTTCGAGATTCGAAATGCATTTTTAACCTTTTTTATCGGTGCATTAAACTCGCGCAGCCCTGCCAGTCAAATATTCTAATTCAAACAATGATCGTATTATGTGTACAAAACTCGCAATGTCGACGAGCAAACGTTCTCGCGGGTTTAAACGAAATTAATTTATCAACACGAAACGGTCGGATCTCCATGTATGAATGTATATAACCGATCGGCAATAAATAATATGCGATATGAAGTTATATAATATAATATCGTGTACAAACTCGTACAGTCAATGGGCGTATCTAGCTTATAGCCGATATTTATTTTAATCCGTGATAATATTATAATGTGTGTTTATTTTTATATTACGCGGAGAGTTGACGTAATAGACTTGAAAAATAAAAATAAAATAATGTATGCGCTGCTCTGCACCGGTGTACCCGGTGTATTCATGGTCATTATTGTGTATGGGTAACTCGCACGCGGCGCAATAGACATTATCGTTTAACGATTAATAAATAAAACGTATGAAAACACGACGAACGGCCGCGTGCGGACGAATAATGAAGTCCGGCCGATCGTTCGAAGACGTTTCTCGTTCGACGTACATTGTCGCGGCGGCGCGGTTAATCGCGTTTTAAATTCCCGAACTGACGAAAATCGGAACCCGGTCGGTTCCGAACGTACTACTACTAATGGCGCTTTGTACGACGAAAATCGTCCTGCGAACATTAGTTTAACATCCTTGAACGTGAAACCGAATTTGATTTTTAACAACTGCTCGCCGATATCGCGTAACAATGAGAGAGAAAAAAAAACGATCGTTTTGTCGTTTGAAACGATGTAAATATTTTCGTACCATCTGAGTAGGTAGTTTTGGTCTCGTCGCGTTACGACGTACTTCCTACATTAGACGCTCGTACGCGTTCGAATTAATTGATGAGATCTCGTCATTTCTACGTACATTTTACCTACATCAAGGCTGGGCAAGTCAATAATAATTTTTTAATTCGGACGAATAAACGGGGGGGGGGGAGGGGAAAGGTTTAAAGTTATAATAGATTTATTGTAATTTTTTTTTCCGACTCGATTGGTAAATAATATACAAACCAACTTATTGATTGAATCGATTTTTTCTCTTTTAACCAAAGTAGTGGTTTTTTCATGAATTTTTCAATGTTCAGATTTTCAAACGCTAATGAAAATCGGTACAATCTGCAACAATGTAGAACAGTCGACGAGTTGTACACGAATAAACAAATACGTATATCATTATAAAACCATTAGCTCCTTCGGTGCGCTCGGAATCAAAAATCATATACGTGGATTTTTAACTCCTGCAGCTAGTGAATAATAAGTGTTTAGTTTCCTCCGGTTGCACAACAATAAATTGTCGTATAATCTGCACTAAAACTCGGATTCTAACGGGTTCGAAAATTTAGATTTAGATAAGAACCGGATTAGAAGTATCGGAACGACTTAAACTTTCTACGACTATGGGCCTATTTATAAGTATTATGTAAATAGTAGCGAAACGAACAAGACGTCATAATAATAATAATAGATATCTGTGAGGTTCGAGAAAACGTCCGCGCAAATTATAAAACAGTCGTAAACGGCAGTTTACGTTTTTCGAGTTGTAAAACACTTCGACGACGAAATCGTTTACAACCGTGCGACGACGACGAGCATAACAGAGACATCATTACTTTTCATGACTTCTAAAAAAAAGAAAAAAAACATAAACCTATTCTCGATAAAAGTAAAATGTATTTATTAAAAAACAAAGTCACGCGGGATACGACGTGTTTTATAAGCGTATATATACACACTTATAGTTTTCCCCTGTTATTTTGGCGCTTGTCCAATGACCTTAATTGGCGACCGAGATATTGTCTCGAGACGGATGTTCCAAACTATAAAAAAAAAAAAAAAAAACTCGTCTATTACATATTATTATACTCGATCGGTCCTGTGATTTTTTTTTTTTTTTTATTATTTATTATTCGGAATAATTAATTTTTTCTAACACGATTTACTTTAATCGCTCTTATACTAATCCCGCGATTAACGAAACGATTAAGTTGTCTTTCGAATTGATTTCTTATAAATGAGCTCCGGATATTCAACGCCATTCGCTATTCGTCTCGTTATTTTTCTCGACTTTGTATACTTTACTATACTCGACGTTTTTTTTTTTTTTCAAACTCAACGAGTCGGACGATTTCTCTAAGTATTTCCTCGGAAGTTGGCGAAACACAATGTTTGGCCATTGTAATCATTACCGTCGCGTTTAAACTTTCCACTTGAATTCTTCCCGAGATGAATATTTCCCGTCCGAAGAACGCGGACTCCGTGGCGGCCGAGATGTTACGATTGCTGCCGTCGTCGTCGTGGAATTATTATTATTATTTTTAATCAACAACAAATAAACAACCGTCATTTTTCACACGAAATAAAGACGGCGGATTTATATACATTATATAACATGCGTATTTTGTTTTAATTAAAAAAAAAAAAAATAATAATAATAATAATAAGAAGAAGAGAATTACATTCAAAGGCCATCCGCGTATTGTTATTCGTTATTTGACTTTATTATGCGAGCGTTACTGCATTTCTAGACCACCAGTATATGATAACAATAGCAATAATAATAGACGTCCAGAGGTATTCTCCAAGGGCATAACGGAACGAAACGTGAATGCTACTAAATGCGATAATCATAATCCAAAATGTATACACACATGCGCGAGCGCGCGCGCGAGAGTTTTAAATCGTACACGTCCGATTCGCCGTGACCTAGGAGGCACAATACACTAATTTAATTACTATTTATAATGAACAGAGCGATTCATTTATATAAATTTATATAATATACGTGTTGCGGAGAAGTTGATGACTTCAATGAAACATTTTAATTTCGCGTGCGGGTAACGCGGTGGAATGGAATCTCTTGTAAACAGATATAAAACAACAATACACACACACACACACACACACACGAGCATCGAGCGGTATTTAAATTTACAATACTGTTTCAATCGAGTATAGATTTCGAAAATATTATAATAACGTTTTTCTCGCAATACTGCCGATACCGGCGGCGGCAGTTATTGAGTATCGTACGTCTGAGTACGATAAAAAAAAATCACAACGACTTTGCCACGTGCATTTGAGTGCCGTATTTTTTTCTCACTCGAGTGCATTGTTTATTTTGTCATATTTTAGTGTCCAAAACGATTGGTATCCGATGATCTCGAGAGTATGAGGTTTGAAGCAATATTATGAAATCTAAAAGAGCGTCATACTCGAGACACATAAACGACAGCAACAACTAAACGTTCAATCGATTCGAAGCGAAACATATAATATATATTATGGTGAAACGACGTTTTTCCAAAATAGTAAAACAAACGAAAGAAGCGTTTTCACAAAGAATTCCAGTACTATTTTTTTTTACGAGTACACGCCGTGTTTCGCTTCTTGTGGAAAAACGTAACGCCCCTGAAGGAAAAAATAAAAAATAATTCCGACAGTATATACATCGGTGCATTGCTGACATTGACATCACGCCTAGGCTCGTCCGCGCGTCGTCCGTTATAGTACCTATTGCTTTTTCAATATTCGAAATATTTGCAATCGACCGAATTCTCATTCGACGATGATCGAACGCAATCGATCATGTGCGCGACTCGCTTTTGCATTCGGAGGTAAGACGTTTTTTTTAAACGATTACAAAAACACTAAAAACGAGTCGTGACCGAAAAGTTTCCAGTCGCGTCAGATAAAGCGTGGCTATATATATAGCGATTACGATATTATCTCGAACAACCTCGTATTAAAATGTAAAACGTACAGTCTTAATTGTGGGCAATTACTAATTATTATTGTGTTCCGTAAAGTCTCAAATCACTTAATTATAAACATTATGAGCGCATCGATATCACGAATCGGTATACTCGCGTGTAATCCGTAAATGCATTTCACCGTAATTTCATATTCACTTAAGACTTTCATAAAAACGATTTTATTTTCGAATTTATAAGACAGAACACGGTCCGATGTCCGGTGACCTCTGCGGGTATTAAACTTTCCAAGCGGGTATTTACTTTTACATTTAAAATTTTGAATTAGAAGAAATACTAAATAATATATTAAATAAGTGTTATATCACCCGCGGAAATAGATAAAATAAAACACAGAATATGCTATAGACTCGCGATGAACAAAAATTTCACTAAATATAATCAATCCCGCGGCGGCGTTGCGAGACGGAAAAAAAACGTGCTTCGAGACGGTAACGCACCCGCGTTAGCTAACGATTGACTTACTTGGACAAATAAAATTGTAATCTTAAGCAGCATGTTTTTCAATGACTAGTTGAACCAATCGCCCCATCCTTAAGGATTCGTTTTTCAATCAATAATAATTCAATAAACGCCAACACCATTGATTTGTTGAACTACAAATACTACAGATCTATAACTATATAAGTACATAAACATAGATTGTTTAAAACATAACGACACCAGTGGCAGACTGAATCGTCAGGAATTATTCCCGGCGATGGTTCATTTAAATATATATTTAATTGAAATTGGAATTTTTAAATTGCAAATTAATATTGAATTTATTGATCTGACGAAACAAAAAATCATTCTCTTGATGAAATATGTCGTACCCGAACAATAACATATAATATACTTTTCTAATTTTCGTATGCCTATCGCGTTTTCATAAAATGACTAATAAATTATAAATCGAAATTCCTATTAATGACGTATTATGACTAAATTAATAATTATTATCGGTTATAATTATCAATATGACCATTAATATGGAAACAATAAAAAAAAATAGATAAATCATATAATTTCACACAATTCGATATCTGCCGGTGGTTTTTTCCATTGTATGAACACTCATTGAAATAATTTCCAAACAACATGGATATGATATTTGTTGTAATTAAAAAAACTAAACTTGTCAATTTCAACAACAATTTCAGTCAAACTTTTTTATTTATAAACTCTCACGAGTTATATTTCATAGTCGAGATCAGTCGAACTAAATAAATAAAATTGTAAGAGACTTGTAAGACAAACAACATAACCCATTGCACGATGCATTTTGTCGTCGTATAAAAGTTACGTTGGGTTTGTAATCACCTGTAAGCTACACTATCAAAAACCCAAGCTTAATTATCATTATTTTACGCTTGCGTTATATAAGGCTTTAGACTTTGTCGAGTTTATTAACTTTATGTTGGTAATTAGTAGATATGAATCGATTTTCGAAATTCAAATTTGACAGTTAAAGTATGAAAATAAACTTTTACGTAAAGCGATTTTACCTATTCTAAAATGAATGCAAAACACATTATCTACACGGCATGTTTATGCGTACCTATGTTGTAATTACACCGTTTTAAAATATTATATAATCAATTACAGATAATGGTTATTGACAGTCTATAATAACGTGAATATTATTTACGACGAGCTTATTTACATATTATATTATCATCAAGCGAAATGAAAAAAATACTTAGCTGCGGCGAGTAGTAAATAATGTCTATTTTAATAGAAATAAATTTTCGATTGCAAATAATACACCACGTGAAAAGCATTCTGAAACCTGTGCAACACTATGTATACGTGGTAAGTACATAACTACTGTCATCATATCGAATTTAAAGTTTGTGGGAAAAAGGTCAATGTTGATCGCGCCGCTAAAGTTTACGAACCAACTTCAAAAAAATAAAAAAATAAAAAATAGAATGCCGTCCAAACAGACGAGGTTTTTCTTTGTAGACGCTTTGCATTTGTCTCGTGCCAGCACACTCTGAATGGGTTGCGGACGAGTGTCCTCGGAGGACAATGACTGAGGACAGAAGATAGTTTGTCGACATAAATTTCGGTGAACGTTAGTTTTGTGCACAGGGAAATCGGTAGAGGAATTATTACGCAATATTATAAACTTTGTCGCCATCCCCTGTAAACGTTTGTCATAACTCACGCGAGATGCGGACGTGATTGTTTTGTGTGTTTTACATCGTACCGTTACCAGGCGTATTTTATCAATCGAACACTTAGTACGACGAGGAACGCTTGTAGACTCATCGTGTTGACAAATTAAATCGAAAATTATTTCTCTTTATCTTGATTAACAACGAATTTATCGGGAAGGGCCTAACGGGTTTTTATTTGAAAAATAACTATAAACGAGTATAATCGTATAGTTCTTATCGTTCGGTCTTACATAGCTTTTGATTGTTTTAGAATGGAAAAAAGTCGATTCGTCTCACTACTAACCCGAGCACATTTTCGCCGGAGTCGTATTCAAATGGGGAGCACAATCGACGCGGTCAAAGACTTGCATAAAAAAAAAAAACATATCGTCCGACGGTTCGCACCGCAGTAAAACGACGAAGACAATACTGCGAAACGCTAAGTGAGACGACGCCGACGGTTTTCGAGACGGTGTAAGCGTTTCGGCCGGAAACAAACACAAACAAAAAAAAAAAAAAAGATCGCTCAGAGTGATTTAGAGCAATAGTAAAAGTGTATATTATACTGTCTCACCTTACGTGGGTTCGGGCGGCGATAAATAAACAACAGTGCGGCGCGTTCGTTCGGGGGACGACGAAACAACACTTTCTACCAGTTGGGTTCTCACAGAAGACTAGACACACACCACGACGAAGCGTTCGTCGGATCACACGAAAACGAAAACTCGAAGCGAAAACGCGCGCTCGCCAACGGTCGGAGCGGACTGAAAATATTATTAACGACGCGAATATCCGGTCAGGTCGCCGTCGAACGTTTAGACGCGAAATGCGAGAAAAAATGTCCGCAGCGGCGCGAATCCGACGGTTAAATGGTACATTATTACATAATATACGCGTCGTAAACAAAAAAAAAAAAAATATGAAATAGGTCTGTGACACGAATAACTTCCGTCAGAGACGTTTAAAAAGACGCGAGTTCGATAATTAACGCCGCAATGGGTAACCTCTGCGTGTAGGCGACGCGTCCAAGTGTCCAAGTCGCAGATGTACACGACACGAAAGTCTAGTTTTGACCGTCTGTGGTCTGTAACCTTATAAGCGCAAAAGTCTGTCGATGAAATATCATATTATTATTATACTAATATAATAATATGATACACTTTCGTCGCCGCCTTTCTTCCGAATCGAAAAAAAAAAATGGATTGTTTATTCGCATCGTGTGATCTGCCATTTCGCTGTACGCAACGAATGCGATATCGAATTTCACCTCGATCGAACAATCTGAAATGTGAAACAATATATTATTTTTTTTTCTGTTCGAAACAGTGTCATTAATGAGTAATTAATTATAGTAATACCTATATGACGTATATTATACTAATCAGGTGATATTTTACACACGTCGGGTGATTATAAATATTATTATCTATTATAAACTGACATAAAACGTTTTTGATTTTCTATTCAAATCCGAAAATCGGAACATTTATCGAGTTCGTTGACGAATTACACGACCGAGAGAAAAGTTTTAAAGAATTGCGTCGGCTTCAAATTTTAGTAAACGTAAAAATGTGAATAAATGTCAAATGCCAAATACGATTCCAAACAACCGTCTATAAGCGAACGATGTTCGCGTCGAATTCGTGCAGTATAAATATGCGAGTGACGTGTGAAAATTATTTGACAAATTCTATTATTTTTTTTTTCTCCTAATATCGGCAAAGTCTGCATCCGTTGCGTCGTCGTCGTCGTCGGGATAAAGAACGAGGACAAATCGAATAAAAAATAACTGTTGGAAAATCTTCGGGGATTCGACCGGGGACGTGTTCAGGAATTTCCAATTCGTGTAGGTACGCGAGGAATAGATTAAACGAGATGTTTCGGCTGCGCGCGCAACTCTGTAATAATCGAAAGAGTTCAACGAAAATTTTCCAAGTATGCCAATCATATTCTGAAAATTTAATGTCACGCCGCATAACTTACACCGGTACTTCGGCTTCACAATTTTAACACATTTCGCGAACCGTCGACACGCTGCTAACCTCCGCTTCTCGACTTGACTTCTACGGGAGCATATTAAATCTCCTCGTTCGCACTTCAAAGTTCCTGTTCGTTCCTCCCGCCGTCGTCGTAAAGTTTCATTTTTATTTCCAAAATCTTATACAAATAACGGTCAAAAACGAACCTCTTCGTTTTTATAAATATCTTCTAATCGTTTTGTAAGGTGTGTATCGTTTGTCTTTTCTTTTTCATTCAAATCCTTAATGTTGCAGTGGAAAAATTAAAAATCGAACACAAGCCCGCGATAGCGTGTAAATAAACAACTTATCGTATAAGTTGTTACGATCACTTGTTTTGATGAAAACTGTTCCTCGTCCTCGCCCGTTGGTCAGTAGGTACTTGTATGTTACAACGATTGTTTTTCCAACATAAAACTTTCGGGCACTAAATCTGCAGCAACGCCACGTTTTCAATAATGTTTATATTGACATTGGAGTTTTGTACTCGTTGTGATTTATGAATAGATACCATTCGTAATATCCGTTTGGAAGTACTCGCCATGTTGGCACACGCCATTTAAATACAACATAATATTGCATTATCTAGAATTATTCATGCACGCTAGCGTGCGAACACATTGGGATTTCTCTGTAGGAGACCGCGTTTGACCGTCAATCGGCAAAACGACTTTGTTTATAATATTAATAATCATCCGCTTGGCACTTACTTATCGTGTCAACTATATTTTATCAGTCATGTCGTGTTTTGTATTTCAAACTATCAATGTATAGAGGAGTCGTGTTCGCAGAAAAAGACACTGTGTTTCAGGTTTTCATACTACTTTTGTATTGGTTTTGGAAATATTTTTTTCTGTTCGAACGTTGTCAGGTAGTAAATTTACAGGGAAAATTTCGCATAAATACAATTGGAACGCGCACACCACAGTGCTCATGCGATATTTTTGACCGATTCGGCATCGTTTTGATATCATCAAGTAAATTACGCGTCGATGAAAAAATGGTCAGGCAAACATATTTCTCGGTGTTTTCTCGAAACCAACGACGTCATTTCCACGAGCTCGATGTTAATCGAGTTAATATAATTTATTATAGGCTCGAGTTTTATAAAATGTAAATTTATTATGAGTAGATAATATTTCATTTCACAACGATGTATCAAACAGATGACTCATTCGAATCCGGCTTATTATTTGATATCTCCCACGTCGTTGTTTTCCATTACGAAAACGTACCGGGGCGTTTTAACGTCAAACAAATACGCACGGTCGCAGTTCAGTCGCGCAGTTATTGGCGATCGGTGATCTGTCTGGACACGGTATTCGGTGCGTCTGCGGTAATGGGTGTGAATATGGAAACGGAGACGGGCGCGGACGTCAGAGAAACGAAAAATAAATTCGAAAACGCCATGTTATCGATGGTGGACAAGAAAAAACGAACCGACGACGATGCCGCGCACATGAGCACAATGGAATACGAACGGAAATTACTGGCAGCCAAGAGTGCAAGGTCTGAAAGGAAAAACGCATGGCATCGTAAATCGGCGCGCGAGTACGACGTGATTACTATTGACGGAAAGGAGAAATTGATCAAATACCTGAACGACGGTACGTTCCTTTATTATTTAAAGGCCGACGAGCTGTTCGACGTTTTTCACTTTGTCCACATGATGGCGGGCCACCACGGCGGCGGCGGCGGCGGACGAGACAGAATGTGGGCCGAGGTGAGACAGAAATACTGTAACGTAACCAAAGAGTCGGTCGCGGTGTTCTTACACTTTTGTCCGCATTGCCGACGACAAAACGACCGGAAACCGGGAAAAGCGCCCGAGCTCAGGGTGCAGAAAACGTGCCGATCCAGAGCGCAGATCGATCTGATCGACATGCAGTCGCAGAGCTACAACGGTTTCCGATACATTTTGAAGTACCGAGATCCCGTGACGAAATGCGTTTTACTGCGGCCGCTCCGGACGAAACGTACCGACGAAATCGAACACAACCTACTGGACGTGTACGCCGCTCTCGGCACGCCGACCGTTTTACGCCGCGGCGGTAGGCGCCCGTTTTTGAGTTCTATCGTTAAAAACGTCTACGGCATGTGGGGCTACGCAAAGTTCGTACACGGCAAACCGATACACAGAAAGAAACTAGGCTCGCTGAATCGTGCGAACCGAGACATTGAAGCTATATTGACGGCGTGGATGGCGGACAACGAGAGTAAAGACTGGCCGACCGCGCTCAAATTTATCGAATTTCAAAAAAATCGAGCATTCAATTCGGGTTGGTGTTTGAAAAAAATAAAATAATATTACGATTTAATACACGAGTATAATATTCTATGTTTTGTTCCTGATTTTCGGATTTTCTTGTTGGTTTTTTTCTAGATACAGTTGGTTCTCCCCGCAGTGAAGCCGTACACGACTGTCCCGAACCAATCGAACTACCGTCTACGAATAGTCTCTACGACGAACTTTCTAAATTACAAACGGACGAACATGACGCGGAGACTTGTATTGAGACTCTTAACGAAAATATTGAAGAACACGATTATACAGAACGCAACGCCAATGAAGACAAAGAAAATAAAAGTAATGCTTTTTGTACGTAATGACAAATTAAATGTAAAATAATTACACACATATATTGTATGGTATATACGGTTTTTTTTTTTTTTGTTTTAAATTTCTCAACTCGAGTTCCTTCTATATTAGTCTAGGAAACACATGGACCAGTAGAACGACGGACAAAAGATCGTAACTAATCGTTAAGATAAAATACGAAAAATGGCGAAATGTTCAAAAGACGAGTTGACAAAATGTCAAGAAGGAACTACTGTGAAAGTTTTTCTACTGATATATTTGTAGTGCAAAACGTGCAAACTCTAAAAAAATAATAACTATGCTAGAGCGCGATTTATTGGCCTCGTGTCTCGAAAACGTCTTTCAACAATAATCATAATTCGCTGCAAGCTTCGGAGAACAATAAACAACTTTCCGCACAAAAGCTTCTACAGACTATTACTATAGTCTGCGTATGAAGTCGAGGCGTTAAAAGCGAATGCCATAAAAGTATTTGTAAATATTGATGTAAAAAAAACGTAATCATTTAAATGTAATAAAATGTAATATTTCCATACAATTTTAGGCGCGTGCTTTATTATGAGAATATTATATCTACTGGCCTGGTGTCTATTTTCACGAATTGAAGTTTCTTCCCGACGTCGTCGTCCACAACGTTACCTTTTCACATGTCCCGGGGCTGATGTTATTTCTCGCCAGCCCGACGGTCTCGTTTTCATTATTACTTCTCTACTCCTAAACTAATAAACTCGCGGAAAACTATTTTCGTCACGGTTCCGTGACGCCGCGATATTAAAATCTAGTCGAAATCGCCGCGACGTGTTGTCCAACTTTTATTCGTGAAAAAAAAAAGGTTAGGTCATCTCGTTGACGTCATTCTCTGAACGTAATATTTTCAAATGACATTGGATTTATTATAAGTCAACTCGACAGAATATTATCGACGAGGCCCGCAATCTGTCCTAAAAATCTACCTCAGAGTTTCGATTATAAATCATGTCATCATACTCGTAGTAAAATAATTTAAAAAAAAAAAAAACATTACCATAATAAACGATTTTCTTTTATTTGGAAATTCGTAATCGTCATCAAGTGTCGCTTGGCTATAAGAATCGCTATTGATAATATTATGTTGAATACGTTCTCTGTTAACGTCTACTCGTCGACAATAACGTCTGGTACCCCTTTGATGAGGGTCGACATTGTCCTAGGTAACTAAGCATTTAAATTATTGCAGATAACACAATTGTAATTCATCACATTCACCTACAACTATGCACGCGCATTGTACGCCGTATAATAAACACAGACGGGATCACGACGTTTGCCTTGGACGTATAATGTACAAGTCTATTGTGATATTGTTTACAATATATTACGCGCACGGAGTGTTGAGAAAGTCGAGAACCCCAAATTTTGCATTATTTACTCGGGGCTACACCGAGTATAGCGACGGACTATACGACGACGCAGCAATCATATTAGTTAATATTTTATCATCAGTAGAAATATTATCGTCGTGGGCAATCGTTACGTACGCGTCGTCCTTATTATCGGTATGATTATTCGTGGGTGGAGATTCGGGGAATTTCGGCGTCCTCGAATATTGTTTTATTTATTAATTTATATAATGCTAAATCGCAAGCGATTCCCTTATATACCGACATCGACGAGTTTTCGAAACCGTCAGAGTGTTTGTATTTCTTTTTTTCTCCGGTATTGTTCGACCCGGACGAACATAATATTTCTTCAAATTTCAAGTTACCGCATTAGTATTATCGCAAATACTTTGTGTTCTCTCCGCAGTTTTTCCTACTCTAAAATGTGTATCCGTCGTGAATAATTTGTCTTTGTCGCTGAAAACATTTTCCGTATTGTAATAAACTACACTCGTAACGTAATAATCTATTCTCCACGTAAGTAAACGTAAGGCACCGGTAAACGAAATAATTACGAAGTACGTGCCTTTTGTATACGTACGTCACACGCGAACACAACAGTCGATTGATAATAATTATTGTCCGAACCGTGGAAATCGTAATCGAATTATCCGTATCGTCGCATCGATATCGGCGGCTATATCGTAGAGTCATAACGTTACTCTATAATATGCAAATAAGCAAGGCCATAGCCGGGGGGGCTACAGGTGTTCCCCGGAAATGACCGAATCGTTGGAATTGTTTTCAATATTTATATCGTTGATATATTATCTGAGATTCAACTCGGCGACGAATAATTATATTATATTATTTGAACCGTTTAATATTATGATATACGTATTCTGTGCTATTTCGCCGATGCTTTTAAGCCGGTTTAACTCGCGCGGCGTTTCGTGCGTTTCTAAACGAATTTAGAAGCGAATTGATAAACGTAAAACGTGTAAGAGTAAATAAATTAGCCCCCCCGAAAAATAATCCCGGGCTGCCGAACAAATAATAAAAACTACTTTACCCGTCGAAATATTAATCGTCGAATTATTATACGATATCATTCGCGGTCATTTGGAATAGTCCGGACGGCTTTCGCGAAATTCCCGGTCCTTAGCGTTTCGTACTAGCGCCGTTTTGTTTTCGCTATTTCGACGGTTATATTACAATATACCTCTGGAGACCTCTCTCACACCGCGCAGGCCAGTGCGCGCGCGTTCGCTTACACGTGACCCGCGACCGGTACCCGGGGACCTCTGCGAGACGAACGCGCGTGATTATGAATTTTCCGCGATTTCTGCGATTCGATTTTACCGTATCCCGCGGTCTCGCGGCGGTAGGTCTCGCGCGTAAGGATATTATAATGACTAGGGGCGGCTCGTCTATTACGTTATTATTGTGTACGCGCGACCTCCGCGAGACCGGGCGGAACGCGCGCGCGCGCGCGCGCAAAGAAATCCGTCGACAGACACCGAGCATTATTCTATTACGATGCCCGTGTAAACGGCGTTTCGCCGCACGCTCGAACGCGTTCGCGGACGACTACTATTTTATGAAAAAAAATCACGCGCGCGTATGCCTAACCTAACCCAACCCGACCCGTCTGTAGTTTGGTTTCCGATATTATCGTACACCTACCTATTATAATATCATTTTCATCGCTCGACGAGACCGCGACGAACGATCGAAATAATATCGTCGTATCGTCATTATTATAATATATATATTATGCGGCGGTACCGTTAGCGATGAGTTTCTTCGCTCCCGAGCGAGAACAACAACATTATTATTATAGCAGCTCTCCCGTACACGGTGGCGTAAATATTGCGAGCCAGGATCAGCGCGCTGTCTCTCGCCCTGAAATTTATACGAGGAAGAAAGTACCGTCCATCCTTAAGTACGGCGACGAAACAAATCCATAGAATAAAATATTATATAGAGTCTCTAGAATAAAGATAGAACTTACCGAACGCAAAATTTACCGCAGTTTGAAAAGTATATTATAATAGCTCGTGGGATTTGCAATCATTCATTTTTCCATAGATAATAGAAAAATTAATTCACCTTGCCCTCGATCAGTTTTCGAAATCGATGTTACATTGAATTCAGATCTATAAGAAAAACACAAAAATATCAAGCACCCGTCTCATCATTTTATTCTTTTGAAAACCATTTGTATTTCTAAGCCACAAAATGAGTTTTAGTTTTGTGACAGGACGTACACGATTAGACGACGTAGGTACACGAAAACTGCTTATGAACCCTCTGGTTTTGTTTTGATGACACATTATTTTTTGGCACCTAGCTCTCAGTGTTTTACTCAGTTATTCAACTCTCGTTAGGTGCACGTGACGTGTACTATGTATAGTGCGTACTACGCAACCGAGCCGTAATCAGTAAACGAATTTTTCGCGTTCTGCTCGCCATGTGCAGCCATACGTCAGTAAAACGCGATATTACGATAGCCACGGTACCCACGTCAATCGGTCGTCCCAACTAAACAAATAAATATCATAATATACCAGGTGATTGTTTTAACGATTTGATTAATGTCTTTAAACGGAATTATTATTTTTATTGCATGTCAAATCATTTATTACACAATGATTTTGTAACAAAAAAAAAAAAGATATATATATATTTTTTCAATGTTTATCGTATAGTATATAAATATCAAGGTTTTAATTTTTAAATGTCAGAGTATACACTTTTAATTCCACGATGATCATCTGATGAACATTAATTTGACGCACAAAGATGAAATATCGATTTTCAACAGGACTATACGATAGTACGTAAAATAATATTCGATTATAATTTGGATTCCGCGAGACGCCTTTGCATAATAACATAGCTCTGGGCGTTTAAATGCCATGAAATGTTTTGTAGAAATTTACCGCTGCGGAAGTAAAACGTCGAATAGACTAATAATGTGACACTATTGAGATGGCGTGAAAAAAATAAAGAAGTTTTAAATCGAAAAAATAAGCGTCCGACGTCAAAACAATCACCCTGTATATAATAGGTACGCGAGCCATATCGTATTTTTTAATACGTAATATAACGTCATAATCGCACTCGTCGCGCGTTACATTATACGGACACGAGGAGTCCGTAATGCCGCGGTAGGAAAAAATTACAATTTTTTTTTTCCTTCTACTTTTCGAGTTTACCGACCTTTTGAAATTTAAAAATTTTAATTGCCACACGCCAGCGGTCGTGTCGTTTCCCGCCGCAATTATTATTGTTTATCTCGTTCTAAAACGCGGCCGCGTCGCAATAGCGCGCGCGCGCATATAGTCCGAGTAATAATTACCATCAATTATTATTGTTAAACGTTATTATCATGACCATTTTGCCGCACGAATATCGTCCTTTGTAATCATTACGATTCGGCTGCGGTACAACGTGACACGGTGACGTATTTTAAGGGAGATGATCATACAAAGGACAGATCCTCGAAATAGATAATAATAATATATATCATAGGAAAATGTAGCCCAAAATAACAACACCGATATTGTACGCGCTTTATGTTATCGAATAATAAAATTGATAAAACGTTTACGCTACTCTTACCCAATACTGTTATAGGTCTATCTAATATATTATTTATTAATTTATGGCCGGAACACACATTTCGTAAAATATTGACATTCCACCTCTCGCGGGACTACCGCGAACACACGGGAACTACAGGCTTACCCACCTCAAATAGCTTTCGTCAAAGTTTTACATATTTGTCAACTACACGTTTAATTCGTTTACTTAATGTTAATTAATTATTATTACACGGCGACGACGGCGTATTATATAATATCATTGTTATATAATACATAATATATTGTTTACACATAAACAGTTATATAATTTATTTTATTTTTACTGAAATGATGCGCAGTCTTTTTTAAATTATTCATAGATTAAAATTTATTTCGATATACGTATCTCGGAGTTGTTATAGGGAGTATAGTTTTGAAAATTTGCAAATTTACCAAAGCTTTGGTTTTAAAAATAAAAACCGAGTTGCCTTCCCTTTTTCAACGAGAATCGACCAAAGACACTGCGTGTTTTGCGAATAATAAAGAGAATATTCACACAAGCAATGGAAATAACGACGATTATAGACGACTTGATTGTTTGATAATCGTATGCGACGAAAAGGAGTTGGCTTTAAAAGGACGCGTACATATTTTCTCAATACGTCAGTTGACCGTGAGCGTACATTTTGTAATTATTTGTATTTTTTCTATTTAACTGGGTAATATACGTAATATTATTGTATTAACTTTAAAATTTAATTCTTTATTTTTTTTTTTTGTAAATACAGTTTTATAAAATCATGTAGTGCCAATATTGTAGTAATGTATGAATTAGTGTGCGTGTTACCACGTTGAAACACGTTAACGAATACGTCGATTTCTCGGAAACCTCTTTTCGACAAACCACCCCCAAAGAATCGAAATTAAATCCCAAATACGACACCGAAAATGTCGTCTGACCTAAACCGATCAGATCAGACGAATGATGGGTCCTGCGGAAAACAATCGGCCAACGGAGTGAGCCGGTTCGAACCGTCGTCGATTCCAAAACGCGGTCCGCGACGACGGCTTTTCGAAAGCTCGGAAACTTTCGTTTCGAAATTCGTGTCATTGCGTTCGTAATTATTATTATCGTCGGTCTGTCCTTGCCGCGGCGCGGCGGCGCGGCGTGGCGATTGCTCTGCATCATATACGCGGACGGAATATATAAGAAGAATTTTTTTTTTTTCCACGTCGTTTATTATATCATACACATAATATAATGTTATGGACGCTTCGACCCGATGAGCGCATAGCGTGCAGCGGCGAACACGACGGAGACCGGTACCTACACCGACATTCCATTATAATAATATACGTTATAATGTGTGCGCCGCGCGGGTACAAATATAATTAATTTCATGTTGTTGTTTTTTTTTTCTCTCTTACGATCGGTAATGACTTAATGACTATAATAATAATAATAATATTACGATATCAGACGGATTGATTATAATCGGAACTAGGATTTATACGCACTAAAAAATCACGTAATCGCGCACCACGTAAATATGCTCTTAAATAATATGTCCGTATGCCTAAAAATGACCACCATCGTGCGATAGAACATTACCGCAAAAGCCATCGCGAACTTGGTTTTAGAATGGGTAAGACGACTATTGTTTACTGCGTGGTATTCGCGTACCGTAATGATTTCTTCGATTAATTTGGTAGGTACCACCCGGTTTGTGGAAACATTATTAATTTCTTATTGTGAAGTTTCAAAAAAAAAAACACTGCACCGTGAAAATATCGAAAATATACTCGTGACTTTCAAATTGTAAAATGTACCCGAAAACATGCTCTAAAAAAAATAAAGTTCAAATTTTTTTTTTTCTACCACGCCTTCGTAGAATATAATATTTGCACTTACTTAGCAATTAGCTGATTAGCATAATAATACGATCGACCGGAGAAAAATACAACACAAATAAATCCGGGCCCTGATTATTATCATTATACATGGTTTTCAATACCAATTTGAGTTCAAGGTTGGACTAAGGATATGTTAGATTTCAGTTTTAAATGGGGGATTTTAGAATTTCGGATACAGCTATAGGGCTCGACTAAACAAATAAATAAATACTCGAAACATTGAAATATTTCAAAATAAAATCCTCAGATTCTCCACGAGACCTCCACATCTCCAGAATATCAGAAAGAATCTAAAATACTCTTCTTCGAGCATAGAAACCGTACCGAAAAAAAATCAAAGTTCCGATATGGTACCAAAAATGTTTCAACATCCTTCCAAGACACTAATATCGATATTTCTAATAACTATTTTACCAGGAGGAACCGGTTTTACGAACGTTATTTATACAATATACTTAAAAAAATGTCACAGATCTCAAGATCAGTTCTATCTGCGAGATAAAAACGTATTGACAGTATAATTGGCATAGTTAATTCGTTTCTTTTAAAATTCACTATTTAAAAACAATTAAACGATATCAATAAATTTAATATTGTTTGACGCGCATAAATATCATTTCAAATCGAACGCGCGCGAAAGAAATCGTGGTCGTCGCACGAATTCGAAAGCTTAAGTTTTCCAGAGCCGCGAGAAAAATGACGTTATTTGATACTTTTGTGTAGGTACGTCACGACGAAATAAAATACAAGGTGGTTGACTGACGCGCGTGGGTGATATTAATAACGTCACAACACGAATATATTACTGTTATGTCCCAGGGCTCGGGTGTTATTGCGCATCGCGTTACCGCCCGGGCGAAACGCGTCGCAGGAGTGCGTTAGAAAATCGTCAAACTTTCGACTCGAACACTTCCGAAAGGTCGTTCTGTAGTAATAATTAATAACGGCAAAAGCGTTTTTTTTTTTTTTATTGTAGACGTAGCGATACGTCGTTTCGAAAACCTAACCGCGTGCATACAAACTGACGCGCGTACTTTTGACGAAAATCGTTCGATTGCACGACGACGGTGTGAAGAAAAAAAACCTACTACGACTGTAAATAATTCTCGAAATCTCGAAACACTGCGGGCTTAACAGAATAATTGTGTCGATCTTGACCGTGAATAAATTTTGAACGTTTATTCAAAAACGCACACGCGCGCACGCAAACGCAACAAAACTCGAACCTTACAGTCAAGACGAGACTTATATTTAATTATTCGCATGTGTGTGTACTGTTACTTCGGTGGACCTATCTGGGGCATCACGAATAAGGTAAAATGTGCACGCACGTGCATTTAAATATCAAATAACCTTTGACATTTAAATTCGACACGGCCATCCTAAATATTCCATCCGAAAAATTTGACCCATATATGATATACATCATATCGCTTTAATGTAGCCAATAATAATATAATATAATATGTTGTGTGTAGAAATAAAAACGTTTGAATTACGCGACGCAGTGACGTGAAATTTTTCTGAAAAAGTGGTCACTACAATATTTATTATTAAACCCGACAAAAATATTAATAAAAAAAAAGATGTAAAAAAATATTGGTTTTGCGAATGTTTTCAATAATTTAATACAATTATTATTTTACGACTTGGATTTATTTTTACATTTTGTATCGTTTCGCGAAAAATAAGAATAGAACGAACACTACCTGATAGGTTCTGAGAGAGATTTCTGTAGTAGTTTAGATCGTCAAATTAATTTCGTTTATCGCGCGACATAGATAATAATAAAACGGTGAGTTTTAAAGTTTTGATATGTTTTCGAATGATGTTATAAATCTATCGCGCTATCCCGACAGTCGCGATCCTTTAAAGGATAGGTGATCGAAAAGTGACGAGTGTATCAACCGGTTGACCCCTCCTCCCCACAAAGTTTAATTAGCCCCGCACATCGATCAAAAACATAAATAATACGCATTTCTAAACCAATAACTCGAACGACTATTTCTACATAATAATAATATTACTAGCTGAAACTAAACGTGGCGAAAATCGCGATTTTTTTTTATAAAATAGGGCAAAAATCACGATTTCGCTACCTCGCGAAGAGAGGCGCCTACGACCTAACTTTAGACTGTAAATAAATATAATCGGTACTACTTACGGCTTGTCGGTGGGTTGCTGTTGAGTTTCGGCGTCGGCTCGTGAAAATATAAAGTAAGCACTAACGGATACACAAAAGTCACGATTAAAAGTTTCATCGGTCGTCGGACGAGATGAATAATAAACTGACAATCACGGAGAAAAATTAAAGCTGCGACGAAGAACTTTCCGAACCGCTGTCGACACTAGGCCGGTCGTCAGAGCACTGTGCATCCGGTTAGCCGACGTACTTCCTCGCGAGCGTCTCTCGATCGGTACTAGGCGCCAGGCGGGTTGCGCGCGCAGAACGGCTGTCATTGGTCGGGCGGCGCGATTTCATCGGCACGCAGTGTCTCACTCGTTCCTTAATTATATTCCTCATTACTATTGTTATATAATCATGTTGTCACAATGAACCATATCTTATATAATAATTACGAAATACTTATTAATGACTAATCTCTTCGATCGTTGTACGTTTCCGGTGCGAAAATCACGATTTTTTTCATAGAATAGCAAAAAAAAAAGAGGTATTGCCTCGTGGCAATGTGGGATGGTGGTGACCACCATCCCTATGATTTAAGGGAGACTATCATTTATGTTTGATTTTAAGCGCCCCGTGTGTCTTTTAAGTTCACATCGTGGGAAAAAAGTCAAAGGCGGCACATAAAAGTTCGATCAGAAGTCGGGAGACCTGTATTGCCCCTGCGTTCCCCTCAGATTCGACTACTGCTTTTTCTAGTTTCACCCTTTTTACCCCTTTTAACCCCCTTTGGAGGGGAATTTTGAAAATCGGGCGACGTGACGACACTCAGAAAGGTATTTGGAACAACTCTGTAAAAAAAAATTGGAAAAAAGTTAAATAGCGTCGTCACAAAATGGGAACATAAAAAAGGCCTGTTTTTTTATATATAGATTATTACACGCGATGAAAATCTTTATACGTTTTAACATTCGGCCTATATAATAATATTATAGATCGGCGAATTACGACACAACACGCGCGTCGTGTTCTCGTTCGCACGACGACGGCGAGTAGAAAATCGATTTAACATCGATCATCGTCCGATCGGATGACCGATTACATTAGCTTTTATACATATTTTGCTATATAATATAATATAATATAGTAAATAATAATTAATTAAACGACGACAAACTCGATTATCCTGAAATATACAGCGTATCACAATAAAATGCATACATTGGATAGCTATCTACCGGTATTATAATACCGGTAAAAGCCCCGCCGATCGACTCGACTCTCAAACGGTTAGCACGTCGTCGTCGTATAATATTGCCAACACCAAAGTTACAGTTAATTTCCCTTCCGTACGTTTAATTTTCATATAATACGTATACGTTTTTAATGCCAATAAATTATATAATTACTATTTATTTTTTATTTTTTCAATTCTCGTATTTAAATCGAGTAATTATATAGGTACCACCTATAAACTATATACTACGTGTGTTCGTTTATTAATCAACTAATCAAACACGCGTTATGTAAAGAACGTACGACCATTACGTAATGCCCTAATAATAATATATTGTAGGTAGGTATAATATATTATAATACGCGTATATTATATGCAACGGATAACGATAACAATTTAATTGCAGCTTTTAATTATTAATCGAACACGAACTATAATAATAATTGTTCATAAATATTATTACTGTTCGTGTATGATTTTTACGGGCTACTAATCAATTCATAATAATATTATTCTATACTATACGTACCTATACACCACGCATATTATGAGTTATTGCTGCCGACGTTTTCGTTCGAACGGCATACGTTCGATTTCGACGCTTCAGGCTTAGGAGTACGAATTCCTCGATAACGTCTTCTTTCTGTTGAACAGACGAAAGATTTTTTTATCAAAATCGGGCATTTCGATTAAACGATATTAGTTATTTTAGGTTGTTTTTGTCGAAAGAAATCACAAATAATATCTCATCGACTACCCGTTGAAAACAAAATAATTATGGGTTGACTTACTCACAAATCTCTTCTCGCGATCAATACGACACGGACGGTTTAAAATTCACACGAACGATTCGACAATACACCTGCAATCGTCCCCGTCACCTGTATAACGCGCGAATCTTTTATTGTAACTATATCGCGTAATATCGCTTAAACGTTATGAGTGTCTACTATATTTCGAATTACTTTAATTTTCGTACGGTAATTGACCGCTATTATGCCTTGTTGTTATTGTACGAGTTATTTTCGTGGTCTAAATGACAAGGATAGTTGAACAAATAGGTATAGCTATGAGCTGTTGACTATGTGGAATATTCGAAATAATAAATTTAAGTGCTCGGTAATACATGTAAATGAACGGCCGATAATAACAAATCAGCCCAAAAGTCGTTAATTTTTCCAACTACTTTCCACGGTATTTATGTCCGATAAACGTAATGGCTACTTGATGATCACACAAGAAATGTAAACAGAACAAAAACATCGCCCACGCTGTTATTGTTCAATATAATATCACGAACGTTAATAAAAAAACAACTGGTAAATTACAGTTGACCTTTCAAAAAACGAACGATATTGAAAAATAATAAACGGCGCGTATTAAATCACAATCGGTTAGATAGTCGAGTCTTACTGGAGCAAAAAAAGATACAAAAAAAAAAGGTCATAAATACGCGAAGCGCCCTTGGGTATCTACCTACATTTTTCACCGGCGATTCGAACAATAAAAATCATATTGATTAAAATGTAAAATTGTTTATAATACTTATGAATAATTTATATAATAATTATTTTACGTGTAATCGACGACGTTTTTTAAAATAATCTCGTTTTATAGTACCTATAATTATAACTGAACAAGTATAAAATTCACGTTTCGTATAAAAAGATATACATTATTCTATAAAATTAAAAATTTACCACACATTATGGTCCATCGTACTTAAGCAAAACACTTTTACTAGGTACCTACTAACAATAAAAGTTAAACGAATAGTGTCGATTCTTCATAACAAATAATTAATTAGTTATTAGTAATTATTAATGAATTAAAACGTTTATAAAACTCGAAATTTCACATCTATATAGTTTAAAATTTAAAAAGACCTTAAATGCTACCTATTGCATTTACTTCCCGTTTAATTAACCACCTTTTTTGAGAACGCACAATTAGTATAAAATTTCGTTAAATTGAAAAACAAATAATATCCGATTCGAATACTATATTATCGAATAGTAAAATAAATAATTATTTTTTATGTTAAATTCTAATTTCATTTAGTCAGTGCATAAAAGTAGTTAGTACTTGTTTAAAAACGTATGATTTATTTTTCTTTCGACCGCCAAATTACTGATTTATTACAATTTATAGTGCGCGTAATAAAAACGAAATTTATTAATACACCGCAGTGACACGCTGATATGCGTGATAATAATAATATAAACTAGACCGGCCCAAGTGTGCAGATAATTGATATTAACGCTAACGGATGCCATCCTCAAAAAGGTCACGTCTTAGCGATAAATTCATTCCAGTTGACTTTTTAAATCATTGACGGTTTATTGATCAATCGCATTGCGCTTATTTAAAATCATTGCTCAGTTGATCGCCGAACAATATTTAAAATCAATATAAAATATAGACGAACCAACATTTAGCCAACATACCTAATATCGAACGAAAAATTATACCAACGCCCATTGTTAAATCATCCCGCCACGATGTGTAATTATTTTGCCACTTTTTTACGATGCGCTTGTTTGTATTTATTTGTTCGCGATTGTTATAAATGTGATATTCGACAATATTTTTACAAATACTGCGCGCACATTATTTTTCGATATGTTTATTGCAACGGTACAACTTATAAAATCCTGCTGATACGATATTACGACGGATATTAAATTAATAAAATAAGGAAGTCGTAATATTTTCAAGTCTTATAATATTATTTTAATATCACGAACAGTGTATGCGACGGTATTATTACAGCTGATTTCAAATCGGGAACGACACGGATTGTTTTTACAGCGCCATAGACGAAGAGCATGTACAATTTAATCACTAATCAAATCATTCTGCGTTAAATATCTGTGTAATTTGTTAATCCATTTTCTCGGCCGTATTGTTTCAACATTGATGGCGTCTTTAAAAACGAACTCGTGACGATTTTCACGAAAAAAAAAAAAAAACAACGATAAATTCAAAATGATCAACTCGGATAGTGAGTAAACATACAGCGATGTTTATCGCGTTATTATCGACGATAAATCATATTATCTATCGCGCGTCGTGCTTTTTTCATTTCAGAATTTATCGGAAACGCTTTCACGGACGATCTGTACGACGCGATATACACGGGAATATTAAAAACCCGTTCGGAGGAGGAGACGTGCTCGACGGTACACGGTCGTCATACGGCAGAACGGTTGGAATCGCCACTGAAAGAACAGTTCACGGCACTGTTTGTGGAATTGAAAATTAAAAACGTCATTAATTTTTTTCTTATTAAACGCCATCAATAGTGGACTGTGTTGTAGTATGTGACGACCTGCGCATATTACTCTCCGCGCGATTTACTACGAATAAATTTGCATAGCGCTCACATCGAACAATATGTACACACACGCGCGCGCGCGCGCGCGCACACAAATGAGTGACCCGGCCATGGCCGCTAGACCACGACGACGGTCTCCTTCTTTTTTTTCTACGTCGTAAATTAAGGCTGTTTCGAGGGTCCTCGATTTATCTCTCGTAGTGGATTATTTCTTTTAAATTCGTAAATTCTTTCCACGATTGTTTTGTGACTGAAAACTTAACAGCTAGACCGCGTAGTACACTCGTACATAACACAGTCCAAATAGTGTAACGTTATAACATAGCTCGTAACGCGACAACGGTGCGCTTGTCATGGTCGTTTCCAGGAACCTCTAGACACGAATTCCGTGCTGCACGTCTGCCACAGATTGCTGGAACAATACAAACCGAGCGGCGCGGTGCGCCCCGGCCGTAGCGAAATAATCCGCGACGTAAGTGCATGCGATTGTCAATGATACAATTATAATATTACCAAGTAAACGACTGTTTACGATTGTTGTGAGCTATAATCGACACCTTGCCCCGCGGCAGATCGACGGTCCGGACCGACTGGGCGTAGAGCGACAAACACGCCAGGACGACGAAAGACACGGTCGAGATGAAACCGGGTCGCCGCCGCCTTGCCGAGAACGTGACGGCCGCCTTCGCGTTGTTGCGACCACTTTACCGTGGCCGGTCTACAGGACGATTCCCGTGGAGGGTGCGGGTAGGTGTTGCAGGCCGAACGGACCAGTTTTTAACTCGGAGAGTTTGAACAAAAAAAAAAAGCCAACAGACGACTAAACCCTAACCATCTTCCTTTAGCTCCACTCAAAAGTGGATTATTATTATAATTATTATTGAACGCCCTCGTGTTTGTTTATTTTTTCCGATCGATTGCGATTTAGACGCACGCCTGCGATTCGGACGCGAACTGTTTTCTAACCTGGCTCTACGCAGCCGGGGCGTAGAACGGATCGAAACGGACACGAACACGTGCGAAACGGTCCCTGGTTTCGATTTCATGACGGCTCATGTCACCGAGCTCGGACGTTTGCACAACATCGTCAAAGAGTACGTGAACGCGGACAATTGCGGACTGTGTCGCGGACGGACTGCCAAGGCTTTGCGGAACGCGTTGCAGAAAGAAATCAATTCGTATTATACTTACGTAAACACGTGGGTGAGTGATACAATCTCGCGGGGGGGGGGGGGGAAGGAGAATTCGAAACCCACGTGGACACTGGGCAGGATTACTAGAAATAATATGAAATATCAATGAAATTGTGTATAGTAGTTATACCTATGTGCAGTTGCAGCAAGTATAAACTATATTAAATTCGAAAAACGGAAACAATCGCGTTGGAAAAAAAAAAATGAGACCCTTTAGATAATAATAATATCCTCATTATAATACTCGCTAAATCAAAATTACTGTGTATTATTATTATGAATATCGTAATCGGTGACACAGAACACCGTTCTAATATTTTTCGGTCGGGTGGGTGTAGTTCGGAAACGAGCATATTTTGTTGTTGTTGTTTTTTTTTTTTTTTTTTCGGAAGGGTAAAAAATAATTTTTCGAGACGACCGAAACAGGCACAAATAATTCTTTTTAGAGCGACTTCTATTATAACGACGACAAGAAAATAGTAGGGTTTTACACACCTACGCCTCCGACTACAGTTATCGACATACATAATAATGATCATTGTGTCTTAGTATATTTTGTAGTATATATTTTTATTTCGGTCAAATTTCATCAACGTGCGCCGTCATTATTGGTACGGCGAACAAATGTACCATATCATTAACATTTATATTGTTAGATATAACTCTCTCGATGTACACTGCATAGATAATAAGGAAAGAAGACGAGTTTGGTCCACGATCGACCTCAATCGAGTTTTGACCCGTCCGTCGCGCTAAAAAGAACGTTCGCACGTAGTTGAACCGATGGGCATTATGGTCATTGCGAGATATAAATTATTGATAAGTTCGCGAGATACGTTCGTACCGTTGGAATTATATAACTAAACTCATTCATATCTAATGTGTCAAAGTAGGGTTATGTGCTCTCCAGTCACATTTTCTACGGAGAAAAAACAACGATATTTATCAGAAATACTGTAGGCATCACAAAAATCAATTGGGTACTGAATATAAAATTATTTTATTTTCAACGACGAGTTTTGCGTTTCGTTTGAAAATCGTAGAAAAAAAATTATATTTACTTACTCGATGAACGTTTCATTTTGCACGGAGGGACTTTGCAAATTTCTAGGGAGTCGTAAGTCCTTCCAAACTGCCCTATGTGCGCCAATGATGTTATTGATGTCTGTATGGGTTCAATTTTTTTTTATTTCTTGGATTCTTACCCGAAGCTTGAAAAATTCAAATTTGAATCGTTAAACAATATTGATTATTATTTGTTAATTCTGGTAATTCGTTATTTTTTATGAAACAGTTATTTTATATACATACATACTAGCTGACCCGGCAAACGTTGTTTTGCCATATATTTCTTTTGAATGTTGTAGTATAAAAATAACTAACTTATTGTAAGTATGTAGCGTCGGCGTCGACGATTGAAAGATGAATGGAGCGCGCACGCACGCAATTTCGGTAAAAGTTATGTGATAATAAATGACGTTGCGAAATCCATACCTTTTTGTAAACATCGTCGGGTTTTTTGATGACATAATCAAATTTATTTATATAAAATGCAAATTACCACGCACTCGCTGATCGTTGCGCGTGAAAAGTTTTCCCCTATATGAGGGAGAAATAACGTTCTTCGTGTTCAACCCCTTTAACCCCCTTAGGGGTTGAATTTTGTGAAATAAGTTAATAGATTTTTCATTACAATTTGATTTACAGACTATGTATGCTAAGTTTCAAAAAAAATTACATTTTACATTTTTATGTTTTCAGTTACGCGACAACTTTGAAGTTCTGGAGCACTCCACTCACACGCAACAAACATTCGTTTCTTTCGACCATGACGTTTTGATGAGATTTCGATGTCTTGCGAAGATCGTGGAAAATTCCAAAAGCAAGAGTGGTTGTAATTTGATTTCCACGTTGATTCATTCGGGGATCCGCGAGATCGACAATACGATTTTGAACGAGGTGAAAATACATTTGAAAAAAAATCGAACGTCAATACGATTTGTCAGCACACAATAAAAAATAAAGATAATCATTCGCTTTTTATATAGGTAACGAGACCCGTACAAGCGATGATCGTCCGCTGGATGGCCGGAGGCGAAATAGAAGACGAGTACGGCGAATTTTTTATCGTGAAAACTTCATCGGAAAACTATTGGCACGACAGCCACGCATTAAGGTTGTAGTGAATAATAATAATAATAAAGATTTCGTAATATTATTACGATAGACCACAATAGTGCTCGAATCGGGAGGTGGTGCGCCGGGATCGGGTCTCTTCTACGATTTTGATTTTCGCGGAATGGGTTGTGTTACGATTGGGTAAATGTCAGAAATTCGTTTTTTTTTCAAATTTGATATGTAATTGTTTCTGAGATTTGACAATTTCATAAATTGTATTTATTTTCAACATCGTTGTTTTGGTTTTGACTTATTTGATCACACGGTGCAAAAACACGAGTTGATTATAGTATTTATTACGGAAAAATATTGCATAGATCTCCTTAGTACAAAGCCTTAGATTTTTAGACAGAGCTCAATTTGAGAAATATTGAACAAAACCGATATTTTATGATTTTTTTTTTGCTTTTCAATTTTCACGTTCGATTTGCAAAATGTAAATTTGTTGTACCAGTTAACAGCCAGTAATCGATTCCGAGTTCGATTATTGTTGTTCAATATATCGCAAATCTATTCCCTTTGTACTTGATAAAGAAGTGTTTGGACAGCTTGGAGGGGGAGACAGGACTCGGCTAAATCTAAGGGAATTACTTTCTCTACTGCGATTTTCCCGATTCGAGCACAGGTTATTGTGACGGTTCTATTACAATAATAATTTACAATCGTCATCGGTTGCGATCTCAATAGTTCGGAGAACACGTTGGATTTTCTTAACGAACGTAAATTGAACGATATCTATCAAACGGGCAAAAACATGAGCTTCCTGTTGAACGTTCTCAGCGGTCCGAGAGTGGACGCGAAAATAGAGAAACTCAGAGAGAACGTCGCGAGACTAGTCGACGTCGGAGGTAACCACGGTCGGTCCTAACCGAAATGCGTTCGATACTAAACAAACGTCGTCGTCGAAACGTGTGATGTTTTCAGACGGACTTCTAATCGAGCTGGCCGACCAACAGAGCAGAGCGTCGGCGATAATATCGGACGCGGTCGACCAGTCGTCTGCGTTGTTGGTGCAAGTGTTGACGGACAAATACGATATGTTCCTGCATTTCGAAGGGTTCCGGGACTACGTGTTGTTCGGCCGCGAGGACTTTTACACTCACGTCATGTCCAAGTTGGAGTACGGTCTCGGCTTAAAAGACTCGACGGGAATGACCGAAAGGGGCGGGACCGTCTTCAGGGGGGGGGACACTTTCCGCTCGAAAAATAATAATAATGATTTTGGATTTTTTTTTCGATATAAACGTTTTGAACGTACAAGCCGAACGATAAAATCTGACTGTTTCGTCATTATAAGATCGCTGAATTTTAAATAATTCATACGGACAGTACGCATATTTAAGTGACAATTATTATAAATAGAAATCGTATCGTTCGGGCGTCGCAAATATTGAGCCTCATAGATCCTAAAGACGGCCCAACCGAACGGATCTTGCCGTTGTCGCCGATTGTATAGCATTTTCCTTTTTTTCAGGCCGTATTTTGGAGACAAAAAGATGCACAACTATCAGCTGAAAGAAATCATGGAGACCGCGAACGATTTGATGTCCACCGGCGATTACGATAAGAAATTGTTCGACAATTTAAAGTACCGGGTGGATTGGACGGGAGAGGTGAACTGGGACAGTTTCAATTTTGAGTACGTGACAGACGAACCGCTGAACCAGGTAAAAAGGCTATGTCATTATTGATTAGACAGAGTAATGATGTCGAAGACCGTTGTCGTAAACCCGCCGTGGCCGTTTCATTAGGTGTTCGGTCCTTGTAGTCACCACGCAAACGTATTTGAATTTTTATGGCGGTTGAAAAAAGTCGATTGGACTGCAAAGAAGTTGTGGCGCGAGCTTGCGTATTTCGTGAAAAAATTCCTCGGCATGACTGGTAAATATTTAATAATTATGTAATTTAAAAACATAATGTAAACAATCAGACTTGAGTATCTAGTATACGCTGAAATACAAACGAAAAAAATCAACTCATTTATGCCATTAAAATGTGTATAACGGAGTAGGTTTCAAACAAAATATTTATGAAATTCCCAAACGTGTTTAAATTTTCGATAATTTTCAAAATCATATATCGATTTTAAACTCTAAAAAGATCATACCACTTGAAATACGTGGTACGTCGATAGACAGTATAAGAGCTACAATTAAATTACTCTTTCATCATTTCGCTCGGAACAGTTAAAACCTATACAATAGAAATTCCCGGAATCAAAAGATTGCGACATCTCGAAGAAAAAATACTAATAAAAATAATCAATACAAACAAATGAAAAATAAAATGCCGTACACTCTGTCAACAACACATGAAACTGTAACAAAACAAGCATCGCGCGATTAGTTTTGAAAAATAATGCAAAGTACATCGAAATCTCAGTCCTGACAATAATTAATTTATTGACCTGTGAGTCAGCCTGTTATTGTGTAACTTTGACTCTAAAACTAGAAACTTTAGACCATAAACAACATGATTTTTATTTACTGTTCACAATTATAATTATTAACCTGATAAATAGCTGTGTTTATTGTACGTCGTTGTAAACTAACAATAATATCATATTGGCTTGCATATCGTAATAATATATTATACCTATTTACTCGGTCGTGCTAATTTATTATTCGAAACTATTTCCATTAAAATTTAACAATAAAACCAACAAGTTGCTTTTCGTTCAAGTTCTAACGCATCGGGACTTCGTGAGTAGGGGTATTCAATATAATATGAACTATGAATGATTTCCAACGTTTTACTGTTTGTTCAACATTCGGAAAGAGGAAACGAAAACAATAGGACTTATCTAAAATGTTTTCGACGTTATTGAATAACCATCAAATACTCTAGTTTATACTGGTATTTGCATGACTCGGTATGCGTATTCTATTGCCCGACACGTGTTTATTTGAAAACTGACAAAACATAAATCCGTACGCGTAAACAAATTCGCATTGGAATAAACTATAAAATCAATATTGGTCCGACATAAATACGACTCTGTGCGCAGATGTATTAATCTGATACATACCCTTAAAAATAGAATCCTGTGGTAAATTACTTGCCCCGTGATGATTCTCCTGTTTTTGTATCTTTAAAATCGTCCTTGTTAGCTGAAAAAAAGAATTCAAGTCGATTTTTACTAGTTACCATCAGATAAAAAATAAATAAGATATTATAGCGTTTTTACGTTTTACCAAAATTGATATTTTACATATAAATATTTATTTTTTTACCCGTGTGTATAACGTGTTTAAATTTACTAAGTGGTAGGTCACGAAATTTGATAGGTTAACCGGTACGAGTTAACCTATACTTCCTTAGATAGCACACGTGTTCCTACAGTATTGGACTAACGCCATAAAATATTATTTCTGTATTCAATTTCAATTTTAAACACTTACTAAATACGCGCAACGCGTGTTTTTGACGAGTAGAACTGAACCTAGTCTTGAGAATCACAAAGGCGTTGCTGGCGAGCATGATAAGCTGCGTAAACGAAATTCAAAACTTCATATTCGAAATGATCAACGAACAATGGAAACGGTTCATGAGTGAAATGTACCGAGCCACTCGCGTGAAAACAATTAAGGACGCTCATATGGCGTTTTTGGAATCGATCGCGAAATGCGTGGACTCGTCAGTGGTAAGTTACACATATTATGCAGATCGTTATTGAATTTGCAATCATTTATTATTATTATTATTATTATACGTAAGTACTTTTATTATCCACCATTGTTGATACCATATTATGTTTACTTTTTGAGGTTTTATTACACTGTAGGCAAACAAAAGGTAAAAATTTAAAGGTTTTCATAAAACCGTCGATAAGTTTAATTTCCCATTAAAACTTAAAAAGAAAGAAAGAACAATAATTTGATTTTCTTTTGTTAACCGTCTAAATTGAATTCAAGTTTACCGTGTAAATATTGCAAAAACTTCGAACTCCATTCAATCATTATTCCGATAAACTTTAGGCGCAGCTCATACCGGAACTTATAATATTATACGAATAACAACACAATAAAGCACAATTACAGGCGGTTCGTGGACTCTGAAAAATTTTTCATAAATACATTTATACTTATATAACTTATATCATTATAATTAGGTTTTTTTATGGGGCGGCAAAAATATGATTTTGTAAAAAAAAAAGGTCGGCCAGCGGTCGATACCCTTCGCTACCTCCTATCGGCGCCTGTGTATACGATATTTTTTCAGTCTGTAAACGAGTACGTCGATTCGCTGGAAAAGCATGTCAAAAAGTTTGCCGTCGTCTTCGGATGTTTCTCCGACACGCTGCAGAGATCGCCGTCGCCCACCGAATCGGATCCGCGCGCGGAAAACAACCGATTGATCGACACGTTTGTGGACGGCATTCGAGCAATAAAAACAGAATTCGAGGTAACGAAACAAGTATTATTTGGTATTATTCGGTAACGACCAGCCATATCTATCCGGGGTGTGTGTCGTATTCAGATTCAGGTAAACCTAGTGATAAATTATTATAAGTAGAAGCGTCCAGTGTTGTAATGTATTTGAATACAAATATTTATTGATTTTCTCGACATCGGATACTGTTGGTTTTGAATACATTTTTACAAGTATTTTTTTGCTTCAAATTTTTTTCAAAATTACTATTTGAAAACACTTTTAAAAACATAATCGAGTAAAAGTCCTACAACTTACTACACCTGTGTAAACATTTGGGTGTTCTATACATATACGATTTTCTGTTTAAAGTGAAACCATTCACATCGGTATTATGAGAGTAGATCGAAAAGAGATTTAGGCCCGGGAAAATGTCAAATTCGCCGATCTTCAAACAAACTCAACTAAAACAATTACAACGAAATAAAATATTTTCTCATAAATTTTGTTCGTCAAATATTCAACTTACTTACATTTTTATACGTAAAACATAATATTATATATGATTAAAATCCAAGTCCGATCTCGAGTTATTTTTATAATTTGTGATTAATTATTTTAACAGTTAGAACTTTGCACAGGCACGTCTTGTCGTGTTTCCGAAGGACTCTGAGGGCGCTTTCCGTTTACCAACCAACTATTATAATATAAAAATAAATTGTCAATTTTAAATTAAATTTCACTGTTATTCGACAAATTTGATCAAATTAACGAGGCTATCGAGAAATATAAATTTTGAGTTCATTAATAATTCATTAGAAACGCCAAACCATATTGTATACGAAAGTTAACGTCAGTTTGTTTCATTTTACTATTAATAATATGATAATTTATTTTAAAGTACATGAATTTTTTATGATCTCTGAGAAACTTAAATTATTATCACGTCATTGAAAAATTAGTGTTGATTTACTTACGGCCCAGACTTGTCAGAAATTATAGTAGTTAACAACACTAAATTGTATAGCAAACGGTACTATACATTATTGTAAACATAATTTCAACTATTTTTTACAGTTATACAAAAAAAATACCTAGCTATACTTAATTGAACAATAAATTATTTTATTGTTCGACTATTTATGCAATAGATTCTTTTACAATGTATAATAGTTGGTTCATTTGTAAACATATAGTTGTTTCGACTATAATAATTTACTTAACTAAAATATTATTTTAATTTTTTTTTCCACGTATTTCGGGGTACCCGAAAGGGGTTTAATTTATTCATAAATTAAAAATTGTTTGACAAGATTATTAATTTGAATTTTTCATTTAATTACTACAAGCATATATTCCAGAGAATTTTTGGGGTGGACTAGACAGTCTCTCCTAATCAAAAAAAAAAGAAAAAGTATCCATCAATACCAAAAAAATTGTTTTCTCGAAAGTTTTATATTTGAATGCAAAAACAGTGCAACAAATCCGATTAGTTGTATACGGTTTATGCTGACAGAAGAACCTTTCGTGGAGGGGGTGGGGGTGGACAGGACATACATATATAAATGTGCAAAATAAAATATAACAATGCAAATTGAACGTGCTCTGGAAAAAAAAAAATTTTCGTAGATAGAAAACAGTCATATGATACTGTATTTGAAAAATAAAACCCTTTTATGTAAAGGATATAAGTAGAAAATTTAAATGCCGCATCGTGAAAAAACTACATAATAATATTATACTTACTCGAATGATTTGACGCCATTTGTTTTATCCTTGCAGACGGGACTTGCCGATTTGTTGTTAAGACTTACGGATACCGAGACGCTTGATCTGGCAATACTATCCTTAAGGATCAATTTCAATGGCTATTACTCGTCTGACGGCCTATGATTATAACTACTCATATTATTAAAGTAAATATCATACTTTATACATATTACCTAGTCATAATATTGAATAAGTATAATATGTTATTATACTTATCTATTATTAATACTTACAACTACGTATTAATTCGAAAGGTGTCAAATTCACTTTCATCTACAAAACGTTTATTTTTCATCAAATTTTATCAACAAGACGAATTCTATTTGTGTTGCAACCCACTGATTTTGCACGTTCTTTTCTAAGTAAAAAATTTCAAGTGTAAATTTAAAATAAAATAAATCTACCCTTATGTTTTACAGCGAGCTGCTTGCCTACGTCGGACTTGCGTATTCTAGTCATATTATCAATGTTACTTACTCATCGGATGACTGCCAGCAAGTAATTATACATTCGTCTTCCGAGTTGTTTTCCATAAACTTTTTTTATTTATTCCCCCTCCCGCCAATATATTGAAACATCTATATTTGTATTTGTCATAATATTTTGCATTCACATAAAACTTGTCGCGTATGTACGTTTACCTACGTATTTCATATTGTATACCCTATAATGTTTGTATTTATCTACTGCCAATAAATATTCAAGCAAATTATTATTTGTCGTCACCAACGAAATTCGTATTACTATTATAATATTAATCAAAGGAATGTGTTTTACTTGATTTTTCAACAGTTACGCCACGTTTCACATATTCGGGGGGGCATTGCCGGGGAGAGTAGAGTGAGAGTGGACTCGCTACCTGGTCTCGCACTCGAACGCTGTACACCCAGTACTTTTAAATCTCCGCAATATTTTTCTGACTATTATTTAAAAAAAAAAGAAAAAAATCGATTATTTTATATTTTATAATTGACTGTGAAGTGAAAGTAGTGAAATTCGATATGGTATGTTCTAGTCATATCACCTAGCCACTAGGTAACATTGGGTACTTGTAAAATGACTAGGAAATTAAAAACCACGTGCACTTACGTATACGTATGTATGTATAATAGATATTTTGAATATTTCCACGTAGAATAGCGTGTCTTTTTGTGTCGTCGTTTGTGATTTCGTTTTTTATTTTCTTTCTGATTTCATTGTTTCAAATAACTTGAAAGTTTTCCGAGTGCCTGAACGTCCCCAGTGCGTCCGGGGTCTAGAGGTAAAATGATAACATATTATAGTTTTCGTCCCGTCGAATTAATCTGCCCGCAGGTAGACAACAGTTGTGTCGGCCGGGCAGGTTCGTCGGTTACTGACGAATAATAAACTGTACGTTTACCTCGTCGGCTTCCGTACGAGAAAAACCATAACATATTCTCGTATTCTGTACTTTGCAACACACCGTGGCCGACGACGGATAATATGGCAACGCATAATCGTAATCCCGTGGCAATTTGAGAATTTACATCGGAAATAACCGCCTCATCGACGACGGGCGGGTTCGTCGCCGTATTTTCTCGTGAATTATTCATGGCGCGCGAATTACGTATATTATATAAGTGTCCCTAAAACGTAACGGACGAGGTTAATGCAAGTTTTATTTGCCGCGTCCGCACTACACTGTAACACGGCAATCGGATTTTCGCGATACCATTTTTGTTCCGTAGAAAATATACGGGGAATCGAGACTACTTGCCAGGCCGCGGTTTCCGTCGAACGCCCGGGGCGGATCCGTAAAATTTACCGACGGGGGTAGGCCGAGGGTGGTAATTAAAATCGATACAATACCAAATCTATAGTCTTATTCAACGGGGGGGGGGGGGGGGGGTAGCTACTAGTAACTATACTTTTTGTCATCAAATTTAAATTTGATTATTTGATATTTCATAGGTATGAAATAGGTATCTCCTAGAGTTGGCGGTATGTGAAAATTTCCCCCCGGTATTCGGTATGCGTTTACATACCGGGTTTTAACGGTATACCGGTATGTCGGTATTTATCGATAAATACCGCTCGTCCGGTAAATACCGCTCGTTCGGTAAATATCGCTCGTTCGGTATATATCGCTCACTCGGTATATATCGCTCACTCGGTAAATGTTCAAACACAATAAATACCACTAATACCGCTTTTAATCGACAAAATGATGGAATATAGTTAAGACTCGAGAAGTCGAGAGAGCATAATATAATAATTTATAATATACATTTTATATTTAAGTTTAATTCTTTTTAACCCTTTTATAGGGGCATTGGATTTATATTTCCCACCCAAGTAAATACCGATCATACGGTAAATACCGAAAGACCGGTATACCGGTAAGTGTAAGGTGACTCCACCGGTATACCGAAAATACCGCCAACTCTAATATCTCCTACCCACATAATAGTGTTATGTCAATTGAAAGATAAAAAAAAAATTTTAATTTTATATTACACTGTGTAAAATGTTTCACTATTATTGTGGTTGAGTATCGAAAATTTAAGAGTAAAAAATATACATTCAATAAGATTTAATATGATATAATCCCTCCCCGGATGCGCCACTGCCGAAGACATTACAGATAGACATATTAAGACATTACCTATCTGCCACACCAGTGTCGTAAGATGTTTGAGTAGGTATTTAACAGTAGATATAACTTACTTGAGAATAATAATCATGTATTTGGTACTGAATACGGTTTTAAATACTTTGGTGTTTAGAATTTGAGTAGGTTCAGCTTGAAATACTTTGCTTTATATTTTTTTTTTCCATTGGATAACACTTGAACAATATAATATTCATAGTTTAATCACAGTGTATTTATACGTAATACCCTATTAATAATTCTTTACAATGATTTATTCACAATGCCATTACCATAGTATGATCTATGAGAAAACAAAAAAATGTACGATTTTTAATGTCCGTCTAAAAACAAGTAGTTCAAGTACTTTTCAAAAATATTTAAAAACGTTCAAATACATAATATATAAAATTAGTAATCGAGTATTGGGTACACATATATTAAATCATTTTTATATATTATTATTTAATTTATTGCAAGAAGGGCGAAAGTTATATAAAAATTATACATGAATTCTCGCTAGAATAATATATTAATGTACTTTTGATTTGGTAACATTTTAGTCAAGGTTTACAATTATTGATATTGAGTTTTGATTTGAGTAAATATTTAAAAAAGAACAAGACTATAAGTTTTTAAATTTAATGTGCAATAATTGTATGTAAATATTATAACTTTACATTTTTAGCTCAAATTTAAACTAAATTATTTTTGTTCATTTAATATTAATTTAAGTTTACGACATGGACACTTCCAACCAAATGGTATCAGTGTTCTTTTAGTTATAATTAATACTAAGGAGGAAACGCCCCTTCTTGCCCTCTTTTAAGGTTTTTACATAAATACAATGATTTTTAGCTATAATTAATACTTTTTATGTTACTCTGTATGTTTGGCGACAGCCGTTTTAAGTTATTACAAAAAGAAAAACATTTTCATAGATACAATTAAGTGTTTTTAATTGTTTACCTTTGATACATTCTAATATAATAAAATTATGTTCGTCAAGACGCATTGCGTGATAATTTAACAAAAATAACACGAGTTATGCTCGCCAACATCTAAAAACCACTCAATAGTGATGCAGTAATGTTTTTTTAATTTAATACATACTCCAAAACAGAAGTGTCTAGACAAATTTATGATTTGTTTGTTATTTTTAAAATAAAATGTTTTCATTTTGAATTTTTATCATAGAGTTTCATTTATAAACACACACATATACACTTAAATATGCACATGTGTGTGTATAAACAATTACATTAACAAATATTTAGGAAAACAGCTACAACAAATTAAAAGCAGGAAAGAACAACATTATTTTGCATAATTTATTTTGGCGTCTATACGCGGGGTTAGAACATTTTACTGCATTGTATTGAGTTGTTTTACAACTTCTAAAATATTTTGTACGTAAGAAATAAACAGTAATATACTTATAAAGATACTACACTTTTAGGATACACAAATAATATTCAAATATGTTTAGGTTACACATAAATATATATAAATAATAAAGTAACATGTAAAATCAGTATGGCATTCACGAGAACACATGTGATGAATTAAATGCTTCTAACGTCTGGTCAACCATGATGTAAATTTTAAAACTAAATAGCCACATACCAGGGTGACAATTAATCTTTTCTCTCTGATGTAGAAAGGCAGCGAGACAGAGTGTTCTAGCTCTATAACTCTGCGTGACACACGGCCCATCTGTTGACGCAAGTGAGCAACCTCTTCGGATAGTGTCATCGGTTCGCTAATGCTCGCGTTGAAAAAACTCATGCTTGAAAAAACAAAAACATCAAATTAATAAAATCAATTAAATGATAACAATAATAAATACATAAAATTGGTCAGATATATTTAGTAAAATGCAGCACACCGATTAAATTCAAGTATTATTACGTATTAATATTTTACAGTGAAATTCAAGAAGTTAAAAACTCTTGCTAAATTGATAATTATACTTTATAGAATACTATACTGATATTAATTGAACCTGCCTAACAGAAAATATAGAAATTACTGAATCAAAATAGTATGTGTCAAAATATATATAAATATATAATACATGAAGCTCAAATTACCAGAGATTGAGAGGGTAATGTTTCTAAAATTAAATAGTTTTATTATTTCATAGTTTATAATATCTAATATCATTGATTAAAAATAAAAATATAGAACCTAAAATATATTAAAAATGTTATAATAAATACTAAATAGTATATTACATTATCATTGATGATCAGTTTGCAAACTTATAAAAAAAACTTTTGGCCGTGAAAAGGATTCTGAAATTCTAGAATACTTTGAAATAGTTTTCTATCAAGATATAATATTAAACACTTTGTTTTTGTATTGAAAACTGTTGACAACTTTAAATATTTTTGTTTTCTGTTATATTTAAAAATGTGCATTTTAAAAAGCATTTAATAAATATAAGTTGAAAACCATATTAGATTTAATACTTGTGATCATTTTTCTGTGCTGTTTTTGCCACTGCTTCAACATGGTTAGAATTAGTTATAACGCTTTCCTCAGATTGTACTGATAGTTTTTCAAAATCATCCAACACTGATGGGAAATAATGCCTTGCCATTGTGATTTTTTGAGGTGGAGTCTAAAAAAAAAAAAAAAATTTATAAAATTAATACTGTAATTCGAGTTTATACATTATAAATATAATTGAAAAATGTTTACCTGAACACGAATGATTTCTTCTGGGGGAGGCTGTGGTATAATTAAATCATCAATTGCAAACTCTTTTGGTTTTGATGAACTTCCCATATGTTGATTATTACCTATAAATGAATAATAATTATTAAATTTATTATTCAATATCAAAAATTAAAAACTTACATTAATATTTCATACATTTATTTATTAAAATAAAACATAATAATCATTATGATATAGTTTTCATCCCAAAGTAAATAATTAACACTAAAGTAAATCTATATAAAACAGCTGTTTAAACTATTTTAAAATTGGTTATTTATAAATTCACAAAAATCTTTTTTTTAGTTGAAAAGAAGTTACTTTATAGTTTATATTTTAATTTAATTCTAAACGGCCAAATTAATTAAAATAGTCTTATACTTAATACAAAAAATTGTTTCAAGTAAAATAAACTACCTACTAACACTATTTTCTAAACTTTCATCAGATAAAAACATATAAATTGATAAATAATATTCTATTCTTAAAAATTAAACCAGAAGTTGTTCAAAAAATATATACTGCTTTAGAATAAATTACAAAATATAACGAATGATAAGAAGAGCTTCAACAAGTATCAACTCTTGTGTTAAATCAAAGAGAAATATTAAATCTATAATACAATTAATCAATGTGTGATAGATGTATTCAAATCAAAACAAATATTTATATTCTAAGTAAATTATTATAAGTTATATTATAATTATTTAAAGCGAATTAAATTATTTAATATCAGTGGAAACTATTAAATACTCAGTACTACTTGTTTTCAGTGGCAAACTAACTCGATATGCTAAAGTACAATTTTATCCTGAGCCTCAACTTACAAATTACAAATTTAATGTATTTTAAAAATATGTCAGTGATAATATCAATCTAAATTCACCTATTTATTATTAGAAAAACATCATATTTGTACTTATAAATAATTCATGATTGTTTTAAGATTCCAATACCTAATTTAAAAATTAAAAGATGAAAATAAATAACTTAAGTACAAGTATACTAATAAAGTAATATTTTTTTTAAAATACTGAAAATCTTATTAACTTTATACTTTATAAAAATAACAAGTTAATTTATTTCATATGATAACTTTATCTTTTTTTATTTCAAATTATTACAAATCAAGTTTTTAAAGATTAAAAATTAATATAAATGTATATAATATATACTTATATATATATATATATATATATATATATATACCTAAATATTGTGTGTAAATATACACTTAACATAATATATTCAATATAAATATAAATTTGTTATAGTAAAAATTTAATTTAAAGTTAAATTTGAAGATGGATGTTGTTAAATAAGAGTATCCTCTTAAACGATTTAATTGTTTAAATTAATACATATTATTAAATTTTTACCTATTCTAAAATATAAAACCCCAACGACTTGGATAGTGGCAAAAAATAAGTTCTTTTTAAGTTTCTTAAAATGTTAAAAGAGTCCTCAAAATGTTTCTATAGTCTTAATTAAAAATTATAGTCTCAGTCCCACACTGAAACGTTTAACGGCTATGTGTCGGAAGTTAACTTTAACATTATTAAATAAAATAACTAGCTAATTTGTAAAAGGTACTAAAATATAAAGATTGATTGAATACACGAGGAAATAAAAGTTTGATCAGAGGTACTGGCAAAGATAGAGTAAAAGTGTAACATTAATGACACAATTTTCTGAACAATTAAAGTAGGAGAGGAACGTAATGATGTATAATCAGTGTAGAATATTTACCCATGAGAATGATTTTTTCTGGAACTCTCATGTCAAAATTGTCCCCGAAACGGGTGTTGTCATCGGCATAGAAACTGGTCGGCCGGAAATTGGAAACATCGCCATTCACCCGGATGCTTTTGGGCACTTGCATTTTGTTGCTGATCTCTTCGGTAAAATTTGAGTCATAGATGGGGTCGTCCATTGCTGAAATGGTAAAAAAAAAACGTGGACATCAAAAATTGTACAATCGGTGGTGGACGACGATTAATTTACATGAACGTGACATGTTGGTAATTATATTATTTACTCGTTTACCTGTAGATACGCCAAAGACTCTGAGACACTGGCCGTTTACGTGGGCCGGACTTGGCGATGATATGCGGTCGAAAAGAAAACTTTGCGAGACTTGAACGAAACGCGTTAATCGACGAACGTTTGCTACAGCCGAGAAACGAAAATGTTTCGCATAGCACCGCTGAATTCCTATAGTGTAGTATAGATCACAAAGAACGATAATAATAATCGCACTGCGACTGGGGCACAGGACGTGTTTGGATTCAGAACAGCAGTGTTGATAAGGAATAACATCCGTTAAACTATGGATGATAACGAATAAAAAAAACGAAAATGTCCGACGAACTGATTCCTCGATTGCGGGTGCAACTGAACTGCCGCCACATACCGATTTCCGAACGGCGCGATGTGTGTTTTCATCTCACGATAAAACATTAACAGAGTCGTAGCACCCAAAAGCAATGTTGAAAGAAACGATTTCGAAAACAGTTACCTCCCCCGACTCTGAAAGAGAATTAAATAGTATACCCCACTAAGCAGTGGCGTAACTTCAAAATTTTGGCCAGGGAGTGAAATTTTTAAAGGGGCCCTCTCATCCAGGTTAATATATATATTAAGAAGATCTGAGGGGTTGCATTCATTTTCCTGAAATTAATTAAAAAATGTTTAGTTTAATAATATATTGTAATAGAAAAAAAAATTGTATTACTTCGGGCACCGGTGCGACTGCACCCTCTGATCACTCTGTTACGCCACTGTCACTCTGTAACTTGATATACTCTGTGATCTGAGAAAAGATTTTATCGAATGCTATTCTTCTATACGCCGTAGTCGTAGTCAAATTTTAGGTGTTTGAGGACAACTTTCTCCAATTTTTTGGCAAAAATTCATATATTTAAACCGACATAGATTCGCATAACCATACCAACTATCCATAGGCTTGTAGGCCTAAATTAGTGTCATGTCCCTATGAAATAATAATTTTATTTGTGCTCAGTGTATAAATTATATTGCATTATCTAGATTTTCGAGAAGAAATTTCCTTATGCATCGAATTCATGGGATGATACGATTTTCGGTTCATAACCACCCCACATTTGATGATTGAATACTGTTCTGTAATCAATAATATCACGTAAAGATGAAATTACCAGAGGGTAATATTAGAGGGTTATTTCATTATAGAATAAATAAACTTACATTTTTGTAAACTTAAAAGCTCAAGTATATTATTATTGCTGGTATGTTAAAGGTACAGTCAACAGTGTCTTCAGTAATTTCAGTTTAAACTTCGGTCAAGAATCGACAAGTTTGTAAACAAAGTTAAATGTTTGCATTATACATGCAAAATTTATAACTTTGAAAAGCTGTTGGATAAAAAAAAACTAAACTGATTATACATTGGTTAAATGGCTTCTAGATACTAGCCCAAATAAATTATTTTCTCTCAAAGATAAAATATTAACAAGCTAAATATAAAATAAAAGTATATTTTATTTCTTTGATTTGTAATATTAAATTTTAAAGCAGAAATAAATTTGATCGTAATATCATTAATATTAACAATTTTATAGTCAACCTATTTTAGCTATAGATTTTAACATAATTTAAATTTATTTCATAGCACATTAATTTATAATATGGTATATTCAAAGTGTGAGTTTATAATACACTTCACTCAAATGCTTATTACGACGATAACATAAGTTGAACACACATTATCGTTTTAAATTCATTATTTATGTATACATTACTTATACAAAACTCGTAATTAATATCAGTAAATTTACACGTGTTTGATTGAAATTTTAGGTCTTTTTTGTCATTGATTATAATTCAATATGAGGATAAAAATCATCCATAATTAAAATTTTATACATAATACTGGAATTCTTACAACTGTAATTAGATTATATATTATTTGGAAGATGATGACATGTCTAAGTTTGATATTTTCCAAATAATTTCAAGGAACAAAATAAAAATAAACAATACACAATCTTACATTAATAAATAATTACATTCTATGTACTCTGTTAAATATGATTGATTGTGATGAATTTTAAATATTTAATACAATTTACGATTATAAGAAACACAAAAACTATGAATAACAATTACAAATTAAGTAAAAATAAACAACAAAAAAAAAAAAAGGCAAACACTAACTTAATATTAATGGATTAAACAACAATGACATATTTCGAATTTCATAATTGGCCCCTGGGAATAAGTAAAAAGAAAAAAAAACATTACATAAACTATTTGAAATTAACTTAGTGGACATGGTAGTGGAATAAGTAAATTATTATTGTAATTTTTAAACTGATATTCATAGAATTCTAATATTATTTAATTTTTATATTAGTTCATATTTGTTAATATAGTAAACTTTGAATCTATTAGATTTCATAGATTAAGATATTTATTGTTCAGCCAAATATGGCTAAATAGGAAACATTGTGTCAAAATTCTTAAAACTAAAAGTTTATTGCTATGTAATTAAAATTTGGTGAAAAAATTAACATAAATTGATTAAATATCAAGTTGAATTTATAATATAGCCAAAAAATTGACTTATTATGTATTTTTTGCCATGAAAAATTGTTGGCAGTAAAAATTGAAATTTTCAGAGAAGAAATATATATTTTAAGTGTAAATTAAATTATAACTGTCCATGACGGTGGACCCTTTCAACATAAAGGTCAAACAACAATCTGTTACTTTCATAGTAGTACGGATTTTGATCAGAAGTCAAATCTGGATCATAATGTAAATGTTGTGAGTCTTCTTCTCTAATGTTCTGTTGATTATTTACATCTGGATGGCTATATTCAGTTGCAGTTTGTTGGCTATGTTGCGATGAAGTAGATGCATTCTATAAAATATTACATAAATTATTATTATAAAATAAAATCAGTGACTTTTTACAAACATTTGTGCATTGAATACAAGAAAATTAATGAGACAATTTTTAATATTTATCATTCTTTATTTCGTGATGCAATGGTGGCTGATATTATATATTATTATTAAGATTGATATTTGAGATAATATATGTTTGAAAAATCATTTATTTGTTATTTTAATTTTTTTCATTACAAGGTAAATTTTAAATCATCGCAGATAGCATCCAGCAAGCGCAATGGGTGATTTTTCTTCAAGGTATTATATAATAATTAAAGTATTTCCTCAGTTCCCAATAAATTTTATTTTATTTTGTTATATTATAATACATTTTATTTAAATAAAATGTATTTTCTTTTTTTTGTATTTAGTTAACATTTAATAATTTATGATTTATTCTAAAATTAAAAATCATTAAAGCTATATTTATAATAAATGATGAAATTTTCTCATGTTGTTGGTAACAAACAAAGAAAACTTTCAAAGCTATAATATGAATCATATAGGGTAATGTTATTTTAAAAATTTTTTAATTATTTCATAATATTAGCCTTGAAATATTGTTTTTTATAGTTAAAATTACAATTGATGTTAAACTGTGAAAAAAATGATCAAGTACATGTTATTCAATTTTCAATACGAACAACATAGAACTCTCAATACATTATAAACATAATTAAACCAGATTCACTGGCAAAATACTTACACCATATGTATTTGTATCTGTAGTAAGATTTACAGTATTCAGTGGACCATCTTTTAGATACATGCTATGCATTCGCTTTGATAATGGCTTATAATCATCATCGTATTCTTCCAAAGATCTTTTCCTAAACACGGTGTTGACAAATTAAAGAATATAAAATCTGAATTAAACAATGTCGATGAATGGAATTTATATTTTACCTCAGCAAACGTACTGCATCGGCGGCCATCTTAATGTTTTGTTAACGAGATCAAAAAAAAGTCTTTCGAGTTGAAAATGATTTGAACTTTCGAATTGTTTTCATACAGACATGTAATGGTCAATTTTTTCACTGTCGTGTAATTTTATTTTACTCTAATATCCACGTGAATGGGATAATAGTTATTTAAAATTAAGTAAAAACTTTTATCGACTAAAAATTAAAATTTTTTCCAAATAAAACGGTCGGAACTATTTTAATTAGAAGAGACATTTGAACGAGAGTATAATGTATTTAAAACGGGTTCACTGGAAGTCTAGAAGAGAGCAGTCTCTTCTTCGACTTGGAGAATAATATAAAATACACTGTAGCGTACAGTACTACAGTGTATAATAGAATATGCACGATAACAAAAACATATGAACCCAGAACCATTATCAACAAACGTGATAAAATCATGAAGTAACCATGATTTTATAGTCGCGGGTGAAGATGTTGATACTCTTTGGACACTTTGATGAAAACACAGAATTGTCGGCCATTTTTCTGGGGAATATTAAATCATTAATCATTAATCATTAATCAATAATTAATAATCATTAATCATTATTCATTTTTTTGTATAATCATATTGTGAGTGTTTTAAATTTTAATTTTTAACGGTTCGTGAGTGTTTTTCTTTTTAATATTTTTATTATAAACAATTGTAAACTATTGCATATTTGCATTGTTAACCATTATTGCAATAATGCCAAAAGTAAAACTAAAGAAGAAAATTGCAAATTATTTAGATTTTCAAAGGATTTGTCTCGATAAGTAAATTGAAAAAAAACATCACCTCTTATAATTACACATTTTATGGAGTTCCTACTTATATTATAATATATATTAATTAATTTATAGCTCTCAATTTAATTGCGGAAGACAAGATCTTGATAATCAACCAGCCGAAATGCTGTACGACAGTGCCAGGGTTTGCATGATCCATTTCAAGGCAATCGTGTTTACCGATCCCGAGAAAACTCGATTGTTGGAGAGTGCTGTGCCTACTGAGTTTGGTAATTATGAATATTAAATAAAAAATAGAAAATAAATAAATAAAGTAATTATATTAATATTTAATAGTTAATAATAATTAATAACTATTAAATATGTATATTTAATCAATAATAAAATAAAATAAAATAAAGGTCTTGCCTTGAGTATTACAATAAAGAGTGCAAAAAAAAATTGTATTTATTTAAATTCTTTAATTTCATTTATAAAAAATTATATACATATACTATTGAATAATTAATATCTTATTGTGTTGTATTAATTATTGTTTTTAACAATTACCCATTCAGATGTGTATTCGTTTTTAAAAGACCATTTGTAAAAAAATTTTAAATTGTTAATATTAAATGAAACAAGAAACAGAAAATATAATTAAAGTCTCAAAATATTAACAAATTTATACATTATCAGGATGTTATTTTGAATACCTTACCTATGGCATGGCGTTTGATAACATCTGAAATAAATATACCTTTCTATTTTCTAATTTTTTTGAGGGTTTCTTTACGGTATCTAGAAAGTATTGCTTGTATCTCATCCGTTGCATCAATCATATCAATTGGCTGTAACTGTTTGAGTTGCATTGCTACATGTTTTCCAATTATATCACATTCATCTTCTGATGCTCTTGGATTCTGGGCAGACATTTTTAAAGTGATATTTAATTTCTTGAGTTCTTTTTCCGCAGCTTGAATTTCAAACGGTTCTTATGACAATCTCATATTTGATCTTGGTCTTTTTGGTGGCTCCATTGGTTGTTTTTCAACGGTGTTGTAGCAATTGCTACTATAGTATCAACGCCCTTCAGACAACTTGTTCTCTGACGTTAATGCATGCTGTGGACAAATCAGTAATCACAATTAATAGTTATACTGAATACATAATTGAAGGGTCCACTGCAACAACCAGACAACTTCATTTTTATGAATTTTTCAAGAGATAGTAAAAACTATTTTTTAAAAAAAAGTAAATATTTTAGAATAATGCTGTTTATACTTTTTGTTTGTAAAATAATTATTTTATCATATGGAATAATATAATAACGTTTAAAATGTTTCCTTCATACCTAAAAATAATTCCAAAGTCAATGATTCACTGGAGTTGTCTTGTTGTTGCCCATAATTTCTCATATTATCTAAAAGTATACAAGTTTAAACTTTTGTTAAGAAACAAATATGAACAAAACTGAGGTTATTATTTTAGAATGTTATTTTATTATACCTAAGAAACAAAATAATTTATCAAAACATAAGGTGGCACTTTTTTTGACCTAAGAATACAATATTGTTTAAAAAAAAGTGTCAGACAAAAATGTAAATACATCTACCTAACAACAACATATTGTATAGTTCCATTTATTGACCAGAAAATACAATATTGTTTAAGTATAATTATGACTCCTTGTCATAATAAAAAACATTATCTTCACTGGATGTATAGTAAAGTTAAATAAATATGACTCCTTGTCAATGTTCTAAAACATGAATAAACATAAAATTAATCAATTTATCATTAGAATACTTTATGCAAATCTATGTCAACTGCCTATATAATAAAAATATCTTCACTGGGTGTGTAGTTAAGTTCAATAAATATGATTTATATATATATATATTATCATAGTATCAAATAATATTTTAATGTAAGTTTACCTATATTTCCTCTTCAGATTCATTATTATTAGTACCCAATGAATCAAGCTGTTCATAGAACCACAAATATTCTGAAGGGATATAATTTGCTGCTAAGCTATTTATTTCCTGTAATTTTGCAGCTTTTATTTTAATGTTTGACTGGTAAAGTGATGGTGGTTGGTGTTCAGTAGATGAATAATTTATGCTTCTTAAATTAATTATTGACTTTTCAATAGTAAACTTTTCATATGAATTGGAAATTGCTAAGACACTACACAACAAACCACTACTTGTATATTTAATTGTCCGGTATGACATTAATGTAAACTTAATTTTATTTGAGCTGATATAATATTTTTTGAAAAAAGGTTTAAAGTACTCTGAAAAATTAAATAGCAAATCTTGGGTCACGTCAGTCACATGGAATTTTGCACAAGTTTCTGATATAAAAACTCTTTCTATTCTTCTTCTCTTTCGCTCTATCAAACCAAAACACCGGTCACAAGGAAGGAAACGGTGACCGGGTTCTGGATATCGTTGTATAACAGTTTCAAATCCAAAGGTGTTTGTTTGAATAATAGAATACACATATTGAATAAGTGCATTATTTTTATTCTGACTGCTACAATTTTCCGCAAAAAGATAGAGGATTTTTATGTTTTTAAAATAATAGTGCAAGAAGTTAATTACCTCGTTTTGTCCTTTCTTTCCACTAAATTCATCATACATAAAAAAAGTGCGCTAAACGAGTTTTTGCCGAGTATATACAGAAATTATAACACCATAATTGCCTCTTATAAAAAACATCCCCACATGGGATGTTTGGAAGAGGCATATTTTGTTGATAGTCGAAGGATAAGACTTCAATACCTCTATTTACCCTGGCTGTTTTAGGAAGTTCTCTAAGGTCGTTATACAATAACTGGGATATCATTAAATGGGTTTCTTTTTCGGTTTCTAGAGTAGATTTTAAATTTGATCAATAGTTTCGTTTTATATAGCAGAGGCATGAATCAGTATTCAGACCTGGCAAGGCGTTAGGGGCGATGATTTCGGGGTGAGCTTCGAAAACCTATTTCGGTGTAAAAACGCCGATAACGACGAGTTATCACAGCACTGCAGGCGGCGCGAATCACGCGAACGGCGTACGGCGCGGCACGTGAATGTGTGGCCGTGTGGTCGCGTGGCCGCCGTGACGGAACGACGGCGACGTGGTCGCGCGCCCCGGACAGAACTCTGGATACCGCGGTCGCGGTCGTCCGTCTGGAGGTCGTTTAAAAAAACGACCGTTAAAAAAACAAATCACTTTCCATGAATTCGTGAATAATTCTCATTGGCTTGTTCGTTTCGACCGTTTTAACGGCCGACGAGGGGATTTCCTTTCCGTTGTCCCTTCAGTCTTCGTCCGTAATTTTTTTTAGGAACATAAGGGCTCCGCAAACAAAATAGTTTGAGAACCGCTGATCTAGTGAATAAATTTAAGAGTTTACACATTGTTTTCCTTTAATAATACAAGTTTCGGAATAAGATTAACATACATATTTAGCCTTAAGAACGCCAAGGTGAAATGTGTTATTTTGCATATAATTTGCATATTTTTTTTCAAAGCATATTATTTTTTTTTTGTTTTTTTTATTTATGATTTTTATTATATTAAAATAAGACTATATAACTAAAAATAACTAGCTTAGTACTTATCCACATCTATTGACTAAACGAATGTGTACGGTATAGTTTTTTTAAATGTTGAGCATATAATACAGTACTTACTAATATTAATGTAACCCAGGTGTCAATTTTGTTTTTTCATAACTTTGCTGGTCACACCAATTTTGTCAATTAACTTGTCGTCTTCTAATGAAACCATAGTTTGTTTTTCTACAGAAATTAACATAAAAGCTTCCAAATCGTCACTATACTTGAATCGATTATTTATGAAAGGGGCCAAGTCCAAAAAGTGAAACTTTCAGAAAATTGAAAATAATTTTTTTTCTCATACAATTTTGCTTGGAAAAATTATAAAAAATATTTTAAATTTCCATGTACTATACTTATTTTCATTTATGAATACTGATTTCATGAATAAAATTACTAAATCATAAACGGGATAGTGTGCATAAAATATAGTGATGTAAACCAAAACTACTCAACCGATATATTTCTGTATGACTTTTAAAATATATAAATCATTGAAAGGAACTGTTACTACGTTATACTCAACATGTGTATTGTTGTCAATAATAGGCCAAATAAATTATTTTTTTGGAACAAACGCATAACATTTTTAGTCGGGTCATGATCGCGAATATTAGGCCAGGCCACCGGGAAATCTCCCACCGTCCTGCCATGCCTGTCCGGCTCTGCCTATAATGGTAAAATTAATTTTTATTATGATCGGCCTTTATTCCTAGAAAATAAATTATTCGCCGATGATCTAGTTTTGATTTAATGTGATAGTTCAGATGTCACAGTAGATTTTGTAAGTGGGAGGCACAGATTGCCTAATAACAATCGAAACATCCAAAAATTAAAATATTCGTTCGGCTACAAAACAAAGGTAAATGGATTATTATGTTTGAAACAAATTCTGTATGAAGCCATGGTATATTTTCGACACTTCGGCGTCACTGTGTGTCACAATTACAAATATGACCAGATGAGGTGATGCTTATTTATACGTGTTCGACAACGCTACGCCAAACACTCGTGGACATTTTCAAAAGCTTAAAAGTAACTTACCAATTTTGTCTTACCCTATTTACTTACCTATTTGTAAAATTTTGTTTACTGTTATTGCAAACTACAAAAGAAAATTTTCATGTGAGTACCAACACTAATTACATAGACATATTTTAGTATTTAGGCAGTTAATAATTATTATTTAAATAAATCTGTACGACTGTGATTTGAAAAATGAAACATGACTCTAGTTCTAGAAAATATTAAACAATTTAAAACCAACAACTTTTTGTTGTTGACCCGTCTCACCTCTTTCACTCGGAAGTACAAAAAATTAACGGTTTTATTGATTTTAAGGATGGACCTGAAAGCAGTTCTTTACTCTGTCATAGTAAATGTACTTCAATTGAACGGTACTTGGACAGTTGCTTGCGCTCTAACAATTATCATCGCGTGTTTATTGTGGTATGAAAAATGGAGTCGAAGGCGATTTGATAAACTGGCATCGGGTTTACCTGGGCCAAAGTCGTATCCATTTATTGGCTCAGTACATCACTTTATAGGCTCCACTGAACGTGAGAAAAATAAAATATGTCTACATTACACCCAAATAATATTAATATGTTTATAATGACAAGTATATTTAAAATCAATGATACGTTAATTTATTTAGATGTAATGAGTTTCATACTTAAACTATTTACAACATACAGTCCAAATCAAATTAAACTATGGCTTGGAAGATCATTTGCCATTACTGTTATAAAACCACAGGATTTACAAGTAATTATTTTTTTGGAACTTTTAAAATATTATAAATGGCAATAACTTCCTATTATACTAATATATTGTTATGTGATCACACCTACCACTGAAATCCTAAACGCATACTAATGAGAATCAAGTATCAACAATTTAGAGGCTTAAATATTTTGATAAATATACATATGTATATCTACTTACTCGTATAGTCGTATTTATCAAATGTATAAAATGGAAAAATGTAATAATGATGGTTAGTTATCATAAAATATTAACATTTTAAGCATATTTGTTTCAGATTGTGTTGAATAATTCTAATGCTTTAGGAAAAGGACTATTTGACGAATGGTTCAAATGTGCTATTGGAGAAGGGTTGATTTGTGCCCCAGGTATGTTCGATGCTACATGTAAATGTGCAAATGTCATCAACATTAACTATACTATAAAGAGTTATATCTTTCATAGTACGAGATTTCATTAATACATATCATTCATTTCTTTCTTTTGACAAAAATTCGTTCTGATAAATCTGGATTTAAAAGTCATTAATATTAATGTACCTAAACTACATTAAAATTGAATACTGAGGCTTTTCGTCTGTTTTATTGTTATAATAATTTCAATATTAATTAACAGCCATTACATATTATTGTATCTCATTAGATTATGTGTCTCTTCTAACATTTTTCTTTGTATGAATCAGTTCATAAATGGAAGAAACACCGTCGTATAATTACTCCTATGTTTAACGCTATCTCGATGAATCAATTTATTCACGTTTTCAACGAAAAAAATCAAATCCTAGTGAAAAATATAATGAAAGAAGTCGGAAACGTCCAAACTTTTGATATCTGGAATTACATCGAGCCAACTACTCTCGATATAATTTGCGGTAAGGGTTGTAGATTTTCCTATTATTAAATTGATCGTAAAAGGTAAACGGTAGAATTTTATTAACAGAATGTGCAATGGGTTGCTATGATAATGTGACTACATCGAATGGAGCGTCTTCTTCGTTCGTTGATACTCTAACACAGTAAATAAATAAAATGTTTTAAAACCAAAAGGCAATTAATTAACAATAGTATTCGTGTTTAGAGCAATATCGATAGCTATTATAAGGGCAAGTAGACCATGGTTGTACCCGGATTTTATGTTTTCGATTTATTTAAAACTGACTGGAAAAGACAAAGTGTTTGAAGAATTAAACAAAATACCAATCCATGTATGTGCTATAAAAATTTAAAAACAATAAACATTTATTAATACTTTGAATATTTACTAATATCTGATTGAATATATTTCAAGATAATAAATGAAAGAAAAAAGGAGATCAAAAATCTCAACAAAGTGAACAATTCAAATGCACTAGACGATGACCACCGGCAGAGTAAAAGTATAATTTAATACACATGTAAATATCTATGTTTTTAATATGAATTTATTATCGTTCAGATCAACCCGTGAAAACATTTTTGGACAGATTATTAGAAATGAATGACTCTGAAACAACTTTCTCAGATGAAGAAATTAAGGATGAAGTTTTAACTATGATGGCGGCTGTAAGTTCGAATCAAAATAAAAAGTAGTTGGTGACATTTATTTTTATCGTACAATTGTTTTACGACTTTCAGGGTACTGAAACCAATGCTGTAACACTTTGCTTTTGTTTTTTACTCTTGGCCATGCATCCAGACATTCAAGTAAATATTTTACGACTTATGTTTACTGTATTTTTATCATATTATGCCATAGAAATACAAATGATTACAATTATGACGTATTTTTTCAAATGAAAAATTCTTATTGAATAAATTACAGGACAAGGTTTACGATGAAATTTACGAAGTACTAGGTGATGGTGACGAATTTATAACAATAGAAGATGCTAATAAACTTGTTTATTTGGATCAAGTATTAAAAGAAACACTACGACTATATCCGACGGTGCCACTAATATTCAGAGAGCTCCGAGATGATGTTAAAATAGGTTAGTTGGCATTTAATGTATTAGGATAATCTGATTTTTGTACAAATTTAACTTGCTGTCAATTATTCTTTTAGATACAGAAAATCGTATTCTACCGAAAGGCACAATGTGCGTTTTATTTATACTAGGCATTCATCGTTTTGCCGACGTGTATCCAAATCCTTTAAGTTTCAATCCGGAACATTTCAGTCAAGAAAATATCGCGAAACGTCATAAATATAGCTTCATACCTTTTGGCGGTGGACCAAGAAGTTGTTTGGGTAAACAATGGTTAATCACTTTCTATAGGTACACGCTAATTTTAATACCAATAAATTATTCAATTTTAGGTTCTAAGTTTGCCATGTTGTCTATGAAAGTTGCGGTAGCCACATTTTTGAGAAATTTCAGCGTGCACACAATTGCAAAACAAAACGATATAAAATTAAAACTGGAAGTGGTAATGAAAAGCGTTCATGGTTATCCAGTGACGATCCGATTGAGAGATAAAAGGCCTTCGTATCGGAGATATTAGAATTTACATATTTTTTATTTCTAGCATTTCTCATGTTATACTTTAATGTTATTTGTGTATTTTTGTGTACATTTTGAACTATTTTTAATAGTTTTTCTTAATAAATACACGTGTTTTTTGTAATACTTGATATTACTTTTTCGGCAAAGCAAAGCCCACTTTATAAATTTTTCTGCAATCGTTCTTGCTTTATAAAAGGGACATTTTAAAGACCTTATGATTTTGTTGGTCCACTTTTCTGTTGAACTCCTTTGAACAGAAATAATTTTGTGCTATTAGACCTCAGTTGTTTTTTAGACAATTTATTCTGCTTTTTTCTAACATTTGATACTATAGGACTAATAATGTATTTGAGTGGTATTCAATGCAATTTTTTTCAAATTTAAAGTCTCCTTTAAGACAATATTATCTGACTTTTACCGTACAATTTTAGATACTTGGATTATAATCAGGTGTGTAAACGTAAAAATTTTATACACAAACATGAATTGTAATTCGAAATTTTTACGATTGCTTATCGTGTACACGTACACACAAAAAAAAAACACACCTCATGATGAAATCGATAGATTCCTTGTTTCACTCAGAATCTATTAATATACTGCTTTATGTGTTATTAACATTTTTATAAGAAAAATATTATTATTTTTATTTTATTTATTATTTGACATAAACAATCTATACAGTTTTGCACAATAAGTTTATATAATTGGAGTAATTAAGACATGAAAGTTGTGAATTAAGCAATCACCCATTAGTGACTCTTGGCCAAGAGAAAAATCTAAAATTTAAATTAACGTTCAGAAAATGAACATATCTTATTATAATAATTGTATAGTGGGTAGAAAATATTAATTTTTTTTTTATCTCGCACAATATAGAAAAAGGCGTACCTGTTTTTTTTTTTAACAGTCGACCACAAGGTTGCTTTAGATCGGTGGTTCCCAAACTTTATTTTTTCATCGCGCCACCCCACCTCATTATTTGGTTATTATGAGTTACGGCACCCTTCATATGAATATTATCTACTTTCTAAATATAAGTGATTTTGGACCTGGAAACAAACAGTAAATCGTATACATCGATATCGGATTATTAGAGGAGATGCTCCGATTATGGATTACCACATTTTGTTTTTTATCTCTTGTAAATACAATTTTTATGTTAATAGAATATGAATTCAAATTAATTAAAAAATTAATTAATTATAAAAAAAAATTTAATTTCATATTAAAGAATAATTAGTATATAATACATTTATTTAGTGGTTAGAACACAAAATGGCACACATTTTAATACAATCATCATAATGTGAAAATATTAATTTTTACCAATTTAAAGCGTGTGTGGGTAATATGGAATAGGGCAGTGGTTCTCAATCTTTTTAGGACCGTGACCCAAATTTTCTTTCCATAATCTATCGCGACCCCCAAAGTTTTACATTTACGTACGGTATAAAAAAGTAGTTTCAAAAAACAAAATTTTTTTTATTGTTATTACCTTTTAACTACCATTTTATAATAATGATAATTAATAATTTCTTTGATATGTATTTCAATTATTGGCCGGTTGTAATAAAGAGGGGTATTCCACACTCTATACATAAATACAACTATTAATTTGCGTTCGTACAACGCTATGCCGAACACTCTTAGATATTTAAAAACATTTTCCCGTTGCACGTCAGATAGTGATCATGTACCGTAGTTGAAAAAATATTTTTATTTTTCTATTAACCGCTATCGCAAACAACAAAAGGAATTTCAAGTGTAAGTACCTATAAAAATATTTTAGCATTAAGACAATAATTAATAATGATCATTTAAATACAAGCTTCTCAAGAGTGATTTGACGTACAAAATAGCTCTAGTTCAGTAAAATATTTAAACATTTTCAAACAATTTGTTTCGAAATAGATTTTAATCATAATTTAACTTGATATAAAAATAAGGCGAGTTACATTACTGCGACGAGATAGAGAAATCAATATTAAATTTATACGCGATTAAAAAACTATTATATATTAAATATATTATTAAAATTTTTAATTATATTTAAATAGATAAAAACGAAAAAGGTAAAAAAAAATCTTGCCCAAGTATAATATTATAGTGCACGTTATTTTACACTGAAATACTCCAGGCAATATTTTATCCTTTATTAATTTATATTGATATTTGATCCTGTATTGGAGATATTTAAGGATTTAAAAAAATTAGGTAATTTTATATATTTTAATTCAAATTTGCTTCTAATTTAACATAAAACCATTTTATTGTATTTTTGCTTTTATTTTTTAGTTTCTTTGAATTTAAAATTAACACGGGTGTAATTGTGGTTAATGGACCAGCCTCTATTTGTATTTTCTATGAATAGTTTATAATATTATTAGTGATTCCCTAATTCAACAGGTAAAACTAATATAATTTATCTAATTAACTGTTTTAATTTCAGATTTAATGATGGGTCTGAAAACAATTCTCTATTCCGCTACAGTGGACGTATTTCAAATGATAAATCCTTGGTTGACTGTATTTGCTATAACGCTTATTTTCGCGGGTCTATTGTGGTTTGATAAATGGGATCGCAGACCATTTGATAAACTAGCCTCGACATTGCCAGGGCCCAAGGCATATCCATTAATTGGCTCATTGCATCTGTTAATCGGCTCGACCGAACGTAAGAAAAAAATAATTCTATAATACCACAATGTTCGGACTATCTAGTTAATTATTTGTTCATTTATCATCTATAAATAATTCACTTACCTAGATAATTTCATCTAAATACAGTTTTTTCACGGTCAGAATTGTCCAATAGAATTTTTTTAAATTTTTTATACGGTTCTCAAGCAATGTTTGTAAGTTATCAACAATATCTACAATATTGACGAATTGAATAATATCATGGACTTCTACTATTAATAATGGTAATTATGATGAAAAAGCTAATTATTTATCGTCATTATTATTAAAATTACCTATAACATTAACATAATTATTAATATTTAATTTCAAAAATTTGTTATTCGTTTTTTTCTTGTTCTGAATTCATTTTTTCATTAATAATTAATTTTTATATTATCCGTGGAGGTCAAGCTATAGTATTATAGTGTAGTCTTATACCTATAATATAGTTTTGATTAAATTCTAAAGGAAAAAAGCTAATAAATTGATAATATAAAAAAATATATACTTTTAAATTTATTATATACTCATTTAATAATATTTAAAAAGATCGTTTCTTTTTATTTTTTATCTAAATAAAAAAAGTGTTTACCCTTTTCTAGAAAATATGAGTTTAGTTATCTTTTATGTCTATCTAGAAGTGCACACCTCTATTTGAGGTGCATTATCTTTATCTAGATGGATAAAAAATTACCTATCTAATCCGAACATTGACAATTAAATAATAAACGACGTAGTAATAAAGTATATTCTATTATCAGTGATATTATTTTTTTACTTTTAGATGTTATGGATTTCATTCTGGAAATATATAAAACGTACAGTCCAGGTCCATTAAAATTTTGGTTAGGTAGATCATTGAGCGTTGTCCTTATGAAACCTAAAGATTTACAAGTAATAATTATTTATAACAATTAAAGTATTGTAATAAATAATAATTTTCACCTTTATTCTCACTGCTCCAATAACAGGACCGAAATGTGTAACTATAATAAATTATGACAATAATAATAGTAATGTATTTAATTGTTTCAAGGTTTCAATATAAATACATGTATCTACTCGTACATGTATTTATCTACATATCAATTAAATAAAATGGGAAAGTTAATATTATGCAGAAGTAATGTATTAAAATTATCGTCGTCGTTGTTTCAGATTGTGTTAAATAGTTCCAATGCTTTAGATAAAGGCTTATTTAACAAATTATTCAAACGTTATCTTGGCGAAGGATTAATTAGTGCCCCAGGTTTGTTCGATACTAATTTTGTAGATTTGCTAATGTCCACACGAAATAACAATTTTTAAGATTTATGGAGTCGGTCGACATATTTTTTCAATTTTCTTTTAGAGTACAAAATAGAAAGCTATTGATTTGACCACGATTTGTGGCCGTGTTTAATCCTGTGTTTAATACCTATTTTTTTTATTGCGCGTACCAGTTCATAAATGGAAGAAAAATCGTCGTATAATAACTCCCATGTTTAATGCTAACTCGATGAATCAATTCATTCGCGTGTTTAACGAGAAAAATCAAATCCTCGTAAAAAACATAACGAAAGAAGTAGGAAACCCCCAACCGTTTGATATTTGGAACTACATAGAGCCAACTGCTCTCGATATAATTTGTAGTAAGTGTGTAGATTTTAGTAAATATTTTATCGTATTAATCGATAACATTTTATCTATAGAATGTGCAATGGGTTACGAGAATAATGCCACTTCGTTAAATAAAAAGTCTTCTTTCGGCGGCGATCTATCAGAGTAAGTTGTTGTTAAATTGCTTTAAAATTAAAATAATCAATAAATTAAACTATTCGTTTTTAGAGCATCGGAGCTAACCACTTTGAGAGTAAGCAATCCATTGTTGTACCCGGACATTATTTATTCGATTTATTTAAAACTAACTGGAAAATACAAAGTTTTTGAAAGATTTCAAAAATTACCATTCCAGGTATTTGCTTTATATATTTAAAAACGTTGAGCATTTTACATTGATCGACACACTTATTCGATTAATATTTCCATAGATTATTAACGAAAAGAAAGAGGCGATTAAGCATCGCAATAAAGGGAAAAACTCAAGTCCAATGGACGATGTCCATCAAAATAGTAAGTCAATTAAATTTAAACGCATTTAATATCTAAATATTTTATATAAAAACCAGCTGAGCCGGCAAACGTTGTTTATATATTTCTAATGAATTTTTTAGTAGAAAAAATAACTAACTTATTGTAAGTACTCGTATATGAAACACGTATATATTTTTAATTGAAAATGATTCGCAAAAAAATGTATAAACAATGATTATGGTTACTGTGGTTACAGAATAGGTTTAAATATAAAACGTTAAATTTTTAAAAATATTTGTGGTGGGGGCCACCTTTAACACCTAGGGGTTTAAACAATAGTTTATGTCCTATTCTCTGAGCTACCAAATATACGTATATAAAAAATTTCATGAAAATCGGCCGAGCCGTTCCGGAGGAGTTCGATAAGAAACACTGGCGAAGAGAGGCGCCTACGACCTAACTTTAGACTGTAAATAAATATAATCGGTACTACTTACGGCTTGTCGGTGGGTTGCTGTTGAGTTTCGGCGTCGGTTCGTGAGAATATAAAGTAAGCACTAACAGATACACAAAAGTGACGAGCGTCTCTCGATCGGTATTAGGCGGGTTGCGTGCGCAGAACGGCTGTCATTGGTCGGGCGGCGCGATTTCATCGGCACGCAGTATCTCACTCGTTCCTATTTATATTCCTCATTATTATTGTTACATAATTATGTTGTCACAATGATTATATAATAATTACGTAATACCTATTAATGACTAATCTCTTCGATCGTTGTACGTTTCCGGTGCGAAAATCGCGATTTTTTTATCACAATCTTATATAATAATTACGTAATACCTATTAATGACTAATCTCTTCGATCGTTGTACGTTTCCGGTGCGAAAATCACGATTTTTTTTTCATAGAATAGCAAAAAAAAAGAGGTATTGCCTCGTGGCAATGTGGGGTGGCGGTCACTACCCCTATGATTTAAGGGAGACTATCATTTATGTTTGATTTTGAGCGCCCCCGTGTCTTTGCCCTCCGATTCAACTACTGCTCAGGCTAAACCTATTCTGCTCGCGAAAAAATCTCTCTTAAAATATTAACAATATATACGTATATATTATAGCTGAATAACCCGGCTTCGCCCGTGTGCAACTTTTTATTTTTTTTCACTTTTACCCCTTTTACCACCCCCTTAGGGGTGGAATTTTGAAAATCAGGTGAGGTGACGACACCACTCAGAGAGGTATTTGGAACAACTCTGTGAAAAAAAATTGAAAAAAAGTTAAATAGCGTCGTCACAAAATGGGAACATAAAAAAAGCGTGTTCTTTTTTATATATATAATAATAATAATAGATTATTATTATTAAGGTGAACCTTCAAAAATATTTTTGGACACATTATTGGAATTGAATGAAACAGAGTCAAACTTATCAGATGAAGAAATTAAGGATGAAGTTTTAACCATGATGCTGGCCGTAAGTTAAGCTTTTACTGTGATTGATACTGTCATGATTGATGACTATTCCGTGTTATACTACCATTTTTATACAAATTTCAGGGATTTGAAACCAGTGCTATCACAATTTGTTTTTGTTTTTTACTCTTAGCTATGCATCCAGAAATCCAAGTAAGTAATTACTGACAATGTCTATAGTAAATATATTAAATGCTTTAAAAATAAAATTCGTTTCAGTTACGCTGTATTCCTTTAAATAATTGTGTTTTTATGTTTTACATTGATTACAATGTATATACATTTTAGTTGTATTCTTATGAAATATATTTCAGGATAAGGTTTACGATGAAATTTATGAAGTATTTGGAGATGGCGACCGGTTAACAACAATAGACGACGCTAATAAACTTGTTTATTTGGAGCAAGTTTTAAAGGAAACACTTCGACTCTTTCCAACAGTACCACTTGTATTCAGAGAAATTAAAGATGATATTGTTATTGGTGAGTAGTTATGTCACATAAATCGTTTTCGTATAGATATTAACTCGCCATCAATAATCAATTATTAAACATTTAGATTCGGGAAATCGGACTTTACCGAAAGGAACAATGTGTATTTTATTAATATATGGCGTTCATCATTCTTCCGAGTTGTATCCGAATCCTTCGAGTTTTAATCCGGAAAATTTCAGTCAAGAAAATATCGACAGACGTCATAAATATAGCTTCGTGCCTTTCGGAGGTGGACCAAGAGTTTGTTTGGGTAAACGCCGTTGATGAAATACTATAATTTACAGTACACTTTACCGTTATCATGTTGAACATTTTTTTTTCAATTCCAGGAACTAAGTTCGCCAAGTTGTCGATGAAAGTTTTCGTATCTACATTGTTGCGGAATTTCAGCGTGCACACAGACATAAAACAGAGTGACATAAAATTGAAATTGGAAGTGTTAATGAAAAGCGTTCACGGTTATCCTGTGACGATCCGCCAAAGAGATAGAAGACCTTCCTATATGAAAAATTAAAATTTACATATTTCTAATGCCGATATCGTTTGTCTATAATTTAATGTAATTTAATTACATTAATCATTCTTTGAGTCTTGTGTCTGGTAAGGCTTATTATAATTGTGTACTTATGATTGTAAGATAATTATACGGTTTAGACATTTCGTTGAAATCGGTTCAATATAATATTTAGGCTCTAAGAGAGAACATTATTAATTATTTTAAATGATTTTTTTGAATTTTGGTATTTGTTAATTTATTTGATCCACACAATTTTTTTTTCATAATTAAATATCTTGGTGCTAAGAATTTTAGTTTTTTATTTGTATTTTTCTTTATTATGCTGACAGATTTACTCAATAGAGTTCTGTAAAAATGAATAGTTAAAAAAAATAATAATAATTTATTTTTTAGAATGAGTTCAAAGATGGGTTTTGAGGGGCGGCATTTTAAAATAACGAATAAATAAATGTCATACATATCGTGTGGCAATTTGATGTAAATTTTACTTTTAAAATAAACCATCAACGTATGATCGTGATATCGTACTCGTTCATAATGGATTTTAAACTCTCGAATGTTGCCAAATTTTTCTTCAAACTTATGGTATTTGCTGTTAACGTGACATCCGTCAACGTTGGCCAACAAATCAACGGCAGCACCGACGAGCTGTGAGCAATATTGTTGTTCGTCAGATTAATCGTTTGTAGACTGGCGAACGGAATGTGCTGTACGTGATACACGGGCTCTGAAAATTACTTTGTCGGTGTAATCGAACGAAATAATAATACGATCGAATCTAAATATGTTACCGTTCGTTTCGTCCTGACACGGCACGTCCTCTTCGTGCTGATAAACACTTGGCTGTGCAACGTCGTCATCGCCGCAACGGCACTGTTCGGTATTGCACGGCTGTAAAAATGTAATCGTATAAACACGAAAAGTAATAAATATTAACGATCACGTTTTTCTATTAATTGTATTGGCTATGTTTGGTTTGTTTTGTTCTCAAATATCAAAAATACAACTGATTTTCAAATAGTCGAGTGTAATTAATATAACAATAACGCAAGCAGGTTATGCTTGTATGCTGTGGTTCGGAAAATATTATATTATTATTATTAATATCACACCTCCTTTGTCGTCAAATACGGAATGAACGATATGAGGTTTGTGCTCAAGTCCAGTGTTCGCAAATTGTGCAGAGTCGACAACACGAAAAACGTCTTGGAACTCGCGATGTAATTGTCACTCAAGTCCAGTGATTCGAGTGACAAGAAGCAATTCAAGTCGGTAATACTCTCGGGAACGAACTTCAATTTATTGGCTGATATGTAAAGTTGTTCGAGTCTGGTTATCATTGACAAGCGATACACGTCGTTCGGACTCAGTTGGTTCTCCGAAACGTCCAGACAGGTCAACGAACGTGCCAAACAGCCATCGATACTGAGAAAAAAAATGATTAATGTTCATAGTTTTAACGTTGCACTTTTTATTCAAATCTTGTAACGCCGAACGTGATATATTGTTATGTCGTTGTTGGAAACCGCGGGTTAAAGTAAGCAAAACCGATTATTATTAGGTTTCGGTACAAAGTAACAATAAGTATTACAACAGTAACCTCGTGGGTACCACGTGATTCGTATAAGGCGATTTTAAGCGGTTTCGTGACGTCTACGATAGACGATTGTTGTGAGCGAAAAACTTCGTCGAAACTGACTTTATTACGCGATCGACGGCTGTACGAAATCAATGTCGTACGTACGGTTCGACGGACCGCAAACTATTTCGCCGCAGGCTCAGCCGCCAAACGGACCTGAACGTGTTGAACGAGGCGGGCCGCAGCCGGTTGTCGTTCGCGTTCACGACGGTCACGCGATCCCAAACGCCCGCGAAATTCTGCCCGTCCGCGTGCACGAACCCGCGGCCCGAAATGTCCAGGAAACTTTCCCCCGGCCCCGGTACGACCGGCACCACGTCGACCGTAAACGCCACGTCGGGCCGGTCGTTTGCCGTCGAAGCGTGGCCGCCGCCGCCGCCGTCGGCACTGCTCGGCTGCTGTAAAAGTCGAGCGAGTCGCGGTATCGGTTTAGTAAATGTTCGTATACCGAGGAGGGTCACTCAAAATGTATGTCATAAATATTTTTTAATTTTAAATTTTCGTTCGATAACCGAGTAGAAATTTCAGTAAATAACAATGTTAAAATAATCTAATAACGATACAAATTTTACTGCATTTGATAGCCGAAAAAATAAATAAATATTATTATGATTTGGATCGCAATGAGAAGGAGAATATTGTAATCACGTGGCATTACTATAAATACACGTTTCGTATTGTAAAATATGTACGTCACTTTCTGTACGTACGTTCGGATATTCAACGAGTACCCAGTGACCGTGTTTTGATTTTCGCCTGTATTCTTCGACTTCCGAAGCTAAAACCGAAAAAAAATCATCGTCACGACATCGTTGTTAGACGCACGTCTATATCGCCGAAATCGATAGTGGTCATGGCGATCAGTAGTCCTTAGATTTTACCTTTGAGTACGATGCGTTTTCCTCTCGGCAGCATTTTTCATGATCTGTTTTTCTTTTTATTAAAACTTATATTGTTTATACCACACCAGTGGTCTTTGTCTATGTCTCTATGTATAATGTCACGTATAGCCAATAAACATTCAACCCAGTATGCACAATATACAATGAGAGTATATAATTAGAAATAAAGGCCAACGCTGTTGAACCGAGACTAATCGACCACCCTGAGAACCCTTACCGACAATGGACGTTTGTGTGTGAAAGTCTATATATAAGGCCACAGAGTGATGACACGCGCGCTCTCTGAGTCACGAGCTCCTCGGGTCAGGGGATCCACTCTTTCTAAAAGATCTTGCCGTCGTGTGTGCACACAGGCTTGATTGTAAGTATAATTCTTGGGCGTGAGCACCATAGCATCGAGGACAGGAAGTCTGTGCGCAAGTCTACCAATCTAAAAACGACGAAAGTACTAAATTACGCGAAGAAAACAATTCATCAATTACAAATTTCACAAAATAATAACTCGCAACAATTTTCACGAGATCGAAAGTTATTGTCTACACATATGAAATGTATAAAATGCGAACGCTGAAATTATTTCGATTTGTTAGGTTCGACTACGAGAATCTAAAACGTTTCGGTCGTATCCAATGTCAGTTTTTGTGTTCATATCATTAAAGTTGCATTGTGAAATTTGTTTTTGGCATTTGATGTATCTGATGACACAATTGTTGAGAAACACTAAACTATAGAGGTAATACATTTCAAATAGATTGAATACACAAATAACAATTAATATAATAACTAAGTGAGCATAGTTTTAAAAATGACAAAATATTTTATTTAACTTAAAGTATTTACAAAATAATATCAGTTTATGAAATCAAGTCTCAAAAATCAAAACTCAAAACATTATTTCACCAAAGATCACGACTAAGTGATTTCGACTATTTTGACGCGAGCTATACATATTTGGAACTTTGATTCGTGACAATAATTAAATATTATAACCTATATTTAATTTACGGTATTAATTCTATTTTTACGTCTAATCTATTCTAATGTGTGCTTCGAAGCATTAGACTTATAAATAGTTTTGAAAGTTAAAATAATAATTATTTACCATAATATTGTTATTAAGCAATGCTCGAATGTACCACATTTGCCTATGTTAGACGCCTGACGAAAAGAGAAAGAATTTCTCTTTCAAATGTCGTACAATGTCTCGATAATATCTAATGAAAATACAACAGTAATTATGGGTAATGTTTTACTGAATCGTGTACATGACCATAGAAAAAAAAAAAAAAAATGATCCGGTCACAATTATCACCGCAATAGGATAAAATAACCTACTAATAATAAAGGATCGCATTAATATAATGACAACTTTTATAAGAACACATTTGTTAGCCTTATTTTTTTTGCTTTTCACACGGTATACAATATAGAAACAAACATTTTTATGCTAATGTCCTATGAAAATATCACAAAGTTATCCACAGTATATACACACCATATATACGTATATATTCATTATGCCGTACGTGTATTTCTAGTTCCGTTTGTACGTTGGTCTTCTGTCCCGAGTTCGGATAGTCACGGGATAGCCGTTGGCGCTTCTCATCAACAAATCTAATTTTAATTTAATGTCACTTAATTTTACGTCCGTGTGCACGCTGTAGTTTCGCAAAAACGTGGACACCAAAACTTTCATCGACAGCATCGCATACTTGGACCCTGCAACAATCGAACACATCGTTAGTGTTTGACCAAACCGTGGGGAGGGGAGGAGAAGCGTTTTCAAACGCGACACACCATACCTATGCACCCTCTCGGGCCACCGCTGAAAGCGATGAAGCTGTATTTGTGACGTTTTTCCACGTTTCGAGGGTCAAAGTTTTCCGGGTTGAACATCCATGGATCCGGATACAGTTCCGGAGTGTGGTGTGTGCAAATCGGCGAAATAATGCACGTCGTTCCTTTTGGCAGCGTGTGATCGCCGGAAACTATGAAAATAATTAATACGTAACAGACGCTCGTATGCGTGTAGGTATGATGCTATTTTCGAACGCAACCGTTACTCACATATTTTCACGTCGTCTTGGAGCTGTCTGAGCAACAACGGTCCTACGGGGTACAACCGCAGGGTTTCTCTTAAGACTTGTTCCAAATACACGAGTTTTGTCGTGTCTTCGATGGTAATTATTTGATCGCTATCGCCTAGCACGTTGTAAATTTCATCGTATACCTTGTCCTACAAATAAAATGAATACATATCAATAAATGTTACTGCTATCGGAATCGACGTTTTAATATTATATTAGTTATACACTTATACAATTGAAATATACAATTAATGTTTCTATTAAGCGATTATTTTTATACCTATTGGCGATTAAAAGTTTTATTTTATCCAAGTTAATTTAATTATTCCTCGCGAAAAAAGTGCACGCTATTGAAACATTTTTTCCAATATAAATAGAGTCGTTTTTAACAAAAGATTGCGCACGAAAAAAACAGAAATCATCTCTCTGCGAGATTTTTTACGTCACAATTATTTATTTGAAGTATTCGCTTGGTTATAAATACAATCAAAGTAAAGCCTTTGTCAAGAAAACTTTCGAATCTTATGATTTTAGAAAATTTTGAAAAATTTTGAGTCAAATAAAAAAATATAAGGACTTATATGCAAGTATGTCATGCGAAACTTGTATCTGAAATAAATATTAATGGCATACTGATATTAGTATGATAAATACTATATAGAATGATAGAATAATTGGATAAATTTATAAATATGGCATAATATTTATAAAGTTATCGTTTAAAAATGCAAAACAAAGTTTTTGATCCAAAAAAGAATGAAAAAAAATAATAATAATAAATTATAAACGTTTTTAAACTGTATAATTAAATTGGATGATAAAAAAAAATAAGGTCTTCTTGACACATTTTAAAACTGTTTCTAGAATAAGTATACACTATATCACGCTGACATTATATAAACCAAAATATCACAGTGTGATTTCTTACTTGAATATCTTGATGAATCGCTAACATTAAAAGACAAAAACAAACTGTGATTGCACTGGTCTCGCTACCCTGTAAATTAATTTTATACCATTACACAATGGACTTTTTAAAATCACTAGATATTTATAGATATACTTACACCAATCATCATGGTCACAACTTCGTCTCTAATTTCTTCATTGGTGAAGTTTGCGCCAGCGTCGTTTAGATCCAATAAAGTGTCCAAAAAAACTTTTAGACGTTTCTCTATACGGGGAAAAAATCCAAAATAAAAAAACCAAATATTATAATGAACAGAAACAAATAACTTACTCTCGCCATCGGTGACATCTATGGCGCTCGTTTTATTTTCTAATTTTTTCTGCGCGTATTTTTCTTTCATTTCTTTGATCACCTAAACATTTTAACGGCTGTTCTACTCGACGATTTATTTCAATTCGATTCAAAATTATCAGACCTACCTGATTTGGAAGTTTGTGCAACGTTTTGTAGATTTGTTGTAGCCCTGTGAGTTTTCCATAAATTGAAAATATAATGTCAGGATAAAGCCATGGTTTGTAAATTCTCATCGAATCCAGTTCTGATGCCCTACGAGAAAATTAGTTTTGTAAAATATTTACACTTTTATGAATTTTGAATGTTTTAATTAGTTACTTCGTCAACGCTTCGGCAAACTCAGACTCATTATTCGACTGCTTGTCAAGGTTATAACCCATTGCAGTTTCTACGAATATACATTTCATACAATAGTATTATATATTATGGGTACATAATATGTTGAACACGTATATAAAAAAAATACTTACGACAAATAATGTCTAGAGTCGCGTCAGCTATGTAGTCCCAAAGGTCAAACGGTTCTGTTTTGCCGAGTTCCTTCTTTAGATTTCTAGTGAGAATCTGGTTTTTCTCATTAAAAACAGGGAAAAACTGACTCAGTAGATTGGCGTTGAATACTGGAGTTATAAGACGACGATGTCTTCGCCATTTATGAACTGAATGAAATTAAAATGAAGAAAAAACGTTTATTGGTAAAGTAAATTATTTCAATTCGAGAAATAAAACTAATTTTCACTTTCGCAGTTTAAACTGCGATTTGAACGCTTCGGTGAAACGTTATTGAAGAAAATTCGAACGACTTTTCGGGCAGTCAGAAAAACTATCAAGGACTAATCGATTTATATAATACGCTAACCTGGAGCTGAAAACAAGCCTTCTCCCACAGTATTCTTGAAAAATTTGTAAAATGGATCTTTAGCCAGGGCCTTGGAACTGTTCAACACGATCTGCAAAAGAACAATCCGGTTTTGTCAAAACGATTTGACAACTTATTCTTGTTACGTTTGCACACGTAACAAGATATACACACGTGTAGTATAGTATTCATGCATTAGCGAAATCAAGTTCATTAATCATAAAAGAATATCCGTCGTCGCCGCCCTTATTATTTGCACATTCACGCTGTGTCCTGCCGGCAATGCCCATTTGTTATTTCCTCACAGATTGTCCTTGTCGCGTTTCGTTTTCGTTTATCGCGCTCGACAAAAAAGTCGAATTATCGTAACGTTAAACACAGTATTATTCTTTTAGCAAATCGTATGTCGACTGATCGATGAACATTAAATAATCGTAACCGACAGTGACCGACACAAACACGAAACGATAAAACGAGACACTGCGTGTTCGTCCACCAGAAGTTTACCCGAATTTACCCGAACAACAATCGTAATCTCGATATTCGACCGAATTTTCGTAAAAAAAAAAAATAAAGAGATTCGAACCATGATTGGAGGCAAAAAATATAACAATACGCGTATTGCGGCACGAACAATAATTATTATTATTGTTGTTCGTATTAGGAGACATAAATTTACCTGCACGTCTTCCGGCTTGCTGATGGTGACTCCCAGGGATGTGCCCAACCACACTTTAAACGGCTCCGGACCGTAGATCTCGAATAGTTTGATTATTCTTTCGATGACCTCTGTGGAAGAAAAACGAAAACAAATTACAACCATCGCACGTGAATCATCATCGTATCGTTTCCGGGTGTGCGGAAAGCGGTTTTTATTACGTTGGGGTGTGCCGACAAACTCGAGTCCCGCGCCTATAATCGGGTACGCCGGTGGCCCCGTCATTTTGGCTGCCAATTTCTCGAAACGCCTGCGGGTCCATTTGTAATGACACCACAACACCACGAGAAACGAAATTACCGCGTAGGCGATCAACTCGGTCCTCGTCATCCGGACCCCGCTCAGCGCATGTTTAGAATGCATTCGAAAATCTTGAGACACCTCCATTCTACGAGAAAACAATTGATTAATTATTGTATATCGCTATTATCGAAACGCACATATTATACGATAACGTGGGCATAAAATGTCGGCAACACATTTCGTCTTAACGTATAAAACACATGACAATATTAATTTGCCACTTGATATTATTTCGTTGATCGGACGCTTGAGAAAAATAAATAGTTGATTTTTTTTATTTGAAAAAAGTAAACATAAACTCGATCGACAAGGTAATCTCTAATCGAGATTTCAGACTTGAAAAATATTCATCAAATTAAAATTTAACAATGTAGTCCTCACCAGTTTAGTAAAGCACTCGAATAAAAGTATATAAAAAGTATTTGAATACATTTACTTAAATGCTCGAGTGCGTATAAAAACGATACGAATTAAATGTAATTTACATAAAATAATAAACATTTTTTTCTAAAGTTTTCTTTTAGTTTTTGTAAATAAACGAGAATTTTCAGAGGCGAAATCCATTTAGGTGATATGTTATTCCAAATACCGGAAGTAAAAAATTATTTTATACAAAAATACCTTTAAATATATTAATGATTATCAAAATGAAAGAAACGAGCGCAGCTGCTTACAAGTATTCATTAATACTTTTTTAATAATCATATCCAATACGTTTAAATACTTTAAGAAAACATCTCTACAAGACTAGAATAGCTATACTGTCACATTTGTGTTGTTGTTAAAATAGTTACATTCGATTCCGGTCCCGTTACAATCGAATCACGTAAACACGGTGATAATGTTATCTACACGGTCGGTTGTGTTCGAGCCTCAAAACGCACAAGGAATATCAAAGCGATAATGTGCAGCCATTCGCGTTGAGTTGACGATAACATTTATCGGATCGTTTTAAAAAATGAGATTTTCGATCTGTCGCACCAAAATCAGACGAAAAATTTCGTCGCGAGCCATTGACGAACCATTTCGTCTGAAAGTCAACGAGAACGCCCAAATAATCGACCGGAGTACGCGCGGAGATTGGCGGAGAAAAAAAATCTCGTTTAATAAATAAATTAATAAATAAATCCACACGTATTTCACCGTAATACGAATATCATCTCGTTTATCCGTTTATCGATTTCAATAGCGGTCGCGTGCGATAATATCGGTGGTCGAGATCACTCGGTCAGACCGTCGTCGGTCGTAATGACAGGAATAATGCGATTCGACGCGTCGGTATCGGCTGTGACGCCACCGCATCGTTTACGTGTGCATCGGACGACCTTGTACCGATGAAAATTCACTCGTAACATATCCATATTATTGTATTCGACGAGAAATAAAAACGACGACGACGACGACGACCTTGTCCCGCGCACAGTTTGGTACTGGAAAAACTAGTTCAACTCGTATTTACCGCACGTCTCGAGTTTATGATTTGATATTACGTCTATGATGTGTGACCCGGACAATTCTATAAATCTGCTGATTCACGAAATGCGATTCCCTTGGAAATAAAATAACGCGCGCATTCGAGCTCTGAGAGACACAATTGCGTTTGATAAAGAATAAAAAAAAAAGGCGGCAGTACGCGCACGTCATATTTCTATACATGCGCGCACAAGGTAGACGGGACACGAGAAACAATCAATTAAATATTATAGATGATACGACACACGACAATACACGTCCGGTTAGCAATGATAATAATATTATTGTCGCCGTGTTTGCCGTGCGTGGGCACTAGAAAATATGTTATTTTTTTATAACCTAACCTAACCCGTGTACGATGGAAAATTTTCGAATCTCTTTCGGTGAATATTCGTATAATTTTTCTATTTTTATAACGTGTTTGCGACTTGAACGATTTTTCTAAAAACATTAAAGTCGATTAGAAATGTCAGAGCTGATGGCAATCAATTAAATTTCAAAAATATTTATATAACCGTCGAGTCCGCGCAGCGAGTTATCTCGCGCCATACATTATTTACATTAATGAAATTAAAAGCGTCCGACCGCAGAGTAGAGCAACAATAATCGAGTTCCGTCGACCGATTAGTATTCCGGCGTTGTTCTCGAAATTTGTATTCCCTCCGCGTTGGTCTTTTGACGAAACGAAATTGCGTTTGATAGTCCGCGCAACCGGATCACGTACGAAATTTCTTCACCAAAGACCGAGGCAAATTTTTGTCCCACAATCAAACGTTACTGTTTATAGAGAAAAAAAACACACACATACGCGTGTAATGCGTTTCATTCGACTGCTTATTTGACTGATCAACTTTCTAACCCAAGACGCTTTTCCTTTATCGAACATAAAACGCTATAATAATAAGATTCGTGTTTCGTTGTGTAGTATAAATCATATTCGACGTAACTTTATTCCGGTCGACAGTAATAATTCTCGTCGATTACGAGTAGGTACGTTCGTTGAGAAATTAAATACGAACAACTCAAAGTCTTTGTTTAAAAACATTTCTGTTTTTTGTAAAAAAAAAATTGTCAGCAAATTATCGATATTTCTTAGTCGATAAAAATCTGAACCCAAAAATATATATATTTAATTTTTATTTTAATAAATACGAATTTGTTTGAGATGAAAATATGTATCGACTTTTTTTATTAATTTTATTGTTTTTATTGAAAACTGTTAGTATTTAATTGGTTAGTATTCCTTGGTTGGTAAAAATCTTAGCTCAAAATATAATAATTATTATTTTCATAAACACGAATTCGTTTGAGACAACCTGTATCGTAATTTAGATTATAAGTACTTCTACAAAAATGTATGAATACGATCGATACGACTGATACAAGTATTGATAACGTGGGATTTTTGGAAAAATTTACGTTTACACGTGTCTCTATACTACCATAACTTATCTATAATACTAAAATTTGAAAACCCTTTCTTAAAAATTGCTTTCATACGTCTTATTCCTAAATTATGACGTTCGATCTACAGTGGGATTATTCGTCTTATGTAACTCGGACTGTTATTTAAGAAAATATGAACAACTTACGTTTTATTCCTACGGGATATTCTTTTTGAAGAAATTATTCTACATTATTTTTTCAATACTCGAATTATTTTTATTTCCTCTATTCATTAGAAAATAATTGTATCAACTTTGAATTTTCAACGAGCAATCTATAGTTTTAATTTTATACCCAAGAAATAAAGATTATTTTTCTAAAAAGTATTGATGAACACAAATCATACAAACAGTCGGTTGAATTGTAAAAGTAAACCTAACCTAACCTAACCCTAACCCTAACCTAACCTAACCTTACGAAAATTAAATAAAGAAACGAAATTAAAAATTAAACGACAGAAAGATTATGATAGAAATTTAAATATGCTACATTAAAAAACAAATGATTAAATAATAATTAATCTAAATTTTAAAAATGCCGACGACAACGTAATAATAGTGTTAATGAAATATCGATTCGAAAAAATAATTTAAAAAAATAAATAAATCGAGTGAAAATATGGTAAATCATAATGAATTATTTTTAACTTACTTCGCAACGCTCAGGGAAAGAAATCGTCTCTTCAAAGCTCCAGTCACAACTCACAACTACGGTATCAAATGTCCCGATAGAGGTCCCCTAAAATCCTAATGGCAAGGTAACTGGTCGCTCGGCATAAAACCTGTTCACTTTTGTTCGACGCTCTCGTGCACCCCACTTCTCAGCAAAATAATTTTGAACCGGGGCTAATAATTCACACTCGTTTTTTAACACGAGCTACGAATACTACAATCGATCAGATTTAATAACGTGAGAGGCATCACGTAGGAGGAAATGATCATATGCTCGGTACTTGAATTATTTCACGAATCATTTCCTTATTTTATATCATTATGAATATAGATTTCGATATTATCGAAATGTTTAAAAAAACCAATTATATAAACTTACTTTGAGTATTCGCATCAATTTTAAAAAAAATATCATATATTTAAGTTGATAAAAAGTCAAAACAAAACCATAACCAATAGTATCTAAAGTATTAACAATTTCAAGTATTTAACAAGTATTTAACAAAATTTCGATGTGAATTCGTTTATTCTTTGTGACTATTAGCTGTGGGAATTAATCGAGATATAAAACGAATTATAAATAGGTTTACTTTACCTGCTTTGAGAGGTAGTAATTCGATTTTATCACTAGACTTCCGACGTTGGAACAGAATCCGTTACAACACAGCTGTGGCGTCCATCGTAACTGGATTCTTAATGATAATTTAATTTCGATGTTTGACGTCATTAATATAAACGAAGTCGCTTGATCGCTGAAGCTTAAAAAAATAAACTGTGACGCACGCATTCAACGGCCAACATAAATAAATCGAATAATTAGATATCGGACGACGACGTCCGACAACGATCCGAACAAGACTGTGACAAACGACAAAGAATGACTAGAGAAAGTCAATTCTTTGCGTCCTAATCGATACCACTTTCACCTCAAACCCATATAACATTGCCCAGCTAAGTAGATGGGGCAGTAAGACAATAACGAACGTATTTATTTTGTTTGTTTATTTCAACTCTGACATATCCACAATCAAACACACGTGCCATCGAAAATACAGGAACCCTAAAAAGTATTTAAACATTTATAATAATTATTTATTGACCGTATAATACCGTAACAAATAACTGTTCGATACGTAAAAATAAATTATTATAAACTGTAACGGGGGATTATTATTACCCCTTGGAAATTATTAACAATAATAATAATAACAATTATTTAACAAGCGATTATTACCCACCTGTATATTCGAACTCGTGGGGGGGGGGGGTAATAATCCCCCGTCGCGCCGGTGTTAAATCACAGCTTAAATAATTGTCCTCGTTCGATTCGCCGCTTAAATCGAATTAATTTGCATACTTGCCCGGAGGCATTTTTTTTAAAATCTTCTTTGATTTAAATAGTCTATTAACGTCCGCGAACAGGTTACTAACATAGGTAAGTGCCTAATAATAGTTGTTAATATCCGGATTACAATGTTAATAAATAATATTATTTACAGATTATTAGAAACATTTATCGTTCGATATAATCGGTCGTTTTCTCGCGTGCGTATTCTTCGTTTACGGGTGGTATATCTAAACATTTACTTTGATTAATACATTTTAATATAATATTCAACCGTTGCGACCGAATATTTATTTATATTTGATCGCATAACTGTATCCATTCGATCGCTTATAATTACGTATTTTACAACGCCATAGCGTATTCGCGTATACCATTTTACTAGTCGTTAGATTATATTTTAATAACACATCAGTTGTTGTGTTTTATATCTTTAAATATTTACTTTTCAGTTTTAATTACTTTCCTAAATAATTCCATATTCTAAATACTTACTTTTCGGTTTCAATTACTTCTCTAAATAATTCCATATTCTACGGCGTCTATAATAGTGCTGATTGTTACAGTTGCAATCTTATATTTTGCTGAACTTGATATACCTATTAAGTGTGATGGCTTGTCATTTATTAACTCATAACAAGTGTTTGGGTCTTACTAATAGTGAAATAAAACGTCTTACTTCGAAGAATCGAAATCTGAAATATTTTTGTGAAGCATGTAATAATAATGGTCTTGGGGACATTCCCGATCTAAAACAATTATTAATTAATCGTTTATTAGCGGAAGTCAATGAACTTAAAAATCAGAAAAATAATAATATTACAACCGGCACCACGTCATTCTAAAGAGTTTATAATCGGCGAACTCGGCGAGTGGAATCTAAAAACGATGTTTTAGATCAGTCAAAGTTAATAACCACGCCGGTGAATTTGTGTGGCCTACAACGCACTGGGACTTTTTCCAAGTAGGTTACAATTATTTGCTAAAACTGCTAAGATATTTCCATCGGCTCGGAACTATTAAAACAAACTGTTAAAAGGTTATGTGAAACAGACCCCGGCCCTGCGTGGTTGATTGAATTATGAAGACTGCGATTTTTCTTAAATGTTTGTAGCAATTAATCGTTAAAAATGTGTTAAATATTTACATTAATCTCGTGGCTGTACGATCACGTCGGGGAAAGGGCCAACTTTTCAAACGCAATACAGTTCAAAAATGGCGGACCAGACGCAGCGCAGAGTGTACATTACGTTAAAACACAAACAGAGCAGTGGTCGGCCTCGTTTACTCGACGAATTTGGTGCTCTTGAATTCGTCGTCGGACAAACCCGCGTGGCATTTAGACGTGACCTCCGCCGTGACGCGAAAGGCTTAACGAAACGAAAACAAAACAAAAACCGGACAACTTTTCAAATGCAAAGTCGAAAAATGAAATTGTCAATTTGTCGACTCCCGGCTCTTCGGGAGTTTTATGAACTGTTTTCAAACGTTATTATTTCGAAAGCAATAAATTCTCATTGGAGAAAAACCGGTAGTCAAAGAAGGCGGAATTCTCCAACTCTACACGACAGTTCGGCTGTTCTTAATATACGTAATGAAATCAAGCTCGCGAAACTCAAATAAACCACACCAGTCCGCCTTGAAAACAGAACACAAAACAATTAAAATATCAAAGCAATAATAAATGGTTTATACGATTCAGTCAAGAGTGCAGTGAAAAACCAAATACCATTTCGACGTATACTTATAATGCGTACACAGAGTGGTCCACCGTGATATCCCGACGGAAACATCTCGGTAAACATTAATTGTTCAGTAAAAGTTTTTATTCTATTACGAATCTACTGGTAGGGAGTCGCATTAAACACTTCTAGACAAATTCAAAATTTTCTTCCTCCGCCAGTTTAGAAAAATTACTGTTGAATTGTTTATTCTTTGAAAATTGCATGTTGCCCATTTTTCAGTACAAGTTTCTATACAGATTTCAACGTATCGAAATTAAAAATTTGAATGATTAGTTTTATAATTATAGCAAATGTAAGTTTATAGAAGAGGGTAAGTGTACTCGTATATTCGAGTATACGAGTATACCATCGAATAAATAATTAATAAAAAAATAATAAATAAATAAAAATAAATAAATAAAATATTAATAAAAATTATACAAATATCTAATGTTAATATTTTAACTTTAAATAAAATAATGCAACAAAGTTCGTAACTTTTACCATAGCTTATATATATATTTTCATTTCAAGTAATATCCGTTAATGGTTTAAAACATAAAATATAAGAACTTTTGTAAAAATATACCTGTTGAAAAAAGGACCCGGAGCAATATTATTCTATCCTGGGCTTCGCAAAACTTAAGGCCTCCGCTGAACTTTAACGTACACTTATATCAATAATAACCAAGTATAAATTTATTACAAAACAAGATAATAGTTTAATAAAAATATTTTTACGTCGCCGCCGTCATGAACCGGAATATTTATGTGGCTATTTTAATGGGTAAACGAAAAATTAAATTTTCGAGGACAAACATGGATGGATAACGCAAGAAGCATTGTAAAATTTATGTTTCTTATAAAAACTTGTGTGTAGACACTAGTCCATGCTTATAATAAAGCTTGTGATATTAAAAACTCGACGTTTGTACTTGAGTAACTTACACAACTTTTAATACTTTCGACAAGTTCCCGAATCAATCCGATACCCGATATTGTGTGTATCACAAAAGTGTATTTTTTATACAAAAGGTATTGTCTACATATTTGTAGATCCACTACTCACGCATAACACGTTATTAAAATATGAATCCCGTTCGTACAGCGAACCTGTTTTTGGGGGATTATTGTAAACCATGATTAAAAATAAACATAATCACGTTGTAAACTAATTTATTTGACATGTATTTTATGTACGGCTGTATACTGACGTCACCAATGGTTTAAAACGACCGACAGTTATCACTCATATACAGTAATTAGTTTTTTAAAGTATATATTATAAGTCAAACGGGTTTAATCGACTAGACATCGTCGACGGTGATCAATAATAATTATTACACCTACCTATGCGTCGTTTCGTCCGGCCGTACGTCTCGCCCCTTCATTACGATCGAATAGTTTCTTCAAATACGTTAGATTACCGATGATATTTGAATAAAAATTAAAAATCACAGTCGTTCTCCTCTAGACTTTACGCGAATCGCGTTTGAACGGGGTTTTTCTCATTTTTCTTGCTTCGAAATTCTAAAAACTTACAATTAGTAAATATTTAACGAACATACTGCACTGTACGTCACATAGGCGCAGTAGTCTCGATAGTTAAAGTATGGCGAGACCATTTTTAACAAAATCGAGATGATCTTTATTTGAAATGTTCAAACGTAACTTTTATAATACGAGTATATTATAATACATTTTACAATCGATAAAGCGTTAATTATTTATAATTATAAAGCGTTTCGCAATCGATAATAATTGATATTTCCTAATAAATTATAATACAATTTATTTGATGCTGAACTGTTTTTTCATAGAACATAGTGTTAAAAATAAAAATATACTCTAGATTTATGTATATACATTGAAATTATTTCCATAGTAATTTAAAAAAAAATCCCGCATCTTAAAAAAATGTTTTTCTTGCCACGCTTACGCTTTAAATCGGCCTTGAATATTAGTATAGGAAAGTAGTTAAAAAATTCTAGAAAAAAATAAAATAAAATCATTAATTTTTAAACGGTTTTAAATGTTTTTATAAAATATTATTTCTGTTTATGACCCAAATTATATGAAAAAAAAATGTGACGCGCTATAACTATAACTACAAAACGATTACTTTTAATTTCAAAAAAAAAAAAAAAACGTAATTGGAATGAAATTTTTATTACGAGTTAGAAAATAAATCCTATTTTAATTATCACAAAAACCTTCATGTACTAGCAGTGCGAAATATTATTTACCAATTTATACTATTGTTACTCATATAGTTGTGTTACATAATGTTACATTTGCCGATTTCTCCGACGTGCGTTTTGAATGTTAAAATATTTGTCAGCAATTCAGATATAAAATAATCGATTCATATTGAAATTTCTCTGTGTAAATTGCTAGATGAGCGTTCGAGTAAACCAATCGTCCTGATTAAAATGTACAATTAATAGATGTAAATGAGTGCATGTATGTATGTATGTGTGTCAATGGTATATTTTTCGAGCGGGACGTAACTTGTCGGTTCATGGGGTTTTGCCATTAAAGTTTGTAGATTTTCGTTTTTTTTTATTAAATTTTATAAAAAAAAATTAATCACTCAAATGCTAATAAAAAAAAATCGAGCCCATGAATTTCCAAAATGTTTACATTGAAACTGGAACAACTTGAGAAACATTTTTTTTTAAATTTTCAAGATTTTTTGCCGAACCAAAATCATTTTATTGATATATTTTACGGAAAAAGAAAAAATTAGAAATCTCAAAAAATAAAATGCTAATAAATAGCACAAAAACACTCGTATTCTTTTGAAAACTAATTATACCATTTAGAGGAAACTATTGTTTTAACTATTCGGTGAACATTTTACAGTTCTTGATTTTGGAATTATGACGAAAATAAAATCGATTTTGTCGAAAACCGTTGTGCCGCAAATGTTGTCGGTTTTTCGTCATTTTTTCCTAATCGTCGTGAAAGCTGTTGACAAATCTTCTAAAATTTATAAACTCAACGTTGTCAATTTGATATTGGAAATACGAGAGTAGAGCAGGTACATCCTTCTGGGTGTCTTGAACGGATATCGTGATACAACGTGACAGATTGCGATTGCGAGCCCGATCGAAAGCCGATCGGGTAAATAATAATCTTTCGGTATATATTCTTTTAGGTTTCTGTCGAGATATTGACGTCAATCGTATAATAGAGTATTACAAAGTGATATTCGTTTAATGGTTTCGATAATCCTGTTTTATTCGTTTTTTTTTTCTACCGACATCTAACAATCTGTTAACGAGTTTCCAGTATTAAAAAAAAAAAAAACCACGACCGACGCGCGCTAGAGATTATATAATACCGCTCTTTTTAGTCATTATAGTAATAACTTATTACTCTGGATTATTCCGAGACCGCCCCGATACCCGTTTGAATCGCAGTGGAAATTTCGAACCGGACGAGAAACCTCTTTGCGTTTTGTTTTTGTTTTGCGCATCTCTGCCCACACACGCGTCACAAACGCGTTTTCGTGACGTCTATAAAATACGTCGACCACTGGACCAAGTGTAGACTGTAGGTATACGGAGAACAACGACAAGTCGCCCTCGCCGAGAGAATCCGGCATTATGCTATGCCGGTGCGTAATAATAATTGTTCGCAGACGACCGGTCCAATAGCTACTGCGATTGATCAGGTTCTCCGAACGGCCGTACGGTTAATTTTTTATCGCGCGTGCGCGCGTCCGATTTAATATTACTTCCGCAACATTTGAACAGGTATTGAATAGCCGAGCATAAATCGTCATTATATCGTCGATCAGAGTGAAATATTTTCGGCGGATTCGAGCCTCCGGGTCTCGTCTTTGTTATGTTTCCGATTCTGAGTGAAACGAGCAAGCGATTGGTTTTGCCGTGTGAAGTGTTCTATAAATATTAGAAAATTTAATTTGAATAAATTTCGATTCAATTATATATTAATTATGTTGTAGTTTTATTTTTAAAAAAATCAGTAATAATCAAAGCTATAATTTCTGTCCATTTGTATGTTTTTTTTCTTTGGTCGAAATTATTCGGTTTCAGCAATGTTCACGATTTGATTTATTCACATGTGAATTGAATATTATTATTATCAATGTTAATTATTTGTTTGTTTTTACAAATAAAAATGTTTATTTTAAATGTCCATAAAAAAATGTTGGCTCGTCGAAAACTCTCGAGAATTATACAAAACGTTCTTATAAGTTGATTTTTCTTCAACGAAAAAATTTCGAAAATACATGAGCACAATTTTCTTTTTTGAACATTTGAATAATCAAAATTTTGCTGTTGAAATTTTATAAAAATACGAAAATCTGCTAACCTCTTGTAGCTAACGTATCTCTCACTCAAAATCGTTTTTTTTTTTTTTTTTTTTTTTCGAGAACAATGGTACATTGGTCTCAAATTTAAAAGACCAATTCGCCGCCATCAATCACCCATCGCCTGTATTGCATTCGCGTCTTGTATGTCGCCTGTTTCGTTTTTTGTTTTCGAGTTCCTGTGGCGTTTTGCGGAAATTAACGTATTTGCGTGCAGTGGCGAGCGTCATTTTGTAATCGACTACTCGTGACGTACGGTCAACTACTTTTCGGACGAATATTGCGTAGGTTGACGTAAAAATAAAAAATAAATGGGATGGGGACGACGACGGTGTGGAGGTTTTTTTCGACCAGCGGAAAACGTATAACCCACGGATGGCTATACGAAAAACCAGTCTTCGGATGACGGCGTAAATCATGGCCTGTTCGGGTTTACTAAGCTGGCGCGAGGTTCCACTTCCTCGACACGGCGAAAATGATAAAATACTAAATATTTCGATACTTTATAACTACAGGGACATTCGTCTCGACCGCATGAACGCAAACATGTGATCGGGGCGGTTTGTCGGCCAGAATAAAGGAAAGAGGCGCGATTATCAATAATAATAATAATAATAATAATTAGCGATCGGATACGATACTTTTGGCGCACAGATGTATCTCTGACGAACACTCGTGGACTTTGAACGTTTCGCAGCGAACAAAAACCGACCAAGTCAATAATCTGCCACGTTGTTATGGATTCGATGGAAAAAACGGCTACACGTTAACCTCGAGTACAACTTCCTAAACGTAAAATACAAACAACAATAGTTATCGTGTCGTCAGAATGAATATAAACGACTATTTGAGTTTATTTACTAACCGTTGGCTTCTGAATATTTTTCGAATCGCTATAAATTGCATACTATTTTTGATTTTCGACGTATACAATTCGTATACCTACCCGGGTATATTTTATACACGTGTTGATTTCGGCGAGGGTATATTTTGTACAAGTATAGGTAGTATGTGTTCATCGTGGCCTAAACATTTGTATTCATAATAATTAGGTTTAATACGAAACATAATTTTGAGATTTTGTCGATTGGTTGTTGTTGTTGTTGTTGTTGTTGGTCCTTTTTTATCAGTCATCATTGTGCCGTGGGTCCCGACATTCGTTGCTTAGGTTGTCGCGTTGAAATGATCCATTGAAATTGAACAAAAATCAACGTTTGTGACGAATGGACAACCGTATGACGAGTGTGTGTATAATATTATATTATATAATGCGGCTTTTGTCAAATTCTAGACGGCCGGGCGCGGTGCCGGGAACGTTATCGGCTCACACGGTCAGCGAAAACTATACTAATGAGGTGATGTGAGACGGGGAATTTAATTGTTCATTATGTAACACATACGATCCCAATTGATCACATAATCATAATAACGATGATAAAATTTACAACGATGAATTCATTGTATGTCACGAGTTTCTGTCGATGTATGTATCTGTTGTTTCCATATTTTCGTATGATTGTGATCGTTTAACTATTTAATCAAAAAAAACAAAATATATTATCATCAATAAACTTCAAAAAACAATTATGAATTTTAACGACCTAAGTTTTTAAAATCGTTTTTAAAACATGTGTGAAAACGAAATTTGAAACATAAATATAACTTTCGACATTTTATAACTTTCGCTTTTGAGTTTTATCTAAATCGAACAGAATAGTAAATCGTACAACTGCACACGAGCTGCGATCGAACTCACACCGGCTGCTGCTGGCCGTATATTATAATACAAGTGAATATAAATAGTATATGCATCGTTGATAATTACTTAATTTTAAATTGTTAGCCGACCGGTAGTAAACGAAATATTACGATTTATACAGTGCATGACACAATGCACCTTTGTTTGAGGACGCAAATTATTATCTAATCCGGTTTTTTTTCATACGTTTTACTCTAAGCCGGAAAAACGACGAACGATTGAATTTTAAATTTATTTAAGTACATTGTGAAAATTGTAATCATTTTATTGGCGCTGAATGTCGGAATGGTACGATCGCACGATTAACAATGCGACACTTGAAAGTAATAACAAATAAGTGATTGTCAAAATTATAATTTTTCATTTGCCGCGTCGGTGCCTCGTGGTATTCCATTGTTATTTGTTTGTATTAGTCGTGTAAATACGTCTAGACGTTGAACACATATTACTTTTAAGTTTTAATAATATTTGATGACCTTTAGAAATTATTGCGCGCACTTATGAAAGATCCGGAAAAAAACGTGCTAAATCTAGATAAATCTCGAGGTAGTTTTTACACAAACACTTGAAAACTATACAACGTGTAAAATTGTTCATTATTTATGATCGGAAGCTTGTATATATATAGATAGACATTTATTATTAGTAACTGGCCTTACAAGCATTGGGGTGCCCAGAGAGAAACTAAAATCTACCAGTCTTCTTTTAGTTGAAAAAAAATTTGGTTTTTTTAGTAAGATTCAATGAAAATAGTACGGTTTTTTTATTATAATTTAATTACATAAAATATGACCATAAAAATTATTTTGATACTCATATTATATTTATAATTAATATTAATAATATTAGAACTAAACTTTCCAATTTTATATATTTATATTTTATTATTTATATTTATTTATATTCTCCGCAGATATTTTTAACCATATTGAAGTGCCAACTAGACTCAAGTCGAGTTAAAAAGAAAAAGCCTGACGATTTCTTACATAGGCAAAACAATAATGCGTTACGAACATTAAGCACGCCAGAATTTATACTGAAACTTATACTGTTATGTCCAAAACATTAAACTTAGGCAACATAAGGTAACTTAGGCAATTTGGAAATATTTGAATTGATAACTGCCATTTCAGAAAGAAAACATGGAGATTCATTTCATTTATTATTAAATAAAAATTTCAAATTTTAAATTCTGAGCGAAACGAGATTCACCCATTTTCTGTATCTCATCCGTGTCTTGTATCCCACTTGCCAGCTTTATATTTTTTATTTTTTCCGTTAGCGAATTATAGTAAATAAAAGTTTAGACCTTTTTGAAAGTTTCATTTTTAATGACCACAAGTTAATATTTTTTACGAGTGCTTATCTGTTCTAAAATTATGTGATGACACACTGTACCATAATAATCAACTGCATATGGATACAAATTACTCAACTACTCACAATAGATTACAAATAATAAAATGTCATAACAACTATTAAATAGTTTACCCAATTAATATTAGTCTAATAGTATTATAATCAAAAAAATATTAATAATCTTATACATGCAGAATCCATATAAATACATGTATAATGAATAATGATATTTATACAATATTTATTATATATATTATCAACATGAACTATGTCAAAATAAATAACAAAAGTAATGACAAAAGTACCAATACTCGAGTTTCAAATAAAAACCGACTAGTGGCCACGATAATTTTACTCAGTCTTACCTCGCTGGTAACGACTGCATCAACGCAATCGAAACTTTGAAACCGCGTCTTGGTGTTTTCATTTGTCGTTTAAATGCTGTCTGATTGATAAAACTTCTTGACGACTCGTACGTTTTTTTCTTACATTTTGCTGCTCTGTGGGCACATCAACGATTGGAAATAATATTATGCTATTATGCTAATACACTTGGTCGAATAAAAGGTAAGGAAAAAATCAATTTAACGTACAAAACATAAGATAAATCATATCATCGTACGTAATAACATTTACCTGTATTTGAACTCGAGATTTCTCCATCTGTTCGAAACATACTAAATTATATCAAATTTAAATGTTTATAAGATATTGAATTTCAATGTACGCGTGTCAACCTTCAGTACGTGGTATTCGTTTCTGGTCCATAACACCTAGGTAAAATATTTTATTATAAGGTAATTTAATCAATCAACAGGACAACGCGAATAAGATACTACCCGGGCAACACTTCTCGTTTTAGTTTATTACACAATAGTTAACCTATTACCTAATCTAACCTACACGGAGACATGTACCATCCCAACAAGACTTCCTTAAAAACTTACCAATTAATCCACAAAGTAGAGTAAATATAAAACACCTAATACAAAAGTTCTCAATAATACCGTTGCGTTTTTCGACGTTACGACTTAATATTTTAAAAAATTCTATAACTCCATCATAATCAATTAAATAAGCCTTTTTATACATTTTTTTTTTGAATTTGATTAGAAATTGAAAATGTTTCAGTAAAATACTTTGGTAGAAAATCTCGCAGAGGAAGCAACTGCCTCCACTACCCCGCACGCACATTATGCCGACTGTAATATTGTTATTTTTTTTTTTTAGTGAATCTCAAATGCACAAATTCAATTTATCACCAAAAAGTAATAGTTTATAATATGTCTAATTTTCAGAAACTTTACTATAACGTAACTCTATTGTTATCATTAAAAATATCGAAAAATGATTTTTAAAGCGTATTATCCATGTTTAACTTACAAAGTATATATTCGTATCGATTAAGTTTTGTCGCACATTTCGTACCCAATAATATTGTGATCTCAATAGACATCATAGTAAAACCAAAGCATTTCTTGCTTCGATCAGAATCTAAAAGAAAATCAGTGTCTAATATTAATATTACATTTAAATCTAAATTTTTCAGGATGGATTTTAAGACATTACTATTAGCAGGCTTTGCGGATATTCATCAGTCGACAAGATGCTGGCACGGTGTTTATGTAGCGATTTTCGTTTTCGTGGGTTTGATATATTGTTATAACAGATGGAGCTATAGGCGAATTTACGAAATAGCCGCAAAATTACCGGGACCCAAGTCATACCCGCTAATTGGCTCTATGTATCTTTTTTACGGCTCAACCCAAAGTAAAAGAAATAACGCACATTTAGTTTTTAATTTTTAGTTCAATTGTCAAACATTATATAACTCAATTAATTTCAGCAATTTTTAGAAAAGTGTCACGAATGTTTTCTACTTATGGCCCGGAGCCATTTAAATTATGGTTCGGTTCAAATCTTTGTGTAGCGATTGTGAAGCCAGCAGACATACAAGTAACAATTATATATAACAAAATTATAGAACTTCTAAATATCAATGAATACAATATTTTTATGATTGATACAAATCATTAACAAGATGTTAATTAAATGTGAAAGTTTCCACATATATTTCAAGACTCTTAAAACCCGTGTCATTAAGGCGACTTGATTTAACAATTATTAAGTTGATAATTATTGATTGGAATCAATGTTTATATAATATAATATGTATAATATTATACTCTTAAAAGATGAATGTTTATTATTAATTTTGGATAATGCTAAATTTGTTTTAGATCGTGTTAAACAATTCCAATTCTTTAGAGAAAGGCTTCTTGGGCAAAATGTTCAAAATGGGACTCGGCGAAGGTTTGATAACTGCACCAGGTAAGCTCGATATCAAGTATGTGCTGTACTGTCATTTGCCATCCTCTAAAAATAATACTAAACTTTTAGAAATCATCGTTTTGATATTCTAGAACTTCTATGACTAACGATGGAAAAACTAATTTTAATGGGCGTTTGAAAATCAATTTTTTAAACAATCTACTTTAGAAATAGACGTTTTTCTTAAATAATAATACAATGACTTCAAGTTTAAAAGAACTATTGACCAACACCAATAATTAATCTCTTATGTCTTACACAAGAATCGAGTTTTAATATCTATATTAATGTATATTTACTTATATTTAGTTCACAAATGGAGAAAACATCGGCGTATAATATCACCTATGTTTAATGCCAATTCAGTGAATCAATTATTTCCTATATTTATCACAAAAAGTCAAAATCTTATGAAAATGCTGAAGAAAGAATTAGGAAAAACGAAGCCTTTTGAACTCTGGGATTACATTGTATCTTACAATCTCGATTTGGTTTGTCGTAAGTGTATAAATTATTTTAATATTTAACCAACTAACTACCGATATTTCATCTATAGAAACTACAATGGGTTATGGTAGTAATGACGCTACTTCGTCAATACTCGTGTCTTCATTCACCGGACTTCTAAAAGAGTAAATAAATAAAATATCTTAAACAAATAATTGTTTGCTAATAATTCAAATACTTAGAGCAACAGAGATGATGATGTTGAGAATTTGCAGACCCTGGTTGTATCCTAACATTCTTTATACGGTTTATCTAAAAATCATAGGAAAGTACAAACTAATCGAAACATTTCAGAAATTGCCATTGCGGGTAAGTCTTTAAAAATGTAAATACTTGGGAAAACATTTCTAAATTAAGTAAGAATATTAATCACTAAATTGGGGCATAATTTAATATTTAAGATGATCAATGAAAAAAGAAAAGAAATTCAACATAGGAAACAAGAAGTGGATTTCGAAGAAAGTAAATTAATCGGATCTGTAAAACGTTTAAAACTATTAACCTAACGAAAGACAATTATTATTTGTATTATAATTATTCAGAAAAATCATCAAACATTCTTTTGGACGCATTATTGGGAGTAAATGATTCAAATTGTAACCTCTCAGATGAAGAAATTAAGGATGAAGTTATTAGTATGTTGACAGCAGTAAGTTAATCACAAAACATACAAACAACATTTTATTCAACGGTGTTGCCGAATTAGTTTCCGTTTTTAGTAAGGTATTTTATTAAGGTGAGAATTGGTTCCCGTTAGAAAAAGTTATTTGCTGAATTAAATACCGTATTCTTTTCGCATTTTATCATTTTCTTTTTTTTTTTTCATTACAATTTTTTGTCTTTTTTGGGTGAATTTAGTGGATTTTTTGTTCTTTATTTTTAATTTTTTTCTAATTATTGAAATTATTTCTTTCATTTTAAGATTGTTTAGGACGTTTAGGTAATGATTTGAAATAATTTTTTTTCAAATATTGAATTCTTGTCAATGTCCCGTTATCGTATTTCGTCATACAGTTTTCCAAGTATCTGTTTTTTGTTTTGGATGGTAGCATGGCCGGCGGAAGGCACGTGCGACCCACAGGGAAGAAAATTTTTTTATATTAAGTTATAAATAGCAATTCATTGAAAGGGGCGTTATTTGTTTTTAATTACACAGGGCGACCAAATACTTAGCGCCGGCCTTGGGTGGTAGTTTCCTCGCGTTACTACTGCGGAAATAATTTAATGTTTGAATACCGTTCAAAGTCTCCATGAAATAAAATATATTAGTTTGGGCGTTAGTAAATTCTCTATTTAGTTTCGAATGGAACGATTCGTAACAATTGCTCGTCCTATCAAGATTATTGTCGAATATGGCCCAAATTTTCGGTGGAAAAGTACTTTCTGCCATAAGGTGTGTGTGTGTGTGTGTGTGTGTGTGTCCGTCACCAAGAGTTTTTAGTCTAGAGTAACTATCTTTTTAAAATGGGAAACGATTCAGCTCACCTAAAGAAAACACCTTTTAAAAACGGTACCCAATTCTGCCAGTGCGGTATGAGCTCGGGAAACAATTCGGTACCATTCTTATTCAACGAGAAATCAAATTGTTCGCAGGGTAGTGAGACTAGTTCAACCGCTCTTAGTTTCTGTCTTTTATTATTAGCAATACACCCAGATATTCAAGTAAGTAGCTATTGCATGAATAACGTTACGTAATTACTATGTTTATGATGCGGTTAAAACGTTTTGAAACTAAATCGTTTTGAGTTCAATACAGTTCACTATCATAAAAAATAGTTTTAAAACGGTTTGAAATCATTAAACCGTTTTGAAAGATAAAACCTTTGTACTAAGAAAACAGAAGTATAAGAATATTATATCAACATATAGGTACTCACCATCATCCATATTGATCTAGTTTTTGTGCAACTGGTATTTTTTAATTATTTCAGATAATACACTTTGATCTTGATTATGAGAAAAAATCACGCCTTTGCTGATTTCATTATACTGAATAAACACACACTAACAAGACGATACTATCTGAAATAAATAAGAAAATCAACTCTATAAAAATTAATAGTTGAGAATAATTATTAATTAATATAATAAAATGAAATAAATAAATATAAATACTGATAGTGAATATTATTATGATTATATAATGATAAATAATCATGGGCTTACATTTATTATCATGACAGATATGAACAGAATGAAGTTAATTGTTAAAACGTTTTGATGTTTTGGACAAATCTTGCTAAATCGGTTGTAATTATTTGCAAATAATCAAATAAACATTAAATAAATTTACCAATTTGGTTTGGTTTCAAAACGTTTTGGCCGCATCGTATAAACGTAGTAAATGATAATTAATTAATTTCAAAAAAATCACACCTTTCGTAATTTGTAATCAGCGGCGGCTCGTATACATGTGCACTACCAACCCGAACTCGAGAAAAATTTGAAATTAAAAATAATAATAGTGGCAAGTAGTAGAAGTATGAAGGTTATGTTTCAACATTTAAGAAATGCTAATAGAGATATGAAAGTTAAAATGTAAAAATATATTTGGATTGGGTTATTTTCAGGGCGATTTATAGTTGTTGGGCATAGACGCGGGTGCACTACCAATACACCGAAATACGGTGTAAAAATTAAAACGCGTCGTGACCCGCGACAATAATGGAATTTATTTGCACAGTTGTTCTGTGTACATAATCAATTGAATTGATATCAGCTGATTGCTTTCGTCTCGGTTTTATAATTTATTTTTAGTCTCCCTTTGAGTTGTTGTCGATATTCCAATTATCAGATAATGTAACATTGTACGTCTCGTAACGACTAACGAAACACTTTTCAGTCATCACAAGCACAACAGTCGAGCGTGTTTTCTTTCGAAATTTTCAATCTATAAAATAAAAATATAATTTAAAATGAATACAGTTCAACAAATTATTTGATTAAATTTTTCAACAATGTCGTTAGAAAAGAGGATGGAAATAAAAAATACAGGTAGGCCTACTCCAGATTTAAATATTGAAAAAATTACAGCCCTTGCAATGTTGTCGATTGAAAAACTAATGATAAACAATATATCCGACTTCAACGAAAAAGTAATGAATAGGTTCGTTTTGGAAAAAAGATCCAAATGTAATTATAAAAATTAATTTTCTATTTTTATCTCAGTTTATATTAGTTTCTTTTTATTAACTCTTAATATTCTCATTATTTCAGACTAAAAAATAGAAAATTTACTTGTAAATTTAAAATATGTAACAAAATAAAAAGTGAAATTGGTACACAATTTTTTAATATAATCTATACACACACACACACACATATATATACAAATTTTTTTTAATGTGCATTACCTCATTAAAAACTCACGAGCCGCCACTGTTTGTAATCGAATAAAAATGTCATTAAAATGTTCATTTTAACAACATTATGACATAATTTAATAATTACTACTAAAAATATATTAACTAAATTCACTAAGAAATAGATTAACACACATGTAGATACTGTTCTATATACATAAAGATTTAAATGTATTTCAATGTTGCATTTCACATTGAATATTAATCGTAGGATAAGGTGTATGATGAAATTTATGAAGTACTTGGTGGTGATGACCAGACGATAACAATAGAACAAGCATTTAAACTCGTTTATTTAGAACAAGTGTTAAAGGAAACACTTCGTATCTATACAGTTGCACCATTGATAGTGAGAAAGCTTCGAGACGATGTTACAATCGGTGAGTGAATGTATTCTATATTATAATATTAATATTATATACACTTATATAGTTTTACTTACCTATGGAATAATATCTTCATGTAATAATTGTGACATTTAGATTCTGGAAATCAAACGCTTCCGAAAGGGACCCTGTGTCTCATAGGCCTTATGTTCACGCACCGTCTTCCTGATATATATTCGAATCCACTGACTTTTAATCCGGACAATTTCAGTGAGGAAAACATCGCTAAACGTCATAAATACAGCTATGTAGCTTTTAGCGGCGGACCGAGAAATTGCATAGGTAAAATAACTCAAACCAAACACAGAAACTCACCTTTTTAATGGATAATCATATAATTACAGGATATAAATTTGCTATGCTATCGATGAAAGTTGTAATGTCTACATTGTTGCGAAACTTTAGCGTTCATACAGACATGAAAGAAAGTGACATTATAATAAAGATTGAAGTGATACTGAAAAGCATTCATGGTTTTCCTGTAACAATCCGACCCAGAGATAGAAGGCCTACATATCATAGAAATTAGCAAATTAGAATTTACAGAAGTTCTTCGATTATCCCAACTAATATTATTTGTGCTTGGATCGGATACGTGAATTTTCAAAAATTTAAAAATTGTTTTAATACATGTATTAATATTTCATAATAATAATAATTATTATTTGTTATACATTATTATTAGTATTAATAATATAGAATTATTATATATTTGTACAATGTGTACATACATTTCTAGGTATGGATTATATTTATTTGGATTAATTTCTTATTATACTTACAATTTTTTTTTTTTGCTTCTTTTCTTAGTATGTCAAATGTTAATGATTATAATAAATTAGTAATAACGTTCAGATTTTTTAATTAAAAAAATTACAATACTTTATCATTCTTAAATCAGAAATTGAAAATGTATTACAAAATTCCTTATGTGTATTATCTTGATTCAATGTAAAGTAATGGCTAGTGGAAATTGTAAAGTTCAATGGGAAATACAGGAAGGATTAATTTATTTTTGGTCTTAATTGTTCAAGTGTTCAAATTGTTTTTAAATATCTATAAAACCACTAAAAATTGCAAATTATTGAAATTAAAAATAAATAAACTTTTATGTACTTTCTGGTACTAATAATGGTAGAATCAAAATCATAGGTATAATTCAGTTTGTTGTATGATTTATGGCAAATTATGATCTTATCTATTCTTAGATTAAGGTTTGACATTTTCAATAAATTATATATTTTTTCTGACATGTTCTGAACTTTTGAATTTTGATAAGTTACGGACCAACGAAAGTGTGTTAAGTATAAATATGACTTTTAGACTCTTTTGTAACAGGCAATATAAATTAATAAATATCATGTCTGATCAGTGCAAATTTTAACCAACACACTGATTGTATGTATCAACGACATTGATTGTCGCCTAGTAAATGGTATATTTAATTACTGGATGGCAATGATCTTTTAGCAAAAACCATGATGTTTATAATATTATTTTATAATTGTTTAATAGTAATTTATTGCATTTCATTTTGTTATTTATTATTTCGTTTGATGATTTGAGGTTGTTGCAAGTAAAAATAATTTGTATCTATAACAATAGAATTTATTGATTTTATAGATTATTAAATATAAACTAGTTTAAACGTGCTTGAAAAAAAAATTAATATGCGTCGTCACTTTTGTGATATAATATAGCGATCGAAACCCGACGAGAAACGCCATGCATACATTTTTACCATAGACTGGCCATTACCGGGTATTAGACACGTTTCATCGCATACCAAATCGATATTTAATAATTATTATTCAGGTACTTCAGCGCTGCTGCAGACGTAATGTATATAAATATAGAAATACCTATTATGATTTATGACTGAGACTGAAACGGTTTTTTTAAATATTTAATAAATTTACGTTTAGACATGAAATAATGAGAAAATCTATTCTGTTGAGATAAAATAATTTATAATAATTTCATAACAATAAATTGAGTATTAATTTTATAGTAATTTTACGTGTTATAAAATTCGAGATTTAATAATAAGCCTACTATATAGAATGTAAATAAATATAATCGGTACTACTTACCTAATTTTATTTACACATCGTAATCATCGTATGTACGCACAAATCGAAACGTTGGAAAAAGTCACGCGAAACGTTATCGACAGAGAATAGTGTTATGTTTTTACCATCCGAGCTTCCGTGGTCGTGACGCGCAAAACACGAAAAACAAAAACCAAAAATCGTCGAGCCGGGCGACGGCGAATACGATACGACGACGTCAAAAAACACTCGAAGCCTTTAACGGCTTGGATTAGACGTCGACGGAATCGTTGAAAATCCGAAGGTGACGGCCATTACACTCGCGTAATGGATCGCGTACCGGACGCGACGGCGGCGGCGATACGATACGAAAAACACGCTAAACACCGAATATCGATAGTACGGTAGTATTTATGCGACAAATAATTTGGTTCCACCCACGCGACCGCCGTGAGACGTGCGATTATTCGTCGATAATTACTATTACCATCGCCGCGAAACGAAATTTTGAAACCGAGAAACGAGACAATGGCGGTCGGCATAAAATTCTCGAAACACGGACCCGTTCGGACTTACGCGCGAACCGACGAAGACTGAAGGGACAACGGAAGGGAAATCCCCTCGTCGTCGGCCGTTAAAACGGTCGAAACGAACAAGCCAATGAGAATTATTCACGAATTCATGGAAAGTGATTTGTTTTTTTAACGGTCGTTTTTTTAAACGACCTCCAGACGGACGACCGCGACCGCGGTATCCAGAGTTCTGTCCGGGGCGCGCGACCACGTCGCCGTCGTTCCGTCACGGCGGCCACGCGACCACACGGCCACGGCGGCGGAACATTCACGTGCCGCGCGTCGTGTTTTATATTTCAATCGGAAACGGAAAATTCAAGTGCCGTTAATTCAGTACGCCGCACAGTGGTCCAGAATGCATGTTTAGCGGGGCGAAATTAAAAAAAAAAATGTCGTATTATTATAGATATCAGATCATAAACTGGTTGTCTACAACATACTGATTACAAATATGACATTGTATGTACCTATATCAACGTAATTACCGATAAGCAATGCAATTGTGTAAGTATATGCTTGTACGACGTTCATTTCTCGCGTAAACAGCGACAAACGAAATAAATTTTTTTTCACATATTGTTGTAATTTTTTTTAATTTTTAAAATTGATTTTCAACTAACATGGACATGGAGATTGAAGGTAATTTAATCAAATTTAAAAATCGATACTTTTACCTATATTTATTTTCATTGTAATGTATGACTATGGTATAATTGTTGATTTCGGAACTTCAAAAGGGTATAAATAAAATCCGCCCAATTTCGCCTTTAAGTGAGCTATTGTAGGTTATAGTACAAGTTCTCAGCTTTTCAACCATGTATAATTTGTCTGCCTTTAGCTGCCTTTGAGTGTTTTATAAATTAATTTCTACAAATTTAATATAATATTTCAGAGAACGTTATTGAAGACATATTGACACACTGATTACTGTTTAATGAACCAAGAAGTAAAAGTAACTTATTTCCTCAAAGAGTTAAATCCAAAAAACATTTAATAAACTTTATTGTCAACAAATATGGTAACGAAAGTTGGGATACCGGCTATATTTATCAAATTGAAAATCAAATTCATAATTTTTCACGAAATTTAGCTAAAAAATGGGCATCATGCTATCGCATCTTTAATATTTTCACTATGAAATATGAAGGTTGACTAGACACAGAATTTACTTTTCCTTTAATTTTATCCTGATAAAAAAAAACCTGGTAGGCCTCCAAAAGAATTTTTGGAACAGTGAGTATGGTTAATCGCGAATACGGATAATCAAAACACGATTAATGGAGGTTCCACTGTATAATATTTTTATATATAATTCATATTTTATTTGTTATTAATTATTGGCAATTTACTACAGTAGAAAAAAAATATTAGCTATTATCAAGGTATGAAAATTAAAATTTTAGATATTTATTAGAGGTTTATTTTAAAATTGATATCAAATTTTTGTTCAGAGTTGTATAAAACTAAAAAACAACCCCTTAAAACCCTCTTACCATATTTTATCGGCTCCTAACTTTGAATTTAAGGGATTGAATAAGGTTTAATATCATTTTTAAAATCAGCTCTCCTTAATCTATGTCAAAAATATTCAAAATATTATTTTTACAAAATTGAAATAAATACCCCCCTCCCCCTCCCCCTCTAACTCTCTAAATAAGGGGTTGATTTAAAAAAAAAAGTTAAATTTGGATTTAGTGACCTTTTAAACATATAATGTGACCTATCACACAGTTTTCTAACCAAAAATGTATACGGTATTAATTTCGCCCCGCTAAACATGCATTCTGGACCACTGTGCGCCGTTCGCGTGATTCGCGCCGCCTGCAGTGCTGTGATAAATCTCGGAGAGTTTTGAATAATGGTATCTTCACCTTAGAGAGATGTCCTATGAATTATGATGTTTGTGTTCTATGAACACTTGGCTTCTGTTATCTGATAGGTTTGCGCGCGCAACTCGGCTGTCATTGGCTGGGTGGAGCGAGCAGCTCGGCTCTCGTTGACCGTGTCACCCGCCCGGTTTTGAACTGATGACTCATTTCGGTCTCGCTCAGACACACCTATACGTAAAGTTATTCGTTTTATTACTTTTACTATTGTTACATAATTATGTATTCATAACGAACTATCATAATATCATTATATAATTAAGTACCTATTATATAATAACTGATTTGTTCGATTGTTATACGTTTCTTGTGCAAAAATCACGATTAATTTTTCTCCTTAATTTTCAGTGAATATAGTCCCCCCACCTCATTAAAAAAAAAGGAAAAAAAGTCCACCCCTCAACATTTTCCTCACTTTAACCTTTGGATAAAGGTAACACATATTGCATCCCCAATAAAATAAAAAAATAAATAAAAATGAACTTGGCTAATGTGACAGTTCTTAATCTACGGTTACACTAGCGAGTAGTAAAAATATATTTATCACTATATTTATACTTACAATGACGAAGCAAAAACATTTTATAAAAGATTTAAAAAAAATAAAACCATAGAAAGTGCCATCGTTTGCTTCTATCAACAAATTTTTCATGTCAAACAATGTAACTCTCATCAAATATGCTTATTGTGTCTATAGTCTGATACAGATTGTGTATTACGCATAAAAATAAAAAATCACTATAATATACTTACTATATTATACTTAGGATAATATTAAATGACCAAACGAGCAGCGCTCTCTGTTGACACATCGTTAAACTAAATTAATTGGTTGCCATTTTCCCTATGCCCATGGTCTATCTACACTCTACAGTATATTTAATCTATGTCCAGACAAACTTTGTTTAGTGTTTACTTGTTCCAGACCTATTGTGCTTTATACCTGTCAGCTTTTAGCAGGTTTGCGCTGACCACTTTCTCTATTGTTTGTGACTCATCACAGCCAATTATAATATAATCGATCTAATAATGATTTTTTTCAAGTAGAAATTATGGCTTCATTTTTTTAATCTATAAAATGAAAGTTACACCACCAAATGTAATGCTAATTCTGCATATAGATTATTGGGAAACTTTGTGATTTTATCTTTAATACTTGTTCAAACTACAAAACATTAAAATGTTATGGATATTTCCATATTTACACCAGGAAAGGACAGTGCATACTGCAGAAATGATCCTGTTAGGTATTTGGAAATAATACTTTATAAGACAATACAACTCGGGAACTTCAAGAATTAATATTATAGTTATAGCATCAATAATATATACTTTTAATTTCCAAATGTTGGTCAAAAAAGAAAACTAAAGGCTAGTACTCAAAACAATAACATTCAATTATGTATAATAATGTATAACTTATATTTCACTAACATGGATATCCATATCACAGTAAAAGTATTTTGTACGATCTTCTCATCAAATATCTTAAAACCAGCCAAAGTGCACATTTTATAAAAATAATAATAATTTTACCATAATACACACAGCATGTTAATTAATTGGAAAGTCAGTCGCCATAATTCGTGAGCCAATTGATTGAGTTTTTTTTATAAAATTTTTTCTGTAGGATTTTTGAATTTTTTTTTCAAGAAAATCATTGTAAATGAAAGACCATCGCTTTATTATATATATTATGTTAAAAAAATTTTACTCAAATATTCGCATTGGATCATGAGATCATGGCGACTGACTTTTCAATTAATTAACATACTGTATGTGTACATATATAAAACACATACACATACACACAGACATACAAATATTACATACTCAACTCAATTTTATAATTTTTGAAACATGCACCGTGATAATAACAAAGTCGACTATATAATATATATATAAAAAAAAAAAAAAACAAGTAAAATATATAATAACTTGTTACAGTAACATAATAAATAAATAAACTATGATTTCGAAGAAGTGTATCATATTTCATACAGGTGGGAAAATAATAAAGCTGGTGATTTTTCCTCTTCAAAGTCACAAAAGAATAATCAAATACATTTAATTATAATTTAAAGAATTTAACAAAAATATTTAAAAATTATTCTTACGATCCCTGTAATTCAAACACTAAACTAAACACACAGAAAATAAATAATTACATAGGTAACAAGAATTTGTCTTTTGAAAAAGTTATATAAATATTTATACATTCAAATATAAATAAATATATAATATATATGTATATGCATATATGTATACATTAAATTCAATAAAAATGTTTTATTTTTTTCTTAGAATGGTTATAGTTAACACTGAGGTTGTATATAAAACGGACGGACAATTTAAAAAACATACACATTGACTATTGACTTTTAGTTCATTTATAAATTAATAAGAAAAATGTTTATAAAAATTTCATTTACTTTTAATATTGGTGTTAAAAATATATTTAAAAATAAAATATATTATAATGCCATTAAGGGTTTTGAGTTTCTAACTAACCTTTACCTATCTACAGAATTCACATCATGTGAATTTTCAATTAAAGAAACATCAGAAGTGTTGGATATAATTGGTATATTAGGCAATTCCTTAGTATTCAATTTTGAAGAATTATCTGTCGATGGTGCATCTCCTGATAGCTGTTCCGGTAAAGATGTGTTTATTGTTAATGAATCATCATTTATTTTATCATCCACCTCTTGATCTTTCAAATCAGAATCTAAATTAATGATAAACTTTCGGTTATATACTTCATTCAAATATAATTCATATTAATTCTTACGTGTCAAATTGTCTAAAGATGTAGTATTATCTGGAGACTCAATCAGTGGCGTGATATTTTGGGTAGTTTGTTCAATCACGTCAGAAAATAATTCATGTTCTATTATTGGATCTCCATTCATAACCATCGGTTCTCCAAAACTTGAATCAAAGTTGGCCCAACCAGTTTCTAGTTGAGGAGTAAGTTCTTTAATATTTTCTCCCCAAGGACTAGAAGGGAAAGCACTAGAAACTAGACAACAAAAATTCAATGGACAAATTAACATTGAGTCAATGCATAGAGAATTTAAGACTTATTCTAAAGTTAAAAGATACAAAGCTGTTTAAGACATTGTTTTGAAAACACTGATGAAAAGCATTCAACATCTCTTTAAGATAATATTTTTCAATGAATAAATTTAAGTTTGAAAAAAATTATTAATTTAACCACATTCATATTAAGAAGTGATCCAAGCAACCAACTTTAGTGTCGAAGTAGTTAATTTGTTCTACGCACCACAGCATGGTGAGAGAAATTTCACTATATACTATTGCTCAGATGAAAATATAACTGCCACCAATGAAAACTGGTAGTCATTCAAGTTAGATTTAGAGAAATTTTGTTAGAATATTTACTGGATATGATTTAATATTAGTGAATGATAAACAATAAATGTAAATCTTAAGTCCAATTATATTTGTTAAAATTTATAATAGTCTTATATAACTATTAAAATGTTATAATTTATGACAAATGAACTGTTCTCCTTACCAATGGTGGAATTATTATCAATTTTCTTTTCGCTTGATGCTTTAGCATTGAGTTGAGAACTAAAGGTTTCCCAATCAGAGGTTTCTGGAGACCAAAACCTTAAAAAAACGAACCATAAATATTATCTCATATAGTATGATATTTAAAAAACTTACAAATTACAATCCTTTGTCATTAAACTATCAGATTTATCATAGAGATTAGAAAAAATATTAACACCATAGTCTCTTTTAGATGGGCCTAAACCAGGATCCTTCCATAGTTGATTGTTAAATAAACCTAAATCTTCCGATTCATCATTATTTGTATCTTTGCATTCTGAGTTTTCCATATTCATTTCTGATGATCTCACTGAACACATGCGATTAAACATGTCTGCTTGCATTTCCATTGATTCCCTAAAAATAGAATGTTGATTGATTATAAAATTAAAAGATATTAAAAAAACAAATTACTTGTCATCATCATCTTCATCATCATCATCATCAAAGTTTATATCAACTCTAGATATACCAAGCTGATTGTCATTACTATTGAATTCTATTTCAGGTCGTCCATAAATAGCTTCATCTTCTTCCATTTCTTTTCTAACATTCATTATTGCAAGTTCATCTCGAGGATGAAGTCCACCCTTTACACATACATAATTAAATTCAATATACAATACAATTACATATTTTAAATATTAACAAATATTAACTAACCAAACAAGAAGAAATTCTTTCTTCATTATCTTCTAATGTAGTAGATGTAAAGGAATCCCAACGACTAACAATATCAGTATCTAATGTATTTACAATAATTCCTCGAAAGTGTTCTGAATAAAAAACTTCAGTATTATGTAAACTTTTAGCAATTGTTGCTAAATGACCAATGTAACCTTTTCTTTTTTTTCCCGGCTGAATACTGAAATGAAAAAACACATTAAGATACAGATATATCGATAAGTGTTTTGAGTTTAAGTCTTTTGGATGTTAGATGTATTCAATTTGAATGTGAAAACAATGATAAATCACTAAATTTGATTAAGCTATTCTGAATAAAGGAGTTAAGGTATTGAATATATAAAATATTAATGAATAACTGTTCTTTTTAACATTATGGAACCTCTATAACAATATATATTAAGCATTAGGTAATAATCACAAAGCAAAAATCTAGAGTAATTATGTGGATAATATTAAAATGTTAAAAAGTTTAAAAAAAGATGGGCTTTTAAGAAAATAAGTATGGCCTCAACAGAATCCAAAATTATATTGAATTTAGTTTTTTGAAATAAAATATAAAAATATCTAATTTGTCAACAGTTTATAATAAAATAAACCGAGCTTACTCAGTAATTTTCTAAAAGCATAGTATAAATTATTTGAAATCTGTAATTTGTTCCAGAACAATGTTTAACTTATTTTAAAATTGTATAAAATACTTAAAAGTAAACGTATAAATTAAAGAACTTAATTCAATGTATACAAACCATTTCTCATTATCAAGAATACTTTCAATCAGTTTACAATCTTTAATGACCTATAAAAAATAAAAAGGAATAAATAAGTATAAATTTATATATAATATATATGTTGTTATATAGACAATCCATATCATATTGTCTGTTTAGTGAAAAGGACAAGCTTTCATAAAATGGGACTGGGTTTATCACAATAATGATATGGATGAGACATATGTAAATGAAAAATCTATAAATGTTATTCTTACGTGAGCTATAAATGTGCTGTTTTCTGCAATTGAATGATTACAACACATAACTTCATGGAAGCATTGAACTACTTGAGTATGTAGAAAATTATTTAATTCATAACAAAAAAAGCAATCCTAAAACAAATAATAAAAGATTCATACTAAATATATATTTTGGGTAGACTGTGAGAGTGGAATGTTTTCCAATTAATTAATACATAGCTTATTTACTACTCCTAAATTATCTCTTAAAATTCATTCTTAATTTTATCAAATCTAGTCATACATCTAAACAACTATACTATTTATTTATTTATAAGTCTATACAAACAAGTCACCCACATATTTACCTTAAAATGTTCATTTCGACTACATAAATTTATATTCCACCTCTTTAAACACTCAGATTTATAAATCATGACTGGCCATAATAGTTCTATGAAATTTATCTAAATAAATCTTTTTAAATTCAACCCTAATAGCACCATTTTATTAAACAACAACTTTCTGGTTTCTTCTCTACTTGATCCAACCATACCTAATTTTATTAACTACATCCTTTACTAAAACAACACTGGAATTATGTGGTTCGATTTGCAAGTGATCTCTGAGCGATAATCTATATTTACCTTCTTTATTTTTATCTATTTCTTCTTACCTTATTTCTAAACATTCCATCTTGAGCCTACTTATTTTTAATCCATTTTAAAAAGTATAAAAAGTATACCAATTTAATTCATATATTTTAAAAATAATTTTTAATTGCCTTCTAATTTCTAAGAGCATTTTGTAAATATTAATTTGATATAAAATTAATTAAATACTTACCAGAAGAACTTTTATTGTAGTAAGTTGAGCAAATCGTTCATTTATTTGTTGATTATGCATGCTTAGTAATGAACTTATCAATTTGACGATTTGCAAACGTACATTGCCAAAAGGATTTTCAATTACATTACCCATAGATCCCAAGCTTTCAATCTATATTAAAATAATAATACAATTTTAAAAATTTATTCACTATAAAAATTATTTTAACTACTAAAACAATTGTTGAAATATAAAATTTTTAAGTGAATAATAATTGTTTATACGTTAATTATTAATAATATTATAATAATATATTAAAATAAATATTAATACATTTAATAAATGTATATGAATGTGATTGAATACATTTTTGATTCCAAGCTAAGTGAGGAAAGTATTACAGATTTTTAAATTAATATTTTTCTAAAAATACTTTTTGAGGTAGTAAATTTACCAAAAACTTTACCTATTTAAACAAAAAAAAAAAAAACTACAAATATTGTTTACCTATGTCTCATACCTGTTAGAATTGTTATGATAAAATTATTTAATTGCTTTAATTTAAAAATTTAATAACAAAGTTAACCCTAAGAATATCATTTTCACTAGTAATTTCACAAATTTTTATTTTTTATAGTAATATTTAATATTCAGCAAAATAAAATGTATTTAAAATATTGTTGATTAATTTTTTTTAAATTTTGCGATACTAAATACTTATATATTTTACACAAATGTTCATTTAGAATCATATTTCGAATATGATGACTATTCGTTGCTTTCAAATTTAAATAAATAAATATGAGTGAGATCTTTTGAACTACACTCCAAAGAAGTAACAACTAGCAGCAGTATTTTACATGATTCTAAAAATGTATTGCATTATTTATTTGCAATTAACAAAATAACATAAAATATAGGGCCATAGTTAATTATGTAAGTATTTAAATACAAATGTATAAAAACTAACCTTAGGAGGAATTAACAAAACATTGTGAATATGTTCTAAAAATGGTAAAATTGTAATACACAAAATTTCTGCCAATGCTTGTTTTTTGTGATAGACCTCATTGGAATCTTCACCTCTGAAAAATAAAAAATAAATTATTCAAATTAATAAAAAAATTTTATATAAATTATATAACTTACTTAAATATAGTAGCCATTAACAATGTTTGCAAAATTGAAATGCCACCCAATAATGTACTTTCAGTCTTTTCAGTTTGGCCAAACATTTTCACTAATACCATGTTTACAGTTTCTGGTCTAATAAATCAAACACATATTGTTACATTAAATCCTTAAAAATACTTTAATACTACGAAAAAAAAATTTAAAAAAAAAAAACAATCTTACGATTCAATTGAAATAACAAGTGGATTTTGTTCAAGAGGATGTAATTCAGATGCAACTTCAATAGCACAAATTATTTCTGCTGCATTCAATTGTCTTACTGGACAATTTTTTGGATCTAGTGTGTCTACTAACTTTAAAATCAATTGCTCTTTTTCAAACAACTGAAATAAAATAATATGTATATTAATATTTGGACCATATATATACAATAAGTAAAATTTAGATAAAAAATAGTCTACATACTGAAAATATGTTACTCCGTAATGGAGGTCCTTCTAAAAGCGTTGATATTTTAATAATGAGATCCATTATAGCAGATGTATCAAGATGTTTTATCAACAAATCTATAAAATTGCCTTTATCCGTCACTTTCTCCAGTGCTTTGAGACAGTTGAATTGATATGTATACCAATCCTAAAATTTAATTTAGAAAGTAAACTACATATTTTCAATTTTTTTTAATTTTTTTTACAATACAAAAATAATAACCTGATTAGTTAATAGAATTAAAATTTTTTAATTTTTTTTAATCAAAAGAATTAAAAATTATTATGTTATAAAATTTACGAGTTATAAATAATTAAGTTCTAAGGATTAAAAGAAATTTTTTACTATACTAAACTATACTAATTTTGTTATTTGATTATTAGTAGATATATCAGAAATACAATAAATATTAGAGTTGGCAGTATGTGAAATTTTCCTTCCGGTATTCGGTATGTGTTTTCATACTGGTTTTTAATGGTATACTAGTATGTTGGTATTTATCAATAAATACTGCTCCTTTGGTAAATATTGCTCATTCCCTAAATATCGCTCACTCAGTAAATGTTCAAACAATAAATACCAATTGATAGAATATAATTAAGACTTGAGAAGTTGAGAGCATAATAATAAAAATTTATAAATACAGGTAGATCGAAATACCAGTGACTCACTCATATAACTCTAATAAATATACAAAAATAGTCAATAAATCAATTAATAATGAAATACCATAGATTTTCACAATGTTGAACTCAAAGAGATCAAATTTTTTTGAGAAATTTAATTTTATTAAATATACTATTGGAATTTAATGAGTTTCGATAGAATTACAATTTATTTGTTAAGTACAAAAATATTTAAGATATTAACAGTCAACTTTACTAGAATCAGCTGTATTTAATTACAGCATAATTTAAATTTACTATTTATTAATATTTATACATTGTATCATTATGTGAACATTTTTATCATACAATATTAAACTAGGCTATCATTTTGCTAAAAGTTAATAATTAAATTAGTCAAATATTAGGAAAATATTAAAAAATCAATTACAAAATACATACTTGACTTCCTGTTTTCAATATAAGACTGCATAATGTTCGGCTAAAGTATGATGCCATTAATGGATTAAGTGGAGGTTCATTGTCTTCCAGAAAACTAAAAAAACATTTCCAAATTTCTTCTTCATGTGAAAGAACATTATACATAGGTTGAATATCGCTAGTTAATATTTCACAAGCTAAATTTGGCGAAACAAAGCGTGATTCTGGTTTTTCGGTTTCTTGAGGTTCTTGTGTAACTAAACGGACCAATTCCAATGCAATATCAGGTTTTGTTAAACTAAAATAAAATAAAAGTGTATTAATAATAAATTATTTTTTCAAGTAATGAAATAATATACAGTAGGTATCAAAAATAGGTAATTTTGCACAATGCATAATATAAGTTTATGAGTTCTAAGAGAAAATAAACAACTCAAGTGAAATACTCTTTAAAAGTAGTTTAGAATTAGAGTGAAAAATTAGGTACTGTAAAAAAAGAACTTATTAAATACATATTAGTCGAATATTAGCAATGAATAATAAATATAATATATCTAAATAATAGTCAATCAAATAAAAAATACAAAAAAAAAATCAATCTATATAAGCAATAAAAAATATACTAAAAGAGATATAATACTCGGATAAGATACAGGTGATAGGTGATTGATTCTGGTGAATGTTTTAAGTGGGTAGTATTAATATATAAAGAATAACAAAGAATAATAATAAATATAATTTAATCAAAATTCATTGAAATACAAGATTTTATTAGAATTAAATTTTCTAACGTTAAGAATTTTTTTTTATTTAATAGAGAATGCAACTTATCTAGAATCATCTATTAAATTTTCAAGCCTTTAGTTTTAATATTGAAATATTTATGAATTTTTAACAAAAAAAAGTTTGTAGATTTTATTGATTTTCTCTAGTTTTATCAAAATTTAAACTTCAAACACATAAAAAAAAAAATGTTGACCGCCAATTTTAAAGATTTTTAAACGAGAGTAAGAATAATGTATGAGGGACTTGATGTAAATTTACAAGTTTTTTTGTCCAACCAAAATTATTTTAACAAAATTTTATAAATAATAAAAGCCAAGAAAAGTCAAATATTTTAAATGTCTACAAATAGTAAAAAAAATTAAAATCTTTTGAAGATCTCTAGAGAATGGTTTTAAGTAGAGCGTGGATTTTTATGCATTTGCAAATTTATTCTGGTTGATTGTATAGTATACTAAGTAAGCACAACATTTGTTTCATGGCATAACGATTTAAATTATGAAACTTTTTTAATGTTAATCTAAAATATTAAAAATATGTAAAATTAAGTTGGTTTTATTTCAATAAAAGTAATAGAGTATTATTTTAGATTAAATATCACTATATTTTCTGAAAAAGGTATCAACTTACACAATTTTGTAGATAAAACTATAGTATTCATATTTTTACGGAAATAACTAAATTTCATTCAAATTAATATATTTTATTAAGATATTTCTAATCATCACTTTAGTAAGATATAATACATTTATTCCAACAAAAAGTAGATGCTAATCCTTGCAAGCTGATTTACTATGACGAAGTATTGGTTTTAAATGGAAAAAAGTATGAATTTCTAATTTAGTAAGGAGACAAATATAAATTATGTATATCTACAATAAATTATTACTTATTAATGGTACTTACAAATCTATTAATTTTCTGTTCTGGCCCTTAAGTTCTTCCAAGAGATTTTGTTCTCTCATTAGATCATTAAGGCACAAATCCTAAAACAAAAATAAAGGCGTTAGAGCTAAAAATGGCTAACAATAATATGATAATTGTAATGATTTACCTCTCTGTCAAAAATTGAGTCCCAGTTGGATGCAGGATTATTTTTCCAATACATGATGAATATCACAGGTTCACTTCAAATTAATATTGCTAAAAGTAAATAAAATCACACATTTATTGATAATAAATAAAAACAGTAAAGATATTTATCACAACAGATAACAATTTACCTATTTGAAACGAAAATGTTAAATGAACCACTTCTAAAAATGTAGTTATCACATCTGGAAAATTCCTGAACATCCGATATGAAACGAAATGTAAACGGTTAAGGCACTACTTTAATCATGTAAATGTATTACTCGGTGCAACGGCGGTGTATTAAATTTTCTACGAAACTAATTTTTATAAAAAAAAAAACTTACGAGTGGTAAGACTTGATATTTCTGGAGAAATTTTTTTTTTGAGAAATCAGAAACAATAACATCGTATCAAGTATCAACTATCACGAAATGGCGGTCGCAATTTTTTTACAGTGTGCACATATTTGTGAAATAAAAATACTTTTATGGAAATCGTTTTGAACAAAACAATTGGATAATGATACGGATTTTTACGAAAAACATAGATAATACATATTTTATTATCTATGATGACGAAACACGATACAAGTGATAAAACATATTATTATATTAGCTTACAATGCTCGCATAACGTTAGAACAGTATACAGAACAACCAAGTACAACATTCTGAGACCACGGATAAAGAAAAAAATAATTCGTGACTGAGACTGACAGTATGTTGAATAAACATAATCAATGATATTGTATATTCAATTGTAAATCATAATGCGTTGTGCTATAAAATCGCCCCATTTAATTCGTCTGTTTCTTGTCTCTATTGTAACTGATCTGTAATTCGTGAATTCGTGACTCGTCAAGGTTTAACTTTGATAAACAATATTATTATCTATGAACTTTGAGTAGTCGAATCGGCTTGACCATAATTTATTTTTGATAACGAATTTACAACTCACAAGTATTAATCGCCCTACCTGAATATTCTTGGCCCGTCCAACGTACTATATAATTATTTGAAATATAATTTATCAGTGTTAAATCTACAAGAGAAAACATTTTTACATCGTATACAGTGTTTTCCCAAAGGTTTCAACCGACCGACAATCGAAATCGGTTAGGTATTGTGATCAAACTTGACCTAACTTAAACGTTGTATTTTGTAGATTTAACACTCATAAATTATTTCTTATAATTAATACGTTGCACTAATCTCGAATATGTTATTCAACTCCGAAAAAATTCGAATGAAAAATCCGAACATTTATTTGAAAAAACTGCAAAAAAAATGTTTCCCGTCGACGGGATCGAACCCGTGAAGATAACAATCCGCGATCTAACAAGTAACATTTCGCCGGCCAGACGACAAATCAGTTAGGTTTCGTTAGGTTTGGTTAGGTTAAATTAAACCTAACACAGATTTGTCATTTTTTCGGCGCGGATTGTAATCTTCGCGCCGGCCAGACGATAAAAATATGTTAGGTTTCGTTAGGTTTCGTTAGGTTTGGTTAGGTTAAATTAAACCTAACACAGATTTGTCATTTTTTCGGCGCGGATTGTAATCTTCGCGCCGGCCAGACGATAAAAATATGTTAGGTTTCGTTAGGTTTCGTTAGGTTTGGTTAGGTTAAATTAAACCTAACACAGATTTGTCATTTTTTCGGCGCGGATTGTAATCTTCGCGCCGGCCAGACGATAAAAATATGTTAGGTTTCGTTAGGTTTCGTTAGGTTTGGTTAGGTTAAATTAAACCTAACACAGATTTGTCATTTTTTCGGCGCGGATTGTAATCTTCGCGCCGGCCAGACGATAAAAATATGTTAGGTTTCGTTAGGTTTCGTTAGGTTTGGTTAGGTTAAATTAAACCTAACACAGATTTGTCATTTTTTCGGCGCGGATTGTAATCTTCGCGCCGGCCAGACGATAAAAATATGTTAGGTTTCGTTAGGTTTCGTTAGGTTTCGTTAGGTTTAATTAAACCTAACAGATTTGTCATTCTGCCGGCGAAATGTTAGACCGCGGATTGTAATCTTGGCGTCTGGGGTCGGGGGTTCGATCCCGTCGACGGGAAACAATTTTTTTGCAATTTTGTCAATATTAGCGCCATACAAATATTTGTATATGTAAATATTATAAATTAATTAATATCAATATTACATTAGAAAAACTATATTAAATAAGAAGTTGAAATTTAAAACAAATTTTTTTTACGAATTGAAAATATAAAATTTGGTAATTTATAAATTATAACTTATATTAATTTAATTTGTCTAATTCGGGTTCTGAAAATCTATTTTTTCTCTTTGTAATTTACGGTCATTTTTTTGTTTTGAGATACTATTCATAGCATAAGTATTAAGTGTTGGTTTGAAATTGAATTGATATGTCAATGAATTTATGTATTATAAAGTATATATTTGGGTGTGTATCATAAAATGATTATTTTATTTAATAATATATATATATATATAAAATATTAAGTAGTAAATGGTAAATACGTTTAAAATATCTGCTCTAATCATGACTGAAATGGATCCCTATTCAGTGACTATAGACTATCATTTATTTTATCAATATTAATTTTGGATACAAGTGGGTAGTGGAAACCGTTTTTACATACGCGAGCAAATTGATAAAAAGTCTACCGAAGTGATAGCATGTATATTGAATGTGAATGGACTAAATAAATAAACACCGAATAGATTATGTAAGTAATAAGGATGGTTCATAACAGTTGACTTTTAAAAGCTTTTCTTAAACGTAGAAATTAAGTGAATGATGATTTTTAATGTTATATCAACCTTCCATTTACTACAATAGTTATTTTGTAAATTAGGTTAAGTCAAACACTAAAATGAGTCAATTATGATTCCGTGTAAGTTTTTATATTCTATTTCTCAAGATTTTTATGATTATACGCCCATTAATCCATTTTTTTTTTTTTTTACAGTACCTGTTAAAACATAAGTGTAGGTATATTTTTAGTATATCAGTTATTTCCATATGTGGCATCATGGATGGCATTTTTGATGAGTCAGATGTGCATTGCAAACCGAATGCACTTGTTGGTAACTTTGGATGGTTTTTACAGGGCCTTTTGGCTACACTAGCATTTCTTTGTTTGATTGGTAAGATATGAATTTTATTACTGTTTATGTATTGTTGAAATAAAAATTATTAAAAGGCAATTTAATTTTAATTTTTAATAATTGTTTATGTAATACTTTATTTAGGTACCTTATATCCAATGTTATATAATCAAGGAGTTTCTAAAATCCTTGTAAGGTTTCAGTTAACTTTGAACATATGCTTCTATATTGTTTTAAATTTCTATGTACTGTTATTATTGTTATTTGATTAATACCATATTTAAATGTTTGTAATTAGTAAAACGATTTTGTGAACCTAAATATGATCGACGTCCATGGAAAGTATGGTTTTTTGATACTTCTAAACAAGGTATGGGATCCTTGCTTATGCATTCAGCAAATTTATTTTTGGCTGGTCAAATTGAAGGTGATCCATGCACATGGTAAATTTATAACATTGTATAAACAATTAACTGTCTAATTTTAACAATAAATATTTATTAAAATTGTAATAAAGGTTTCAAATAATAATAATAATTTAGTTAAATTCTAAAATGCATTTTTTTTCATAGGTATATGATACATTTTTTATTGGATTCATCACTTGGTCTTTTATTGATATTTGTTGGCATACGATTTTCACAACATATTGCAAGAGTTAAAAATTGGGAATCATTTAATTTTGGAGAATATGGTATGATATTAATAATCGTTAGAAACTCGTTTAAATATAATATGAGGTAAATACAGTAGTAATTACAGAAATACACATGCAGTCATAATGTCCTGAGCTATTATTATTGAACTGCATTTGTATATGAATCCTGTAAACATTTATATTACATTCATACACAAATATAGTTTAAAAACAATGCCTAGAACATAGAGCCAATCCTTGAATATAAAGGGAATATTTTAAAAATTTTATTAGCAATACATTTTAAACTTTAAAATTCGTTCTCCAGTCATCATATTTTCGTTGTTATCGTTATTTATATAAATGTGTATGATTATCATTTTTAAACTATTGTATATCAAATAAAATGTTTTATTTTTACTTTTAGGAAAACCAGAATCTGTTAGAATTTGGCTTATTCAGTGTGGTTTATACATGTCACTTTTATGCTGTGTTAAGATTGTTATTACATTGTTGATTTCATTAGACATATGGCAAGTAGTCACCAAATTTATCATGTCACCGTTCACTGACCCTAGAACAGAATTAACAATAGTCATGCTCATCATACCTTTGTTTATAAATGTAAGTCATAGTTAATGTTTTTTTCAATCTTGCATGATTTTAAATTATTGATGAAATTTGTACTAAATATATAGGCCCTTATGTTTTGGGTGACTGATGACATATTGATGCATAGGAGTCGCCATAGAGTTGGCTTGTTACGACGTATAAAAATACAATATCATAAAGTTCAGCAAAGTGGTAGACTCGAAGATACAACTGCTTCTGATGAAGAATTGCTCAATATAGATGAAACATCAACAATTCTACGAACTAGTTGAGCTTAGATATTTTACTATATTTAAGAAATTATTTATTTTAAATAATCTTGCACTATATCACTTGAAGTATCCATAAGGATTAAGTACTTTAAAGTAGTAATAATGAAAGCTACTCAATCATTTTAATCCTTGTGAGATCATATCCATCATAATTAAACCTAACCATGTATACTTAATTCTTCAATTATATTTGACATTCCTTGAATGTATATCATATATTTTTATAAAATATTGTAAATGTTTTATAATTGTTATTTTTATAATGGTATAAATGGTATATAATTTTAAAACATTTGTCTTGTCTACCAATTTTATTTAAATGAATCGTTATTTTCTATACAGTTATTAGAATTATGTAAATCCTTAAAATTTAAAAACCTAAATAATTATAAATATAAAATTTTATGAATATTTTAATTTAGATGTACCTATTTAAAAACAATTGGTAGACTGAATATTAAAAACATTAATAGTGTATTGCATTATTTTACTGCATGATTTTGTTGAACTATGTTATATTTATATAATATTTAAGAGTCTATAGATTAGACTTTCAAGTAATTATTTCTAAATTAAACTAATTAAAAGTAAATTACTTTATTACACAATTTAAAAAAAAAAATAGTCGATTTTTGGTTTATAGTTCATTTGTAGGCTATGGTTTTTATAATTTTTGTTAATTATTTTAAAACAATGTTCCAAGCAATTGTTTCTTTTTATTTTAACATAATAGGTTAAGATAATTATTTTTCGAGAAAAAATGTCATCTTTTATATTTTTACCATAATACTTATAGTCCATGAACTTTAAAGGCTGTGATACGAATTATATCAAATTTCTACTAACTTAAAACTAAAATATTAAACTCATTGGCCATTTATTTTTAAAATTGGTTGATAATTTTTATTCATATATTTTTTACATCTGAAAAGCTATTATTATATTTTTAAAGTATAAAATATCTATTTTTATAATATGATGTGTAATTTGTATGTATACTTTTTAAATACGAACCTAAAGTCTTATTAAAGAGAATATGTTTTTATTATTATAGCTACATATTATGATTATAATTTATAAACATTAAAATAATGTGTATCTATTATACTTGTATTTTATATTGTTCATTATTTATCCATCATTGCAACTTAATAAGTACTTTATTCCAATAAATTATCATTACAGTAAAACCTTTCAATAGCTAACACTTACATAAGGGCAGACATTATTACATACCTGAGATTTAAAAAAAAAAAACTATACCATTTAATATTGTACTTGGCATAATTTATAAAATATTTCCAGAATTAAAATTCATTTTATGTTTGTAAGTTTTGAATAATGTTAGAATTTAGTAAAATTATATCAATTTTATACCGAACCCTAGAACTACATAATTATTATTTAATATTTACCAAAATCAAACTTGTAATAATAAACAATAATTTTAGTGTAATGGTGAAAAGCGATCATGTTTTGTTTAAAGTTTAAGTTTGTTTACTAGGGAATTTTAAAATTCCCTTTCTTGTTTTTATAATAAATAAGAAAAAATGACAAATCTTGAAAAATACTGATTTACAAAATGAATAATCTTGAAAATTTGAAATTTTCACAGATACCTCTACTTATTCTCTTGAGATGATGAAATTTTCAAAAAATTGAACTTTTAATTTTAATCAAATTATTGATGATAAAAAATGTTGATAAAATAGTTATGATTGGACAAACAAATCTTGTAAAGGTAATAATATAGAAATGTTATAACATTTCTCATATATTGTTCTTACTAGTGTTGAAAATTTTTAAAAATCCATAGTCACTGTATTTTTTTATAAGTAAAATTCTGTTGATGAAATCGGACATTCAAACTATTTAGAAGTAATGTGTAATAAATATCAATTAATATCGACACATAAGAAAAATAGCATGCGATCTGCAGGAAGCTATATATTAGGCCTATTAGGGTCACTTATTTATCTAGAATAATGAGCTGGATATATTCCAGTCCCACTCCTGACAGTGGGTTTTTTAAAAGATAGTTTTTCAAGAATGATCTACTGAAATGAGGCTTTTGAAAGTAATAAATACACATTTCAAGAAATTTTCAGATTATTAACTTCAGTTTATATGCATGTTTATATAAACTGTATTGTTTTTTTAAATGGCATTCCCATTTTGAATATAAGATTTTGATATGTCAATTTTTTCAAAGTATTTTTGACTTGTTAACTATAATTTTTAACTCAAAATGACTCCAAGCACAGCTTTTTTTCCAAAAATAAATTTTTTGTCATAACGATTATTTTATCAGAGCTTTATGTCATACTCGATTTTACTTTTTTAATTTCATATTTATATAAATTATCGATTCAAAACTTGTTACTTAATTTGTCAATCGAGGTTTAAACACAATAAACACATAGAACCACTGAACAGAGGTAGCGAAAACCAGAGCATTTAAAAAAAGAAACGGCGACGTCACGATCACGGGCGAGACCGCGTTATCTAACCGAACCGTTATCAGCGGCTCCGGACCGTGATAGAGCGACTATCACGAGAGGGGATTTTCGAAGGGTCGGGACGGGAAGACGGGGCGGCGGAAAATCGGGGGACTACGCGAAATGGAAACGCGGGGTCGGGGACCGGGGGCCGGCGTAGATAAAACGATGGAAACGGGCCGGGGGAATAAAAGAGAAAAACCGATCCCCCCGCTTCTGGCCGGGCCCTCAAGAATAATGGAGATAATGGAGAAGAGATAGAGATAGAAGAAGAAGATAAGGAATCTGATAATAAATTTAAATTTACAATTTTTTTAATTTTTAAAACATTTCATTTTTGTATTTATAAGTCTTTTTTTGTTTCTTTTTTTTTTGTGTAATAAAAATGGTTTGGCTGGAAGTTATTTCTAAAGATCTTACTATTCCTGTTGAATATTTGAAGCCCACTAATAATCCAAAACGATTTCTTGCTAATGTTCATCGGATTTGGTTTAGGTAATATATTGCATAGTATAAATTATTTTGACTAAATGAATAACTATAATTATACATGTTGTTTAATAGAGATTTCTTGAATGGAATTTATCGACCATTTTTGCATCATGAAATGTTTACTAATGATGATGTCCGTGCCAAGGTTCAACAAATTGAAAGTTTAGGAGATACTTGGATATACGTTTTTATAACTGTATGTAAATTGTACGCTTATTTTCATGGTAATAATATTTATTTATGTTTTTTAAGATTATTGAAAAAGTAGACAAATCAGTCATTCCTTTAGCCCGACGACAAGAAACTGTGAATTTTGATAAAAATTTAAGTTATTCTCAACAATTACAATATGTTACAGTTACTAATAGGAAAAATTTATGGAAAGAAGCCTTTAAAAAATATGGTAATTAAGTGTATTAAAATTAAAATCACTTGAATTTAAAAGTTATCAATTTTATATTTTATTTTTTCAGATGGTTTTTTTTGTAGAGAAAAATCTACATCCTCAAATATATGTTTATCTTCTTACGATACCATAATACGAGATATTCTTGAACGTTTTTATAAGTGCCCAATAATTAACTTACGAGAATGTCCTCGTAAAATATCATTGATGACTGAAAATGAATCTCATAGTAATATTTTACCAGCTAACTTAGTTTGTGAAACAAATAAATATTTTTATTTATTACAGGTATTTTCAATACATCTTAATATTCTTAATGATTTTCTTTTTATATTAATAAATAAATATTATTTATTATAATATAATATGTTAATAACCTAACCATATGATTTTCTTAGGAAACAAATAACGTACATTCGTTTCAAGATTGTATAAATTATAGTCCAGCATTATTGAAATTTAGCCATAGCCGTCCATTATTTGTACTGTATCAACTTTTGAATGCAATGCAAAATACCCACGATCAAGGACTTGTACTTGGTGATATTACTTTGTCTGACATTATTGTTTCTCCTGAATTATGGATTTGGGTACGTTTAAATTGTGTATCAAGTGCCAGTGCATGTAATATTTATCGTATAAATTATAATTTTTAGATACTTCCAAGAATTACTGACAATATTTCAGATGTTGATGAATTTGATAATAGTTATGAAAAAACAGTTAAAAGTTCAACTTTTGAGACTTTGGCAGAAACATGTGAACAATGGGTTCGTGGAAATATATCAAATTTTGACTATATTACATTTTTGAATAAACTGGCTGGCAGGAAATACGGTGATCCTAAATGCCATCATGTATTTCCTTGGGTAACTGATTTTAGTTCTCGAGCTGGCCTTAACTATCGTGACCTTACTAAATCTAAGTATAGACTAAATAAAGGAGATAGACAATTGGACTTAACTTATGACATTGGCGATGAAAAAACTTCAATTTTGGTATGTATGACAATTTATTTTTGTGATTTATAGTATTTACAGTATTTTACTCTTGTGTTTTAGACCCCACATCATGTTCCTGACATTTTATCAGAAATAACTTATTATGTCTACCGATCTCGGGTTACTCCTCGATCTGTTCTTTGTCGTTATATTAGAACCAAATTTGTACCTGAAGAGTATCCTTTGAGCATACAACGCATGCAACAATGGTCTCCAGATGAATGTATTCCAGAATTTTTTACAGATCCATCAGTTTTTAAAGTATAACATATATTTGAGAAAAATACGAGAAATAATTAACACTAATTGATTATTGGTTTTCCATCAGTCTTTACATAAAGAATTACCCGATTTGGGTATTCCGACTTGGGCAGAAAATGTTCAAGATTTGGTAGATACACATAGAGCCATATTAGAAAGTAACTATATTTCTGAACGCTTACATCATTGGATTGATTTAACATTTGGTTACAAGTAAAATATGAACTAATTGAAAAAATATATGTATTTAATGATTATGAATGTTTATATTTTTAGATTATCTGGTATTGCTGCTGTAAAATCAAAAAATGTATGTCTTCAACTGTCTGATAACCATACTTATCTGTCATCATCTGGCATTGTACAATTATTTACACAGCCACATCCTCAAAGATTATTACCTTCGCCTTATTTTTCACGTATTCCTCCCATTTTACCTAAATTAAGTAAGTATTTATATCTATCATATTTTAAAAATATCAGTCTGTGCTAATATATTATTGTGTTTTTAATTAAAGAAACACCTCCAGTAATTGAGGAACAACATGTTAATATATCTTCTGAAAATGAAACATCAATGAATGGTTTTATAAAATATTTAGATTTATCTAAAATACCACTTTGTGTAAGTACTTATATACATATATATATTTATTTATTATTGTTTTATTTTATTTGTTTTTAATGAATAATAATTATGTTATATGTTTACTAATTATTAACTTTACCAAAAAATAACTCACTAGCTAATTTAATTTGATTGCATTTATAATTATTAAATTATAGCTTCCGCCAGATTATAATCCTGCAACACCATTAATGGCTCTAGATTCATTAAATAATTTTTTTAATGGAGCATGTGCTAAGGTTTTAAAATCATCTACATCTGATGAATTCCACACAAAAAATATTATGTCATTCAAAAAAATCATAGCAAATCGAAGAGCTCAGGAAATTCAAGTAATAATACAATTTTAATAATTATTGATAGTAAATAGATTTTGTAGTTTAATAAAAACATTATGGTGTTTATACATTTAATAATAATTATCTAAATTATGATTAGTTTTAGTAATAAGAATTATTTAAATTTGAACAATTATAGAAATTATTTTTTTAAATACTAAAAACAATTAGAAATAATGTTAAATTCTGTCACTAAAATTTTGATTTTTTTTTTTTATCACTCTATTAACTAATTAATATATTTTTTTCATTTATTCTATATTGATCATCTTTAAATAATTAAATTTTAAATTAAAAATAATTGTGTTTTTTAATTGATACATTTTTATTTCAGGTTTTAGGTTGTTTAATTGTAGAATTGTTTTTGGGAGATAAAATTATTGCTCATGGAAGTAATTTGGCATCGCTATCCTTTCTAAAGAGGTTACAAAGCTGTCGTGTATTGGCTTCTACGTATCAAAAAGTTCTTCCAGATTGTATTCGTCCAGTGGTCAAGTTACTACTTCAAATCGATAAAATTCCTTTGAATGAAAATCCATCACCATTTGATTTTAATTGGTGTTCAGTGATCACAGACTATGGTCTACCACCACCAACTCCTCATCAGATTCTGATTCCCTCTCTTTCTTCTTCTATAATACGATTTCCTGATTATTTTTTTGATATACATAATATATTAAAAATATATTACGATTATAAATCTGTGAAATCTGAATTGGAAAGCGTCAAAAATTTATTAGAAGAAAATCAAAAATTTACCCTTGATATGTTTGATACATTGTGTATTAAGCTTATTGTGGATATTGAACAAAAGATGTGCAATTTAAGTGAATCTAAAACACTTGGAATACTAGCTGATAGCACTTGGATAGAATTTTTAGTGCCTATGGTTGTTGAACTTTTATCTGATTCTAATTGTAACACTTTAGCAGCTTTACATTTATTGGAGCCATCTTTTAAAGCCTTAGGCATGCAAAAATCTAAGGAATTACTTCTTAACCATGTAACAACATTGTATGAAGAATGCCTGAAAGATATTGGCCAAGAAAATATCCCCCTCCATCATAAATGGCTGAAACTTTACCAAAGATCATTTTTAATGAAATTAATCTCTGGTTTTGGAACTAGTATATTCTTAAAAAATTTTGTTCCAATACTCGTTGAGACAGTTGGATCTGGATGTAATTTTAACAGAGCGTGTCCAATCCCAATTCAATATCTCAAGTATGTTTTTAAATCATTATAATACATCATTATTAATTAACTAACTAATAGTATTTGTTCTAGTGATCTCTGTGGCTCATTTCCTTCATATGAAGATAGCAATTCAAATTCTGTCAAAGGAACTAGTCGAGCTATTAAAACAGTTGAAAATGGTAGATATTAGATAATCAATTATTTAATTTATTCTAATTTATATTTACAATACTAATCAACTGTATTAATTATTTATACATTATTATAGATACATTATCTTTAGACGATGAAGCTTTGACTAATAGTATAGTTTCACTTAAAGATGTTCTGTTGGATGATCAAGACGTAATCGTTGAATATGATAGACAAAGTGCAGATACAAATTTTAGTGATGATAAGAGTTTGACGGAGATCACAATTGGCTGTACAGAAGATGGTGAAGATATTTCTCCATCTTGTCTTACACCTGATTCAGAAAAAATTAGTTTGGAAGAACATGTAAAGGTTGTACAAAAATTACATACACAGATTAAAGTAAATTTTCGAATGAAAAAATTTATTAATTTCAAATTTTTCATTGTATTTTAGATATCTGAAGTTAGTGCAGATTCCCTTGTGTGGGTTTCTAATCGCATAGGCCCTGTACATACTTCTATGTATATTACAAAAAACTTGTTGAAAATGTTAATGTTATGTTATTCAGATTCATTACAAAATGATGACAAAGCAATAATGGTTATTAATTGTCTGATGAATATCGCAGGTAAAATTAATGTAGCCAATTCACAATACTTTATTTTATTTTACTTATTATTAACATTTGATTAGTCAGATTTAGATAATTTAAAAAAATACAAATGTTGAAATATTTAGTCTCGGTTATGAAATGGGCAACTTTTTATTTTTTGCTTAATTCATAAATTGGGTAAACTAATCATCTGTCCAGTTCATGAATTCGGCAACAAATATTTCAAAATGTTGTATCATTGTCCTACTAACTTTTTAATTGTATGAGTAACAATAGTTCAGTTAAATATTTGGAAAAACTAACAAATAACTGATAATTACTTAACATTTATTCTTAAAAATTTTAAATAAATGTATATTTGTAATATTTATTGGCTTATCAAAATAAAAATAACAATTTAGATACTGAAATAAAAAATTTTAATATAATTCAGTCAAATTTTAGTTAAAAAACGTATATGATTATAAATACTTAGTTTTATATACAATTTTACAGTATTATTTTTTGAATATTGTAAATAAAATAAATTAATCAACAACTCCAAAAATTGCTCAGTTCATGAAATAGAAAATTTCACAACTAGACTTCAGCATTCACATAAATGCGCATACCCACACACACACACACACACACATACACACATAAATACAAATATATGTAAAAATTCTAGGTATTTATGGTGAACAAGTTATTTTGGTTCAATATTTACCACATATAAGTGATGTAGTTTCATTATGTAAACGTAGCAAAATGACTACAAGTTTAGAAAGTGGCCTTATTGGATGTGTAACACTGCTGAAATATTTAATGTCTTCATTTACCAAATCAACACTCAATGAAATCAGTCAAGTACCTATAAATATTAACATGATAATATGATGTCAACTATTAATATTATTATTTTTTAGGATACACTATGTAAAGGAATTATTCATCCAATGTTAAGAATTTTATCATCTCAAAAAGTCATTTTTCCATCAGGAGCATTAAGTCGAAGTACTTTCGCTACAAAACTCTTTGAAACAATTTATTATTTTGGCCTTAAACAGGGTCACTTGATTTCAAAAACTATACAAAGATTATTCTTAGTATTTGATAAATTGAGACATATTGATCCACTTAATATGACTGATTCAAATCTAAAGTAAAATTGAGCATACATCTCTGTTTATTTTGGAATAAAGTTAATTTTACTATGAAACATATCTTTTTATAGAAATCAAACAACTGAGTTAAATAACAGTGATTCTGGTGATTCTCCTTCAACAATTTGTACCGACAAATCAAATGTGAAAACAAAAGTCTGTTGTATTTTAATACTATTAAAAAAAAAAAATGATTTGTTAACAATTATGTTGATTTAGGCAATGGAAGAACTCTGTAAGGTCTTAACGCCTGAATTAGCTTATCATTCATACAGTTTATTCGTTAAATACTATGGAGAATCATTTATGCAGAGAACATTGATGAATTGGGATTACATTAAAGAACTGTGTGTCACATATAAGGAAGAAAGGGTGTATTCTGGCTATGCAAATATTGGTATGTAAAACTTCCAACAACTTAATTTACATAAACAAATAACCAATAATTTAATAAAAATACAATTAGTAATCAAATTGACTGTGTAAATCTCTTTTTCTAGAAACTTGGAGTTTTAAATCAAATACTTAATGACAATTAGATGAATAAAATAATATAAGATAAAATATTTTCTTCAGTTTTAGCTCCATTGCTACTCTTCACTCGTAACAATTAATTATTTTTAAGCAATTTATATTAATATTTAATTTATAAAAATCACATTATATTTTTTAAGTCTTTCAGCATTGTTGTAATTAATATTGATTACATTTTTATATCCTATAGGTATTTCTATATCTATGATATTTATATTTATAAATAAATTGTTAATAACTGGAAAAATATTCTAAACTTGCTTAACTGTAACTAAATTTTTTATAGATTATAATGATAGTACCATACATTTTGAAGAACAGCTTGGAACACATCTTACTCTCAAGGGTAATAAAATTCATTTTCAGGTAATTTATGTTAAATATTTTTATACTATAAATAATTTTTTGGTAGTTTTGTTTGAGCTCATAATGATATTTGTAATGAAAACATTTTAAGATTTTAATTTTGAATATGAAACAAAAATGTACCATGTAATACTTACATTTTAGGATGAAGAAATAGAAGTAGCTGAAGATGCTAAAACTATGGTTGAATCGTCTAGGTATGATTATATAAAAAAATTATTGATTATAGAATATTCTATCATCAATGAAAATAATTCATACTAATATGTCATAGTTCTTTCTTTTTCTTTTATATTAACTTTACACAAAAATTAACTCTCAATTATGTTAATTTAATTCAGTGATGTTTTTATAAAATAAATTCATATTTATTTCAATCATATGTATTGGTTTTTTTGTTTGTTAGGCATTTAAAAGGAAATTGGTTGGCATATTGGGAACATGAAATCGGCCGTAATAGTCGTGATACTTGGTTTAATTTTAAACAAATCAAGTTACAAACTTTTAGTGGCCATCAATCAACTGTTAAGTCTCTGAGTGTTCTTGACAATGAAAATAGTTTTATAAGCTCAAGCCGCGATAAGACTGTTAAACTTTGGTCTTTGAGAAATCAAGTAAAAATGTCAATTACACAATTTTAAACTTATTAAAAAAAAATTTTTTGTCTAGGGTGATGGTAATAGCATTTCTCAGTGTCAATATACGTATGTTAGACACCGTAAATCCGTATTGTCAGTTGCGTATTTAGAAAATCTTCGAATGGTTGCATCCTGTGATTCTTCAATACATATTTGGGACCCTTGGTGTGGTGGACGCCTCTTGTGCTCAATGAATGGTATACCTGTTAATATCCTTAAATGTCTACCTACTCCACATCCAAATATATTAGCTGCTTCTACACAACCAACCTTACATTCTATTGATCCTAGAAATGGAAAATCTGTAGCAGAACTAAAAGTAAGAGCTATACAAATGTTTTATATACTATACTAAACAAGTATTATTGATTTTTTAGATATCTGTCAACGCCACCGGACTCATTAGGAGTATTGCTGTGCCAACTAATGCTCATTGGGTTGCTGTTGGTCAATCATCTGGTTATTTAACTGTAATCGACTTACGAACCGGCCAAGCGTTAGCTAATTGGAAGGGGCACGAAGGAGAAGTGATAAATTATTAAAACACACTTTATGCGTATTGTAAAAGTCAATAATATTTCTATTGTTTTTATTTTCTAGGTGTTACAATTGTTAGCTGTTAATTCTAATACAATTGTTAGTTCATCTCTTGATCAGTCCTTATCGGTTTGGAATGTGTCAAATGGCAATCTAATTTATAATATGAGGTAAAAATGATTTACATTGTATGTAAAAATTGTAAATAATTGATGAAATTGTTATTAATTATTATTATTATTACTTATTATTTAATTTTTTTGTTAGAGGATCTCCTGAACCGGTCCATTGTTTAGGTCTTCATGGGAATGAATTGATATCTGGTACCACAGCCAATCGTATTGGCATTCATACAGGATTTACTAGTGAAGCATCATTTTCCTCTACGAAAATTAGAGCTGATACGTTTAAAGGAGTTTTGACCACAATGTCAGTATTAAGTCTTAATCAATTATTATTACTTGGTGCTGATAATGGTAATATAACTCTTTTATGCTAAATTGTAAAATAGTTACTCTCATATTACACGTATACAAAATAATTCCTATTATAATTCCATTAAATTTATAAAGTGACTTTTTTTAAGATGCTCGACTCCTATTTTTGTTTAAATTATGTATGAATTTAAATTTTGATATCTTTGAAAATGTATATGTATTTAAAGATAAAATTGTTTTACTTTGTAAAAAGTATACTATGACAATATCAACATTTGTTTTTTCAAATAGTAGGTAATACCATTTTTTTTTCTCTTAACAAAGAATAAAAAAATTACTTAATTAGATTATTAAATTATTCAAATTTAATATCAATTATTATCATGGTATTAATTATTGAAAAGAAACTTTTTTATTGAGGGTATGAAAAATAAGAAAAGATTTTCACTTGTTACTATTACATTTATCATTAATATTATTTTTGTTATGTCCAAAACGTTCTATAATATTAAAATTTACTGTTTTTTAAATCAATCAATAAATCCATAAGTGTAGATACCAAATAAGCTAAACATGTCTTATTTATAATAAATTAAAAAGTAAATGTACTGGAAATTGTAATCGTTAAATACATAGTATATTTTTTTAAGAATCAAAATGTTTTGAAAATGCATAATTTAAGCATAAAAAAGTGGCGAGCATGCTCAAAAAATCAGCCCGTACTTATATATATATATATTTATATTTATTCCTATTTTAATTGTTAATTATTTAATTTAAATAATTGATTTAAATACGTTTATATTACTGCCATTTGTATCTACTAATTTTTTTAGTAATAATATTATCCCTTCCTTAAAATCATAAGTACTGATTATACTATTTATTATTACCAATTTTCTTTAGTTGTACAGAAAAAATACTTAATATTAGCAATGCCTTATGCTCAACAATTAGAATAAAAAAATAAAATAAATTTATTTTAAAATACTAATAACAATTTTCAGTAAAAACTGTTAAGTCATTAAACATAACTAGCTCTATTTCATCTTGCCAAAAGAACTTAAAATAATTCTAATAAATTCATAACTGTATATATGTCTTGATTTTCATAGTTTTATCATATCCATTTGTAAATTAAATGTCGACTTCATTTATTGTTTGTTGTGCATATCATTAAGCCTTGAAAATTAAAATATATATATTAAATTGATAATCATTAAAATATTTGTATGCATACGATTGTGTTATTAAACATTAAAAAAAATAAATATTAAATATGATTTAATATTATGAAGATATTAATTTTTTCTTTGATATAGAAATTATGTTTAAGATATAAGTCAATAGATTCCTTTTAGTTCTGTTTAAAACCTTCCAAGTTTTCCATGCTCTATAAAGACTTACACACCTATTTCATATTCAATATTATTACAGATTCTGAGTGAAACAAAAACATTTACCTTTATGTGTGTGTTTTTTTTAAATTTTATTTTTATGTCATCATGTTTTAAACCAGAAAACTAGGTCCCATCATCAATTTCAAAATTGATAGAAAATTTTGTCTTGTTGATGTTTTGAGAGGTTAGTTTTCTCTACGATTATTTAAATAATTGCAAAAAACAGACAAAATGTATTGCATCCCAGTTTTTAATTTTTTTCTATCGTCACATGAATATGTAAAAACTTATATTTATTCACTGTCAATGTCAGTAAAAAATTATCTGGATTCAAATGCAGACCACGGTTTACCATTTTTGGTATACACCTCATCAAACTTTAAGGTTTTATAGAATATGAGCTGAAAGTTAAATATTATGATATAGATAATATTGATTTACATAATGATATTTGTCACCGTGATTTTAATATGCGAGCTAATGACAACAGTATCACAGATCAATAGAATGGTATTTATGGCGGTAATATATTAATATGTTATTTAATTTTTCCAACTCATATTTTTACTATAAAATAAATGCACATTGTAAGTTTGATTATTATATATTTTCATTATTTTGATAACATTTTTTTATATTTAAAAAAATAAACAATAAACAAAGTTACGAACATTTAATGACTTATTCCTAAAATATATTACATTATTACTTATTAGTATTATCATTTATCATTAATCGTTGATTAAGAAAAATAGTATTTATGGTAAGTATTCAGTATAGCACTATACTTTATAATATATTATACAAAATATCTTTACTGTTATTGAAAAATAGTTGAATATTTCATTAAATACTATACACTTTTACTGGGATTGTTGTCTCTTACGTTTTCGCACAACTTTTTTATACGCTTTTTCCCACTTTGTACTTTCTTTGTCATCATCTGTACCAGGTGGGTGAAGACGCATCTAAAGAAATGTATCATTATCAATTACATTTAATAAATAATATTATTATTAATGCTATTAAGCTATAGAAAATAGATGCATGCTACAAGAAAATATTTTTATTTAAATTCTTCAGGTAGTAATCATTATTATAGAAATCATTTTCATGTTAGTTCACAATATTTTCTATGTTTTTAATAATTATATTAATTAATTATTATTTCAATGTAAATGCTATCATTCTTTGTAACTAATTAGTAATTAACAATTTAACAATCATTTTTCATGAAATTATAAATATTTTACTACTAGAAGGTAATATTTGGATACCTCACCGTTCTTACCTACATTGATTTTTATTATGGCAATGTCATAGAATGACATTGATTCAATTATAAAGTATTGATATGATAATTATTTATATTGTAAATAAAATTGCTCACTTAATAATTCCTAGAAACAAGGGCATTCACAGACATTTTTCAGGGTGGGGCAAAGATAATATGATTATTTTAAATATCTAACTAACATTTGGGCAGATGGACTTAAAAACCCAGCCCCCTTCCTATGCCTAGAAATATCAATCTATTTCAAAATTTAATATTTTTATAGTTATATCTGGTATTTAATACTTATTCATTATTTTAATTATTAATTCATTGTACCTATATTATATATTTTAATAAATATTTGTTAGGAAAGCGTGTGATCCTTAAAAAATTATTGTAAATAATTATAACTTTTGATATTTGTAAGTGCCTATTCTTATTTGATAACAATTATTATGATTATTTTTATCGATACTTTAACTCATAACAACATATATGACGAATAATGAATATGTGTTATGTTTAATATATAAATTAATATTATTGTAGTTAAGTAATTATGGGCGAAATCTTCTTTTCTATGTTTAGACAATAGGTGCTATACTATACTACAATCCCAAGTATTCTATCACCAAAAGAGATGTATTTTGATTAAAGGTTCAGAAGGAAAGAAACCATTAATATTTATTATTTAATAATTATAAAAACCAAGATTCATTTTTGTTTTTATAATAATCATAAAGCATAACTAACTATATTAGTAATTTTTTAAAATAAACATGCAAAATTATTTTGTTATTTACAAAAATTAAATGTATATCAGTAGGATATTACAAACTCATACGTTACAGAGTATTATTTTGTTAGAAATCTTATTTTAATCATTATTTCCAAATAAGTTATCCAGCTGTTTCTTCGACAATCTCTTCTGAAAGTTGTACATATATTTATATATTAATATAACTTTAATGGTTAAGTTTCAATGTGTTGTGAATATTTTATGATTTATAATTAATAAAAATAATTATATACTATAATAAAGGTAAGTTTATAAGTATATATAAATATTTAATTAATTTTATTAACCATACAAACTTTATGTTCTATATTAAATCATTAATATTTTTTAAATAAATTTAATCTTACCATGATTCTATATTTTTCCTTACAAGCATATTCAGTTTCATCAACGTCCTGAAAACAATCAGATTTATAGTCTTCAGGTAAAGGTTTTCCATCAAATTCACATAACTTTTTCAGTGGCCTTGAATGAACAAATAATTTATCGAAACCTAAAATTTAAAATTATAAATTTGTATTTAATTAGTTATTTTTAATTGTATTGTATTACAGCAGAACTAATTTAAATTATCACTTACCAGTAGGTTTATTTAAAGGACAGTAAAATACATTGGGTGTTTTTTTATCATACACAATTGATTTTCTCATCATATCGCCAGCCAGTATTGTATTCTAAAAAAATGAAGTTTTTTATTAAGTAAAGTATTATGTACGAGCAATACTGTTTGTACTTATTAGTCATTGTACATAAATATTACATTATTATATTAAATAAGAGTGAGGATGGTAGTAGCCAATTAGAATACAGAACTTGTGGTTATGTGGTGGGAAAGAAGGGTAAAAGCCAAAAAAATAAATAGTTTGACACCTGAAGATAATTTAAAGTAATATTAAGATAGGACAGTGGTGTAAGCACAGAGTCAGTAGAGGATTTAGGTACTAGGTACGCTATGAATGGATTGAGTCAAAGATTATAGTTTTCTATCTAAAATAACTGGGAAGAAGAGCATAGAAAAATATTTCACTATTCTTATTTTTTCACTTAAAAAATAATGATTTTATTTGTATTTATTTAACTTACCAATATTGAAAACAAAACAAGTAATTGACATGTTGACAGATCTGAAAAATACAAATTAAATTGCCCATTAAACATCGAATAAACAAAAAATGGTAATATTATATGATATAAACTAAATGTATTAAGTAGTATAAATTCTTAAATTTTAGTCTTGGTTACAATCATAATCATGCGCAGACATTACTGGCTGGGTAGTCATACATAACACACAAAACGTATATATCTAAATTATAAAAATTGTTTTTATTTTTTAATTAAGTAGGCATACGCTCGAAGGAACAAAGTCAGATTAAGAAATAATTTATTAAGAAATTAAGGTACGTACTCTGAACAGACTTTTATTGTCATTCCATTTGTGAATCGAAAAATATATCTATTTCCCTAATGTGGCTACCTGTTTCCCTTACTATTCTGGACTTTCATTAATGATTTATAAGTAGATCCTAAAGATTGTCAATTCTTATTATATAGGTACATCGACTACATCGATGACCTAAAATTATTCACACGTATTTCCTCTTTAGACGATTGCATCACTCTCCACAATGAACTTGATCTATTGGTCAAATGGTGTCAGATCGTGGCATTATCTTTTCTCGTGACCTGAATTTCCGCAATCACATATTTAGTAAATCCTCAAAAAAGTTAGATTTTATTAAACTGCACTCCTCTGAACTTAATTTGAGTAAATAGGTATTACCCCTGTATTTCAAATTGAGCTTTATCTGTTTTATTAAAATTAATAGGTTATTATTATTAAACTATCGTGCAACAAATAGATTTTAAATTAAATATATTATGTAATATTTATTGGGCAATAAATAAATTGCAAAGGTACATTCTACATTTTATTCGCTTATAGTACCCGTTTTGTTAGGTTAATCCATAATATTTATAGTAACTATAGTAAGGTTGCCTGATTAATGACTAGGCACATGACTACAATATATTGTGTTAAATTGATTATTGATCTGATACCCCACAAGTATTAATTATAATTTTATCAATTCAGCGGACGTCTATTATTTCCGGTATATTCAATCCTTGTGTTTTACGTCATGATAATATAGAATTCAATTTTTCTCCCCTCTATTTGAATAACTTAACGCACGTCTTTATATTAATCAATCGCCTATATCCTTCTATCCATTATGTTACCAGTACATTCTAATTTACGATTTTAAAGTACAATGATAAATAAATAAAACGAATTATTTCATTATAAGAATATTTTAAAAATTATTTAAATAAATTCAATTTAAACTAACCTACGTGTTTCACTTAAAACTTATAACGTTAACTATATGAGTAACTAATACATTGTGCATAGAGTAGGTCTGTACCTAATAATATGTAAATTATATATACTTAGATCTATGATAAATTTTACGATATAGGTATACGAATACGAAATATAGTGTAACACCTAACACTCAATTTCAGTAGTGTAGCCTATAATAGGGGTAGATATTCTAAATCGAAAAGTACTTTATTTAATCAATAAAAATATAAAATGTGACGAAATTATTGCAGTTAATATGTGAAATGCGTAGATTCATTTTTTTTTACAAATAATAATTTATATTTATTTGTTTGAAACTTAGAATATGTATTAGATTTTTACGTATCTAATAAAACTGTAATACACTAATACTGCCATATAGGTATAATATAATCTTGAGTATGATTCATTTGTATTTACTTATAAAATAACTCAAATTGTATTCTAATGCTAAGTTCATTAATTATACAACGTACAAGTTAATTATTATGCATTTTAATTGCAATATTTATATAGATTATAATGTACCGTAGTATAATTACCTAAAATCTAAATTATTTATAGGTAATACATAGGTAGGTACTAGGTACCTAATGTTATATTATGTACCTTGTTAGTTGAATATTATTACCAATATTAGTTATTATATCAGCCAAATATTAACCGTATTTATACAACTAAATATTACTTAAAAGTATCTAGTCAAATATATATATATATATAATATAATATAGACTATTAACTAATAAATTAATTAAATAAAATAATTTACCCATGATTCTTCAGTTTTAACCATCAATTTATACTGTTAAAATTAATTTTTAACTGAAATAACAGAGAAGAGCACTACGCAGATGTAACATACACACACAGGAAAACATTAAATAAGGAATGTAAAAGTAAAGTGCTGTAGCCTTCTATGACATCACATGTAGGTAGAGGTATACCTACGTCTGATTATGTTAGTAATGCAGTGGGCGTTAACCCACGTTACCTGGCACAAGTAACTGGAAACCAGTTCTTTTAACAATAAGGCAAGAATGGAAAGGGAACATTCTAACTGATTCTTGGGTTCACTGATTTCATTGGGCCATTATACATTTATACCTACATAGACATAGACATAATAGACTCCTCGATCTAAAAAAATCACCGTTTCTACATAGCTGTATTATAGCTGTGTATAGTATTATAATGCATTACTATCTAAATTTAAACTACTGTAACAACCAGAAATAAAAATGTTAAAACGAGGGAAAATATTGATATATACTCGTATGTTAGTTATTTGAACGTTTATTGTTTATATTATGTTAGTAAATAGTACCCGAGAAAGAAATTAACGAAGGAAAACTAATTTTAAAACTTAAGGAAAATTAACTGATTGCCTTTCCGATACACACGTTTATGAGGATATTTTAAATGTCGAAAGAACATTATTAATTATTTAAATAGTACAATTATTTTTATGATACTTATCGAAAATCGACGGTTTCAAGAATAAATAAAAATATTAATTAACTAGACATTTAGAATTAATAAAAATTTAAGTTTGATTATGTACAAGTGTACATCGTTCAATTCAGTGGCGGCTCGTGTGTAGGGGCGACGGGGTGGTCGCCCCCCTACTAAAATTGTAATAAATTACTTTTTCAGAAATATATATATTAAAATAATTCTCAAAGCGGGGAAAAGCGTTTCCCCTTAATTCCCCCGTCCCTCTCCGACCCTTTTGCCCGGGCCGGACCCTGGGACGACGAGTTGAGCGACGAAGAGCGTCGAGGAACGGCGAGAAACCGAGGCCGGAGCCGTCGAGGGACCGAGCAACGGGACAGGGAGCTGCTCTACAAGGATTGGACGCGATGAACTGCGTCCACGACGCGATCGGATAAGACTGCCGCATTGGACAGCGGGAAAAAGCCCTACTTCGTGCGGGCGTACATCAAGCACGGCGTGGCTGGGGCACTGTCCGCTTGGCTGTGTCCGATGCACCGCCACAACGGATCCACACCGGCGTGCTTCGGCTACTCGGAAAAAACCCGATCGCGCGCGCCAGGATCATCTGTCTGACTGGTCACTGGTACATAATTTTACTCTGTTAATTTTCAAACAATAAAAATATGTATAATCGCCCTCCCACTTTCAAAGCCCACGAGCCGCCCCACTAGTTGAATTCAAGAAAATCGCAACAGGACTATAGATGACTAAGTGATGAACTGCGATGATGACTAAAAAAATTATATAACAATAAATGTATGCAACATATTGACTTACCTATACGTAAGTACGTGGAAAAGTATTGAGAAATAAATAAGTATACTAAACAATGAATTCAATTGACGATTAACACTTTAATAAAACAAAAGAGCTGAAATCGAAAACACAGTATAAATAAAACGAAAATAAATCAGTTTGTCGTTTACTCCATGTATAAATCTCATAATATTTTATTCCATGAAATTAATATAAATGTTCAGTGATAACCATGAAACAGTTCATGATTTGCTTCATTATCACAGAGGTGATATCATTAAAATATTTCATGCTGTTCTGTTCATAGTTTCGATATTTTGTATATCGTAACACCGGATCACAATATTTATTTCATATTTTTGATTTAACCAATGTCCATTTTTTTCTGTCGCAGACATTCAGAATTCAGATTCAATTATCCGAGTTATTCAGTTTGTTAAAAAATTTAAGTCTATTTTTATTCAAGTGTTTTACTATTGCCGAAATGACATCGTTTACAAATAAAAACATTTTGAATTTACTAAGGAATTTACCCAGGCTTACAATATCTAACCTACGAAATAATGATGGAGCAGTAAAGAAAGTAATTAATCAAAAATAATGTGTTTTATATGTATTGTTTTAATAATAAATGATTATTGATTTCATTGTTTAAATGTAATCTGATTCAACTGAATAACACATTTGTAGATATCTATTAGTCAACTGTTACTTATTATTGAAAAGGTAGTTTTAAGATTAATACCACCCTTAAATATATTTTTTTTAATATTTAATAATTTCATTTTTATGTAGTCTAACTACTTATTTTTATAATACAAATTGGAAAAAAGGAATGAATTTCTTTGATGGTATGATATCTCTTATAGTTTAAAATAAAACAAAGACTGCCAATAGCATATTTCCTGGAACATTAAATATTAAATAATGTGTTATTTAACAAACCTTATATAAACCTTTTATTTTAAGCTTAAGTGTTTTAAATATCTATAAATTTCATTTATAATTTGACTTAACATATTGATTTTACTACTTATAAAAAATATCATTTATTGTTTATTAACCTAATATATTACAATATAAATGTTTTATAATGTAGAATAAACGAGGAAGAGGCCAACATGGAGGTGACAAACATGGGCATGGTAATAAAGGATCAAAAGCCAGACAAAATTTTATGAGGCCTGGTTATGAAACCGGTAATAATCCATTTTATATGAGATTCCCAAGAGAACAATATTACAAAGACCATCAGTATGTTATAAAATACCTATTTAATTATCATAATAATAATTTAATATTTAAAATTAATCTTTAGTGTTAGAAGGCAATATCCGCCGCTTTCATTGAATTCTTTACAAAAAATGATTGATTTGAATCGCATTGATATCAATAAGCCTATTGATTTATCAGTGATATGCAACACAGGTTTATTCAACATAAAACCAGAAGACAAACACTTTGGAGTAAATTTGATTGATGAAGTAAGATTTGAATTTATATTTTTTTTATATATAAGAAATTTTTTTTTTGCATTTGAGTTATTTTTTTATTCAATTACAAATTAGAATACTAATCATAACTCAGTATATAATATAAAGAGCTATTAATGCAGGCCATAATTTTATTGGTAAAAAATGTTTATACAATTTACATTCCGTGCAATATTGCAAATGATTGCTCTGGGTTGATCCATGTAAGTCTTTATCAAAGTATCTAGGTATTTAGATAATGTTAGTTCTGGTGTAGTATCGTTATTGAGATGCATTATGGGCTTTAGATCAGGATATAAAAATATTCTCATTACCATATTACTATATTTATTAAGATATATAGAAAATAATAGCAATAACAATTTATTTTTAATAAATTTAACTATATGTAATTACATATTATTATTTTTACTAAATACATGACTGTTGCATAATTTTAGGGAGCAGATATGTTCAAGGCAAAAATTAATATAGAAGTGCAATGGGCTAGTGAATCTACAATTGCAGCCATAGAAAGAAATGGAGGAGTTATAACAACATCTTTTTTTGATGTTAATAGTTTATTTATTTTAGTTAATCCCAAAAAATTCTTCGAGAGAGGTTTGTAAAAAAATAAATTATTATACAGTGTCTCAAAAAGATTCATCTAATTATAGTGGGCTATACATTTTGAATCCGCCATTCTATATAGTAAATTAATCAACAGCTATTTTTAAATTGTGTTTAAGATACTATTTATACTCCTCTTCCTATAGGTCTTAGTGAACATAATAATGTATATAACAAAATAAATTTGAAATATCAAACATACCATAAACTTGTTTCCAATCGAATATTAGTAAACATTGTAATAATGACTAAGTGTGATTGTCAACTTAAATAACTTATTGAAATTGTTATCACTCAAATTTTACAATAATTGGATGAATTTTTTTGGAACTCATTTACATAACTGGTATAGGCATTTTATTTTAAAGTTGAAATACGAGTAAACCCATAATATGATAATTTAATTATAGAAATACAGTTGTTATATCATGATAACATTTTAATTTATCATAATTATTATATTATTATATATATTATATATTGTTTATTTTATAGGAGAAGCAATACCAAGACGTATGATTCCACCTGAAGATGCAATTTTATATTATTCAAGTGCAAAAAATCGTGGTTATTTAGCAGATCCTGAAAAAATATCTTGGGAACGTTTTGTTTTAGCTCAAAAATATGGATATAAACTTCCTAAAATAGAAGACGATCCAGATTATGAAATGCTTGTTACTAGAAAAGACCAAAGACAAATTTTTTATGGTCTTGAACCTGGATGGGTTGTAAATCTAAGAGACAAAGTTATATTGAAACCTCTTGATCCACAACTCAAAGAGTTCTATAAAAGTTAATTGCATTTGTTAACATATTAGTTTTAAATTAATCATTAATTTTAACAATAATATATTTATAACTATATTATTCTTTAATTATTTTGTATCTTCAGAAATTGATACTTATAGTTGTTTATTACTATGCCATTATTAAAACATTTTAAAATGAACATGTATCGTCCTGTAGTTTACTACCTAAAATAACTATATGATTGGCTTGAGTCAATATAGTCTCCTTACCAATTACTTCCATATTTTAAATTTAAACCAATCTTATTTAACTTTTTGAGCTCTAGGCTTAAAGCAATTGGAGAGATAAAATCTTTTTGTCACAAGCCTGAGTTAACTTCAAAAGCTGGTAATTTTTTCTGTGAGTAACTAGGAAGCGCATATTAAAAATGATCTAGTTGTTACACATTTGGCTAATTTTACAACATTTTGTGGAATTCCTACTTGTTCTAGTGCTCCTTAATAACTGTCTATTAACATTGTTATATGTTTGTTTATAGTAAAAAATACCTTGTAGAGTTCCTTATCAAACTTAAAATATTTCTCAATTGTTTGTTTCAAAATAAAGATGATCAATTGTGGATTTTCCTTTTCTAAAACAATTTTTAGTATCCTTCTGTTACAGCTGAAAGTTATTTTTCCCAAAAAGAAATTTTATTTTATTGTGTGTATCATTTCACCATGTATTTATCAAAGATAGTATTAATCTAATTTAAAATTAAATTGAACTTTTTAAATTTGAATTTTTTAATAAATTATTTCTAAATTATAGTTTTTTGAAAAATACTAAAATTCAATACAATTGTTTTGTATTAAAGTGGTTTTATTTAATCAATAGGATTGTACATGATCATTATAACTTAAATTTATCAATATAAAACAAAATTTAAAATTTAAATTTGATTTACAATAGTTTACAGCAATAATCATGGATTATTATTTGAAAATAAAATTGGTGTAAGAGGGATGGAGTGAATTTTTTTTCAGGGCTTATGGAAAATGGAAAGGTAAATTGTCAAAATAAATATAATATGTCTACCAAAATAGAAGATTATTCAAATTTTCAAAGAAAACGTCTGATTTACATGGATCATAAGTGTTCTATATGTTGTGTCATTTAATTTATATGGTACATCAGTGTTTGATATATGACTAAGGAAGTAAGGAACGACCTAGGTAGATGGTCTTCGTGTATGATGTACACAGATATAGGTAAGTATAACTTAAATCATGATTATGTATTCATCGAGATAAACTATACCATAATAGTAATCGCTAAATATTTTATTTTATTTTTTTATATTTTTAAATGTTATCTGTATTAAATAATGAAATAAATGCCATTAAAAAATCAATCACAGAATGTAATGCAGAAAAGATAAAAATTAATGGCGAATATCAAATATCTGTTAAATTTGTTTTAGTTATCTATTTAATATTAATTTAAAACTATTTAATCTATAATAAAAGCATTAAAATATAATAAAGTATTGATAATTTCTTTTAAAAATAAAAATATATTAATCAAACAATGAATAAAATGTATTTGAAATTTTTCAATTTGTCCATAGATTTTGATTACAATGTAATACATATTATATAATACGTATGTATTATTAAATATCTGCGTGTTTGTCATTGTCATCATAACTCGATACATAATGTTTTCTGATATTATTTCAAAGGATATATTATTACAAGGTATAGGCATGTAGGTAAGTATAGTATTATATACACTAATATGCCAGGTTTATAGATAAACATATATTATCTATGAACCTTGAATATTATGTACAATATACATCTTTAAACATGTTCTGTACCACAGGCATAAATAATCGTATTTTACATTCTATAACAGTTATTTAACATAAATATTGTGTCTATAGGTATTGTTCCCTAAAGTTTGTTGGAAATCTAAAATGCGACGTGATAATTTGTCAATTTTATATCTCTATAGTTCTTATCTACTTATTTTACGAAACCATAATACATTTTTCCATCATGGCTGACGGAACTAACTATTGATATTATCAATTGACTATCTCACTGACTCACTGCACCTTACAACTTGTACAAATTACGATAGTGCGAGTTACCTTTGTGATTGTGTAATGTGTTGAAAAAATATTTTTGTTAAAGGAATCGTATAACTTATAATACCATAGTCGTATACATTTATTATAATAGCGTAACTATATCTATTTGTTCAAATATTTTGTTTACTAGGGTATTCTTAATTTTATTATAAACGAAAAAAAAGTAATCGATTAAGTACTTAACTAAACCGCGTCGCTCTGCAATATTAAATTTAATACACAATAATAATGGACAACTTTTATGGAAATTCGTATCAAAGCAACGGAGATGAAAAAGATTTTCAAAAACTGGCCCAGTTTATTGGAACAAATATTCAGAAAATATCCCAAAATGGTAAGAATTATTATATTATTAGAAAATATGTTCATTATTATGCTCGATAAGAAAATTGTTTTGGAATGTTTTCATTTCATTTGTACGTTGTATAGATTTTTGTGCTTAAATATCACGTAAATAAATTTATAATTTTTCACTTTTTACGTTGCATATTTTATGATCGTTTTATAGAGTTACAGTGAATAATGTTGAAAGTTATATTCAGAAATATTCTTAGTAATATTTCTCTACTCCCAATACAAGCTTTGCTTATAGGAGTAGGTATCAACACTATATCATAAATTTTATTTAAATATGTGTAATGTTATGATGTTGAATTCTCAATAAATAAATAATTTATATTAATAGTATGGTTAATGATTATGGCATGATGGTTTAAAATGTCTTTTGGCCACCATTTGACACCATTGGTGAAATTAATTATTTATAATTTATAATTATTTCAGTAGTCCTACTATTATAGTTGTTTTTGGTATACATACGTCAATCTACAATATATCCTTTGTTTTGATATACAGACAAAATCCTTCCCAATCATTTTTGACCAAGTAGGAAGTTAAGAATATTATATGGGTTGACATTTTTTGCCTTCCGTTTTTTTAATATTATTTATACTCTTTTGGTTGGTATAATATTTGCAGAAATTACATAGCTTAACAAATATAGATATAACTCAAGTCGTAAAACTAAAATTTCAGTTCTACTTTTGTCAACAATTTTGTTTTTTTTTTTAACTTAACTTCAAAATAATCGTTCATATATATAAAAATATCAAGTTGCTGTATTTTAAACTTAAAATTTAAAGTATCTACAGTTAATTAATAAAGTTAGAACTATTTTATTAGCTTTTAAACTTTGTGTTCCATGTGTTTTGGTGTTTTTAAAGAAACTACAACATATTATGTTGTAAAACGGATTATGTATTATGTTATATTACTTCTTATTGTACATTTAGAATATTAGATAAATCACTATTCCAAATTTCAAGTTTATACATTGTGTAGTTTGTTGCAATCAGTGAGCAAGTGGTATTTGGATTTTATATATAAATTCTAAAATTGAAATGTATTCACAGTCACTACTTGGTCATGTATACTTTTTCTTGTTTAGTTAGTAGCCTTTTTATTTTCATATTTTAGTCCCTACTCTTTCATCAATTTTCTTGGATATATACTTTTAAAATTTGATTTTAAGTTGAATACTTTATAATTTTTAATTTTGTTGTAGTGTCGTCTATGAACAGAATGGTCAACCAATTAAATACAGTTCAAGATGCTACAGAAGTTAGAAAACAATTGTAAGTGGTATTAGAACTACACAAAATATCTGAACTATAATTTAATAATTAAGTTTAATATACATTTATACTTAAGTAATTCAATAATTGTTAAACAATTCACTTTACCTAATATAAACAATTATTGTTTTACTTCATTTTTTATTATCATGTACGATTTGTTATTATTTAAACTTCAGTTAAACAATTCTTGAAATTAAATTTTTGAATAATTTCAGGCATCAAATATCACATTATACTCAACAGCTATCAAAAGATACTAGTCTTAATTTAAAAGAACTTAATGAATTACGACCATATTCTACTCAAATAGATCAAGTATGTATTCCCAAGCTCAATTTTTCGTTAAACTTTTAATAATTTTATCAATATTTTTAATAAATAATTCATTTGATTTAGAGACAATTAAAAATTCAAAAGGAACGTTTAACTGAATCATTTACATCAGTTTTAAATGCATTTCAATCAACTCAACGAAGAGCATATGATAAAGAAAGTGCTGAATTAATGAAGCGTACAAAAGCATCTGCATCTACAGGAATATTACCTCCACCACCTAGTTCTAAACATCAAAATGGTTTGGCTTTAATTAAATTTATCAATAAAACTAATTAATAATAAATATGTATATATATTTTTTTTTGCCATAGGTTATTCAAATTCAAATGACAACCAAAATGATCAAGCTCAGTTACAAATTTTGGATGAGGTGAATTTGCAAGTGGTCGAACAAGAACAAGCTATTAGACAACTCGAGGTTGGTATCCACATTATTAACAATACAAAAATATTTGATGTTAAAAAATTAACGATTTATAATTTAGAATAACATAAGTGATGTAAATCAAATTTTCAAAGAGCTTGGTACTTTGGTTCATAACCAAGGTGAGATTATTGATAGTATTGAAGCCAATGTACAAATTACAAATGTATCAGTTCAAGAAGCTACTAGTCAACTAAGACGAGCAACAGATTATACAGTAAGTATAAATAAATATTCCAATTGTGATTGATTGCCATTTTTGCATTGCATTTTTTTTTTTTTTAGAACAAGCTCAGAAAAAAACGATGCTATTTATTAGTATTTTGCGCCGTCATATTACTCATTATTATAATAACTATTGTGTGGGGCTCTAATTAAAAATATTAATTATACTTATTGTTTTATATAAATTAAAATTCCATTTTGTTAATCTATAAAAAAAAGTATATTACATATATCACCTATATTGTATAATTTATAATTGTATATGTATATTAAGTTTAAGTTTAAATACTAAATAGAAATTATATTATGAATGTTATTTAGTAAAATATAAAATTACTGTAAATTATTTTATTAGATGTAATAATTCAACTGCTTAAACAAATTCTATTTATTTTCAATTATAATTTTACTTTTTTAAATTTAAATTATTATTATTTATAAATATATATATATTTATATATATATAATATATTCAAGCTAATTAATATAATAACACACAATATAATATACATAACCATTCATTAATTATTTAGGTATTTTAAATAAATAAAAATTATTCTCTTATATTATATTTAAAATTATTTCATGTGTTGAATTGATAATATTATTTTATTTATTAAAGCACGATTGCTAAAATTATTTATTCAATTTCACATAGTACAGTGAAACCTGACTAAGATTGAATCGCTCGGGACTATCTAATTTTTTGTTTGTTGTATGGGGTTTTCGTTTCGACAGAGTTTACTAAAATATGAAAAAATAAAAAACTATCAAAAGTCACACTAAAGATTGTTTATTTTTATATAAGACATTGACCGCAGTCATACTACAATGTTCAAATTTTGTATTCTTGTGACAGCCGGCGCCCACAGTTGATCATTATTACCACGCCATATGATATTAAAATACACAATATACATAATAGGAATAACTTACAAAAAACACATTTGACGTAATGGTAAACCATAAAAAATGTGTACCTGGTTTTACTCACAGTATTGTTATCAGTGTAATTACTGTAACATAATTGCATCCAGTGCATAACAGAGAGTCAATATCCACTTCAAATAAATACTTTATAAGAGTTCTAGTATCTAGTGTACTGTATATATTGATGTAGCGCAGAGCGACAACACAGGACGTGAGTTATAAATCCATATTAATATAAAAAAAGGATTAACTTATTGTGGCAATAAATAAAATTGTTATCTAAATAAAAAAAAAGTAATTTCATTTGTATGATCAGCCTTGTTGTCGCCTGGGACCAGTTTCAAAGATTGCTTACTGGGAAAAGTCCTGTTGTTATTTTCTGTTGTAACGTGAGTTTCAAGAATATATTGATGCAGAAATACGTCCATTTCCTGCTTGGCGAGGTGAATTCATTATGCATTTGGAATGAGACCAGATAAATTTTTTGAATCACTGGGTTTCTGTGATATCGAGATTCCGTCATGCCGAAGTTTTACTGTAAATTTTTAATCTTTTAGTTATCATATTATATGATTCAACATAACACGGTTATATTGAATTATATCCAAAAAATTTCAAAAACTCTGGTTGTACAACCAGTGTAAAGAAATATTGTGTTTGATTTATTTCAAATTTATATTTCAAGAATAATTAAAAATATTCTTTTACTAAAATTGACCTTTATTGCGAATGATGATTGAAATGTCACCTCTCATACTCCCTATTAATTATTCCTGGTATTATTAGCATTTCATTTTAATTTCAACACATTACATAAGGATTAAAGAACATTAAAAATGCTTAAATGTTAAATTTACAGTATAAGCTAACTAACTTTATATTTTTATATCGATCGAGTTAACCTTATCTTTTTGATCATTTTTCTAAATTTCCTTTGATCCATTAAAAATAAAAAATAAAAATTATGTTGTCCTAGTGAATATTCAATTGTTTTCAGGAAAAAATGTTAATTTCTTTGGAATTTTTTCATTGCCTCAGAATTTAAAAATCGCAAAACTTTGAATCCACTTTTTATTAAATAGTAATTAGTAATTTTTACTAATTTCCCATGTTGTATTATGGTTTCACATGAATTTTAAATTTCTAATAGTTTGTTCTCTTTTTATATTTATTCTTTGTCATTTTGATCAAAATGTATTATTATTTACATGTTGGTATGTATTTTGATACCTAAATATTTTAAATTTGAAACGCCAATGCATAAGCTGTTGAAATATGCGTACAGTTTAGCCCCAATAAAGGCTTGTTAAAAAAATATAACGGAAGTAATTAAAGTAAATTGTCTCAATATTAATACTACCAAAAATGATGACGTTTTCAGTGATGGCTAAAAGTAATTACTATAATTAACTCGTTACATGGTTAATGGGTATTGTGTAAGGTACTATATAATTTTTTATTTTTATTTAAGAGAAAAACCAGAAAATAGGTCGGTGTGACAAATGCGACCATACAGATGTTCCAAAATTGTCTTGAACAAATAGCCACGGGGATTTGTGTATACTTTTTTAAAGCATGATTTATAGATAAACAAATTAATGGAAAAAATATAAAATTGAAACAGTAACACCAACGTAAAAAATCAAATTCCCAACTACTATTCTCAACTATTTATTTTCAATTTATTTAAATTCTAATTCAAATTTTCAAATAAAAATATTTTTCAAGTGTCATTTTATAATGTAAAAAAAATAAAATAATATTTAATTAAATAGCACGATGCCCATGTTCAGTTGGTCGACACATAAAATAGATTATTTAACCGCGGTTGGTACTTTCGTTTTATCATGACGTTCACGAATAACCAATTATATAAAATTGATAACAAAGTACCGCCGCGCCATGTGTTTTTTTGGCATTCTTTCTTTTTCTTTCTCGAAAACTTGAATTCCATGTGGATTAAGTTTTTAAGGAATTTTTTTTTTTAATCAAAGTTATTTCAACTTTTTGAACATTAGTAAATACTAAATGATGATGGATACCACAGAAATGGAGCGTATTTTGAGTTGCTTATTGGAGCCGGATAATGAAGTCCTAAAACAGGTACCTAAATAATTTCGTGTTTGATAGGTTTTAAATAGTAATCGTAATGGTTTTTGATTTGTAATTTAAATTCATTGTGTGTACTTAGGCTACGGAAGAATTGAAAACAGCATTGGCAAATCCTCAAACGTATGTCACTCTTTGTACAGTGGTTGGTACTAGTAAAAATGATAAACTGAAGGAATATGCAGCTCTTGTATTGAGAAAAAAATTATACAAACGTAATGTATGGATGAATGTATCTCAAGAAGTCCGCCAACAGTGAGTCTTTTGTAATAGTTTTTGTGAAATACCTTAACTATCCTTCATGCACTTATTTTTAAACACAGGATAAAACAGTTTTTGCTTAAAACAATGATCGAAGAGCCTAGCCTCCAAGTTAAGAAACATATTCTACAACTAATCGCGGTAATAGCTAAACACGAAATCATGAGAGGTGACTGGACCGAGTTGTTTTCTTTTATTGAAGCATATATGAAGAGCAATGATGTTAATGAAAGACAAGTAAGTTTCTGAATAAATTATTTTTATTAAAAATTATACATAATTACATTTCACATGTGTTTATAACATAAAAATTAAAATTAAAATGTTTCATTTTTTAATTTACAGTTTGGCATGTTTGTCATTAGAAATTTATCTGATTATATTCCGCAAATGTTTGAAGCCCATATTTTAACATTTGTAAACTATTTTACTACAATGCTAAGTACTGGAGATTGTACTTCTCCTGTGGTTTGTGACACCATATCTGCAATGAATAATGTTTTAGAATTATCTGTTAATGTTCCTGAGGTATGTTAATTAATTTAGATGCTTGAAAAATATATTAAAGAAAAATAATTATAGGTAATGCAAGCGTATTCACAATCTGTACCTCGTGTACTAGAAGTTATACTTGCTTTGTCAACAACTAATCCAGACGGTGCTAGTGACTGTTATCAATTACTTGGAACTATGTGTGATTTATCTATTCAGGCTTTGATACCACATTTAAAACCAATTGTCCAAGTTAGTGCTCAACTAGCTGGTAACAAAGATGTAGATGAAACTTTGAGATGTAATGGCATTAATATAATTTCAACCGTTATTCGTAGTAAAAAAAAGGTAAGTTTTTTAATTGTTTGTTACTTATTTATATTTAATATTTATTATTTTCTTAAACTAGTAAGAAAAAAACAAATAAGAAATGCATATCATTGGCTTGTCCTATTATATATCAATAATTTTGAATGTTTATTTATGTCATATAAATCAGAATAGATCAATCTGTTTTGTACAATGAGAATTATTTAGTTATTTTAATGAGAAATTAGAATAAAATTATTTATGTATATGTTTTAACTAAAGTTATTTATTTGTTAATACACAATGTTCATTATAATGCTTTTTTAAATTAAGTTTTATATATTACTAATTTAGTTAAAAGTTCTTTTCATTGTTTATTGACATTTTCGTTAAATTTTAATAATTGAATTTTTTATTGTTGAAACCAATAGTTATTTTATTTTTAGTCAATATTCTATTTTAAATTGTTTGTTTTAATTTTTAATTTGTTATAATAAAATCTATTAAAAAAAATTTTGATTAAATTTGGAGTACAAAATATTGCAAATTATATTTAAAACAAATAATTTTTATTATGTAGGCCTGAATATTTTTTTCAAGATTCCTTATAATTATTTGCTAACTGTCATATTTGTGTATGGTTGCTGAAAAGTTTTAATAATTTTTAAGAGTGCCTTTTAAGAGATAATCAAATGTTGACTAGATTAATTATTTAAACAATTAAAAAATAATGATTGTTCATCATAAATAGTATAGTTATTTTTATTTGTAAAAATGTATTTGTTCTTCTGAATCAAGTAATAACTTATAATACAAATTATCTTAAGAAATAGTGATTGACATATCATCCTCTTTTGTTTAAAATTCTATTTTGAAAGTAGTGGTATATTAATTTCAAATGAAATCATAATTTTTGTTTGTTTTATTTAATAAAACAATTTAACCAATTACTGTACTTTTTATAGGTTTTAGTAAAATTAAATTTATTGCAACCTATTATTGAATTGATGTTCAGTATCTTACGTGAAGAAACCGATGATGATACTTGGTTCCTAGAAGAATATTCTTTAAATCCCATGAATGCTGCTGGTGATTGTATGGCAGCTATTGCTGAAGAAATATCAGCTTCCACTTTCATGCCTATAATGGTAAGTTTATGTATAAATAGGTTTATATTATATGTTTGCTATCCTTGTCTTAAATTATTTGGGTAATGTAGCTTATGGTCTTCGTCTATAGTTTTTCATTTCTGTTGTCTCTTAAATTATTCATTTAGTATATAAATTAAATTAATCTTGCTACATTATTTATACATAGGTTATATAGTATAAAGTTATTTTTTAATGTTAATAACTTTTAATTTAAAAATATTTTATGTTTTTTGATTTATTTGATTGAACCATTTTTTAATTTAGATTAAATTGATTGACTCAGCATATACTAGTCAAGATCCTAATGCTCTTAAAGCAGCGTATATGACAATGGCTTATGTATCAGAAGGATGTTCTGAATATCTAAAAAAGAGTTACCTTAAACAGTTTGTAAGTGCTATTAAAATGGGATTAAACAGTTCAAATGAAATGGTGAAATCCGCAGCTATGTATGCTTTGGGCGAAGTTTCTCAGTGTGTTCAAGTAAGTAAATTTAAAGATTATCATGTAACTAGTATTATTGATAAGTTAAATTGATTTACACAATTTATTTGTAATTTTATTTAGCCTCAAGTTAGTACTTATGCTTCTGAAATACTTCCTGAGCTATTAAAAATGTTTAAAGAAAAGTTAATGGCTGAATATACTAAGTCAGAGTGCAGTTCTGAAGTGCGTATGATTTTCTATGCACTTGATAAATTCATTGACAGTATGGAATGTGGAATTGAAGAATATTTACCAGAAATGACTACTCTTGTATTGGATATAATAAGAAATGATCAATGTTGTGTTGAACTAAAGGATAAAGCGATTACGATTATGTGTAGCATTGGTAAATTAATTTTTGTTTTAAAATAAATAGGTTTTTTATTTTCAATAATGTACTATTTTATATTTAGTTAAATCTGGTGGTGATTCTGTTGCCCCTTACTTTATCCCAGTCATGGAAAACCTTAATGTTTATCTTACACCAGGAATAGACGAAAAACACGAAACTCTACAGGTTATGGTAATACGTAAGTGTAGTTTATATTATATATGATATATATTTATAATTCTTTCATAGTAATTTTATCATTTTTAAATAATATTTTAGAATTACTATCTGAATTTGTGGATGCTCTTGACCCTAAGGTATTTGAACCTTATTTGGATGCAAGTTTGAAATGCGGATTGGCTTTATTAGAAGCTGCAAAAGATGACCAACCTGAAGTTCGTGCAGTATGTTATGGTCTCTTTAGTACTGTGGCTAAAACATCTATTGATCATCTGGTACCCTATATGGATGTTGTAATGCAAAATGTTTTAATGAGTTTGAATAATAGCTTACTTATCAATAACTGCTTAAGTTTGGAGGTATTTTTAAGTTTATTTTTAATTAAACCATTTGTATTTTTCCCCGAGCAAATAATTTATTTCATACAATATATTCAACATTTCAGAAGAAAAGTTTTAATGCTTATAACAGTGATGATGACAAAGATGAATCTATAGCAACTGATGATGATGATGATGATGATGGTGGTAGCAACGACGCTGATAGTGATAATTGTAAGAACCTAATAAATTTCATTTTTGTTTTGGTGAATTTTTAACTATTTTTTAATTATTTGTTAATTTTAATAGGCTATATTGATGCTCATGTGATGGAAGAAAAAGAACATGCTTGCCGAACAGTCGCTCAAATTGCTAATATAACTGGGTATAAATTTATAATTATAATTATTTATTGACCTTTGACCATGTCCATGATTTTTAGAAACACATTCTTTGGGTAATTTTTTTTCAAATGATTTGTTCTAGCATTTTTTTAATGGGGGGAGATATAGTTTGAAAATATTTTTATTTATTTATATTTTGTATAATAATGATTATTTTCAATAGTTAAACATTCATTTTTTGTTTGCAAACTTATTAATAACTATCCTCCCTCATTAATCTTTGTATTTCTGTTGAATATATTATATTGGTAACTGGACAAGTCTATTTAATCTATTCTAAAATGACAATTATAATTAAAAACTACTTGTTTTTTTAGAATGTATTTTGTATAAACACTAAATAATAAATTTAATTTACCTCTAATAAGGAATGTAAAATTTTTAAACATTAAAATAAGTGGGAAAATCTTTAAAAGTGTATTTGCGATAAATTTATTTCGTGCAGGTGGTCTAAAGTTAAATATTTGGTAAATAATAAATACATATGAAAATAGTTGAAAATTAATTATAAGCATGTTTGTTTTTAATTAGGGAAAATTTCTTACCCTATTTAAATAGTAGCTTTGAAATTATAACAAAGTTACTAGATGAAGATGATGAAGACACTATTGATTCTGTACTTGAAGCATACGGACAACTTTGTATAAACTATTCAGCATTACCTGACAATGTGGGCCAAGAGAGTAAGTTTAAAATATTTTTTTTTATATCAAATAATTCGTGTTTGAAATTTCAAAATAATGTGACATAGATATAAACAATAACAATTATTTTTCATTTTTTATTATATTCATTCATTAACCTTCTACCATGAGCATGGGTAATTTATTACCCCTTATGTTAGGACTATTATTCTATTCTGTTTATTTTTATTAGCTGTCATCTAATCTAGATTCCTAAATATAGTTTTGGGCATTTTTATTAATCAGTCTAATATCAAGAGCTCTTATAAAGTGGTGTGATAAATTACATTTACAGCTATTTCATTTTTGAAAGTAATTTTCTTTTCATTTTCACCAACATTAAATTATTTTTTTATGAACTTGGGAATATTTAAAAAAAAAATACGAGAAAAATCCTCAAACCCATAAGAAATCTAATTATTGTTATGTTCACTCAACTGATTAGAGATCATTATGTCCATGTAATGGTCAAACGTAACTAATTTTCTCTTCTATACATGAATCAATTTTTGCAATGATGTTTATTTTGCTAAATTGTTGTTTGATACATTGATTTTATTTTCATCAGCTTTAGAAAAAGGATTGGAACATTTTTTGAGCTACGGAGAAAAAAAAATTCAAGAAGATGGATTAGAAGCTTTGGATACTGTTTTTCTAGATGTTTTAGCTCAAATGTTGAAAGAAATTAAAGTTAAAATGATTAAATATGCTGAGCCAATTATGATACTTGCTAAAAATATTTTATCATCAAAAGTAAGAAAAATATAAAGTATTAAAATACAGTCACTGAATATTTTTAGGATTAACTAAATATTTCTATTTGTTATAATTAGTTGTGTTCAAGTTTTAATTTTTAATTTGCGTATAATTTTAGATAGGAGATGGAAATATTCCTGGTGAGTTGGACGAGTTAGATAGTGAAAACAATGAATTGGCTATAGAATACGCTGGCAATGTCGTTTCAAATTTAAGTTATGTTATTCCGCCAAAAGCTTTTTCATCATATTTTATCATGTTGATGCCTTTACTAAAGAAATTAATGGTAAATTTAATATTAAACAATTTTAAAATGTCTAAGAACAATATTGATTATTGATATTTGTAGTCAAAAAGTTCATCTGATATATTACGAGCTACGGGTTTAGCTATAATTGGAGAATCTATAAAAGGTTTAGGAGAAAATGCAAGTGAAATATCTGAACTTATGTTTTCACTTGTTGTACCACTCTTAGAGGATGAAGATGACTCTGTAAGAAATAATGCTGTATTTGCATTAGGAGAAATTGCTTTTTATGGCAAAGAATCAATATACAAGTTAGTATTCAATACGGTTATAAATTATCTTTTATTTTAATTTTTTTTTATGTTATGCAATTATATAGGTACTATCCTTCGATATTAAATACTTTTTCTGAAGTGGTTACCAAAGAACAGCGATCAAAAGTATTGGACAATGTCTATGGAGCTATAGCGCGTATGATAATTACAAACATTGAAGGAGTACCCCTTGATCATGTAAATATTTTTTTAACTTTTGCTAATTTTGGTGCTGAATCATATATTAAATTAATGCTCTGCTAGATATTTAATAACAAACCTGTCATATTTGTGGTTAAAACATTTCTAGTGAGAAAAGCATCATCCTAAGATCAGTAGTTCTCTACTGGTGTTTGGCTGCACACTAATATGCCATACCAGCCGAATTTGCTTTATATATGCTGTAACGTGCCACGCAAGGTATCGTAACAGCTACTTAATCACTCTTCAATCCTTACGACGATGTGATGGTTTTTTAAATAATCAACAACTTTAATTTAATTTAAATATACTTTATTGGATATAAACGATATTTGTTCTAAGTCCTTAGATGTTATTTAACTTTGACTTGACCTTTAACTTGAGAATAATTTTAATAGTGGACACACTAGCGTGAAGGTGCTCAGTGTTCCTCAGCCAAAACTCGTCTGCTCTGGTATTGATTCTGGGTTCCTTATATATCCCCTTGTTCCCTTGTTATTCTCCTCTGGTGGTCTTTTTGTTAAATATGCAACGGACATTTAATTGATGAATTAAGTAAATATAAGATTCAAAGCTGTTTTAAGTATCTAAAAATCTAATCTAAAAGAAGTAATTTTCATTTTTATATTTATCACACCTTCGCCTTTCAAATCGGTCCAATTTTTTGTTACAAGGAGGATTCTGTCTAATAGAGGATCTGTTATGGAGAGGTTTTACTGTATTACCTTTAATCTAATGAATGTATCATTGCTTATTATCCGTACTAATAATTTTATTTGATTATCCGTCTTAATCATTATTATGTCTATTTATTCGAGTTAATCAATTATTGTAAACATATTTAATGCATTTAATTTAATTATTTTAAGGTGGTTCCTGTTATGATCAAGTACCTTCCATTACATGAAGACTTTATTGAAAACTTGACTGTTTTCCGGTGTTTGGTGTATTTATATGAAATTGGCAATCAGTATATGGTTGCTCTGTCGGAACTGGTGATTAAGGCATCATTGATCACATTGCGTGATAAAAGAAAATATTGCGAAAACGGTATTATTAATAAAATATAATTTTTAGTTAAAATTAATGAGTATAATATTAAAAACTAAAAATTACATTAATACTTGGCTTGGAGTTTAAATTAATTGAAATTACATATTTCGTTAAACGGTTATCTAAATAATAAAATTGTTATTATTACCTTTAAAATTTACACAAACACGTAGTTTTTGATATATATTTATAAATTTTATGCTTACGTGTTGAAATCAAAAATCATTCTATCTAAATGTTTATTTTGTATTTTTATAGAAGCTAAAGAAGAAATTATTAAACTTCTGCGCATGTACAAGAGAGATTTTCCAGATTTAGCTGTGCCACTTCCAGAAGATTTATCTAAGTTATACAGCGAAATATAATTGCAATTTAAAGAAAAAACTATATAACAACTTAAACACCTATATTGGTTTCAAAATAATGATTATTTTTTTATATGGTCTTTGATATTTTATTTGTAATGCATATTAAATTTAAACATTTTGTTGAATTAAAACTTTGAATTAATTAATTAAATAACAGTTAAGATATGTCTATAAGTTACCTAATAGCAACGCTGGAATAGATGATACTAATTTTTTAAAACTCATTGAGCCTATATAGAGTTAAATTCAAGTTTGAAATTATCAAAACGAACATACCAAACATAGATAATACAATTTGAAAAAAATCAAGTATTTATATTAATTAATCGCTTACAACTTACGTATTTTAATTCAATCAATAGTATGATTCAAGTAAATTATTATATTATTTTATTCTATTTTTAACAAATATTATTTTTATATGATTAATATTAGGAATACAATTTATTTAATGTGACAATATATTGAATTAATCGATTTGTATTTGCTTACTTATGGATAACAATTTAACTTGTTATGTTAGAAGTTATTATACATAAAAAAAGCCCCTGTTGGGTGTAATTTATCATTAACTTTTTAACTTGTTAATGCCCAGCTTTGCTTAATAGTGCTACCCTATACACTGTTACTATATTGTAAAATATAGTTTTTTGTTTTCCTCTAAAATATTATGTAGTTATGTGGCTTATGAATGTCGACTACGAGAAAATTTTTATGATCATAACTTGTTTTTTTAATACCTTTATATAACACATTCTAGTTACCAATTGATTTTGTGAAATTGGTATTTACTGTACTCGGACAATATATTTTGTATTAATTGTGAATTTATGATTTTATATGTACAAAAATATCAAAATATGAAACGCGAATGAAGCACTCAATTAATGAATTAGTGTTTTTATAAATTCAGTAGTAAGCTAAAGATATTAAACTACCTCTAGTTTTGAGTAATGCTGTCGATAAACTCATGAAGCAGATAGTTTTAAAACTACAACGACATTCAAAGTATTTAATTATACGACACGGTAGTGATGTTTTATATTATTTTATGGTCGCGGTCATATTTAAATAAATATAGATGGCGTTTCTATCATTTAAAGAATACTAATAATGATGTGTTAAAGTTTTGTAGAGCCATTCGTATTAGTCACGAAGAAAAACATATTTACTGATGAAAATAACCGAAAGGTCTTCATTTAAAAAATTGTTGTTGATGGCAAATCGTTTAAATAATTTTTTAGCGTTCACACATATAAAGTCATCAATTTCCTTTTCTAATAACTTGTTTACATTTTTTGTAGATATAATTAAACATTGTACATTTGAAGTTAATTCTGATGTACATTCCTCTTGTTTAGAGCATAAACCGTTTTCTTTTTTAGTTTCTAGTGGCACAGCATCATTGAATAATGCAAATGCACTTAATTCTGCAGATAAATACCACAAGTGACCACAAAACTTTTTAACTGTATTCCGAGATATATCTTTATCTATAGAGGTATAATTCAAAATACTTTTTATAAAATTCAAGTCCTGTAAAGGTGCTTTGATTGAAGATGGTGAGTTAAACCATACTTTTATGTATAATCGCACAATAAGTATATATATATTTTTACAGTTTTCATAATATTGATTTTTAGAAAAAAGTGTCGTGTTGGTGCAGTTTATCATTTCCCATCTAAAAATATTTGCTTACAGATCTTTTTAAATCGTATCAAGCATAGTGTAATAATTGGTAAGTGCGCGGATAAAATTTGAAGTCAATATTTTCAATATTCTCGTTTAATCAACAGTAAGAAAAACAAAATGATGGTTGATATCACAAAGAATAAGTACCATAATAACTGGTAGATTTATAAAAATTATAAATAAAACAAAAGTTTTTATAATTTAATGACATACATAACTCTACGTTTTATCAGAAACGTAAATATTTTTTTTTCCAAACACCAAAATAACATTAATATATAATATGTTAAACAATTAATAGTTATCCTTATCAAAAAATGTATGTAAAAAGTGTTGATTGCGATTGTGACAATTTCAAAAACACAATGGTTACAAAATACAAATTGTTTCGTAAATTACCTAAGTACTTTTAACAGTAAATCATATACTCAATGGTCACATATTATTTTATACGTATAACGTGTTTATAATGTATCGTAAACAATTCATTAATTTAGTCGGTTTTTGTTTTTATTTCTTCTGAAGATGGTTCTAGTTCTACGACATCTTCATCAAGTCTACTCCGATCTACAGGATACAACCTAATACAATACAAAATTTAGTTATTTTTAAATTTTTATTTTCATCATAGCTTCACAATGTTTTTACCATCTTTGGTAGATATAAATAAGAAATACTATATCATCTCTGAAACAAGCCAATCGATGGGCAGTCGGCATTGGAATGATGAATGCAAATAAGTCGTCAATGAAAGTATTAAATGCCTGAAAAACATAAATATTATTAATAAACTGTACTTTTATTTACTGAGTCACTGAATTTATTGAGAACTCACTTTATACATGAATGTTTTCCAAGGAAGATGTGCTACTGACTTGAGTCTATAGTTGATAAAAAGTTGAGGTAACATAAATAGAAAACCAAATGCATAAACTCCATTGACGAGACTTTTAATACACCAAGAATACCAACTAAAAAGATAGAATAAAATTTTAGAAAGTGATTTAGAATTTAGGCATATCAGACTAGCTTATATCTAACTTATTTTTCCATATTAAAAATACTACTAATTTTTGGAGCTTGAGCTACATTGAATATTATTATAGTGATAAAATAATTTGTATAGTTTATAATTAAAAAAATATAACTATAAGCACATTAGTTGGATTAAATATTTACATTTCATAATCAATATCTCTAATTTCAAAACTATTAGAGGGAGAATTTTAGAATGTAACTTTTAATTAGTTTCAGAAAAATTATAACCGTAGAAAAAACTTAGAAATAACTCTTTCTTAAAAAGTATTGTAAAAATAGTAATGGAACCTTAAAATGTTTACGTCTAAAGCTCTTGGTTGATTCGTACACTTAGAATAATTAAATTATACTAAGTAAAGAAAAATTAATTTCATTTTTATTTATATTTTTTTGATTATTTTGATATTTTGAGTTGACATGCTTAATTTAGATAAATTAATTAAATTGTTTAAACCTTTTTTGTGGTTCATAGATAAGCGAATAGACGGCTGCACCAGCACATAAAGGATATAAAACATAGGACAGATATTTCATAGATTCAGCATCAAACTTTTTGGTGTCTTCTTCAGCACGATTTAGGTTCAATTGTTTTAATTTAAGATTTTTCCAATCTATTGGTATGATTTTAAACACTTTCCAAATCTAAAAATGTATTAATAATAATTAAAGAAAAATACATGCTATGCATCAATTATATTTGTTATAGTTACCTCAATTATGGAACTGATTACACTTGGTACAATGATTAACATTGAAGCTTTTTCTTCAAACAAATATAATAATACAACGCTTTGACTGAATGCCCGCCATAGAACAAGACGGGACGATAATCCAGCCATAGATTTTCGTGATCGCCAAAATGATATATCGTTTTTAAAAGCCAGGAAATCAAATAAAATCTATATGCGATAATTATTAACTAAATTAACTAAATCAATAAAATAAAACAAGTTTTTATCTTACATGTATAAATGCAACAATGATTGAAATTAATAATAAATAATGATTGGTATCAAAAATAGCTTTGATTTCATCGATATCTTTATTCTTGAAACCAAATTGTTGCATTGTAACCATGGCCAATTGAGTTTGTGTTAATATTCTAAAACATATAAAGCGTTCATAAAATGTTCGATAACGTAATTAATAGTATGTTAAATTCATATGCGTATAATTATTATACTTTTAAATATATGTATAAAAAATAATTATTTATTTATTAAGTTGAAAACTAGTTTACATACATCTTTATTTTTGAGTTTGATAAATTCATATGAACAAATACATGTGGATTAGGTATTACATATGAACAATGTTGAATAATCATGATATTAAACATAATATTGTGCTTTTATCTTTATAATTCACACTATGTATGCATAAAAGAATACATTTTACATATATTTTAATCAAACATAAATATTTTAAGAAAAAAAAAACTAATTCAAACCATAATAATAATATTTTTATTACCTGAGTCCTGCGTAGCTTAATGGTTCATAACGTAATAGAATGGGTACATGTGAAGTATTTTTGTTAATTTTTGTAACATTGTAGGAACGATCTTGAAGAGAATTATGCAAAAATATAGGCAAGTATTCTTGATTTTTTTTATACAACCTGAAATAATTTTTTTAGATATTAAAAATTTTAATATGATTTTAAGAATATTGAACATATTTTGATTTGAACAGTATTCTAATATAGAAATCAATTATATTTTGTTCAAATTAATAATCCATTGAGTTGTACATTATTTTTACCTTATATATTGATAAATGTCACTAGGTAAATGAATCTGAGATATGTGTATTGGTTCTGTTAACATACTAACTGGTAATACTGCCTTCACATGTGTCACTGGTTTTTCAGCATTTGTTTTTACATTTTCCCCGTCTTGTAGTAATTGAAAAGCTTTGTATTCAGGTTCTTTGTAAATAAACATGGGAACTAAAGTGTATACAGTTTCGGGGTCAGTTAAAAATTTGGTCCATTTATCATCAGAATATCGTAGTTCTTGAGCTTTACTCAAAAACACATGAGCATACAATGTTCCATTTCGTTTGGTTATTTTTGGTAGTTCGACATTCATCAACCTTATGAAATAAAATCAACATTATAATTGCTATTTATAATTTGTGAATTTTAAAATAATTATGTGTGTATATAATATTTTTACTTTTCATAAGTCTCATTATAACTTGGTAACAGAAAATTGTCTACATATAGAACTTCTGATCCTCGAGGGTTTGAATGTGAAGAAACAAATATGTTCAGCTATGAAACAAGTACAAAGAAATATCGCTATTGAATTGAAAAATACATAATTAATAAAAATACATACTTCCAAGTTAGGTTTCCGAAGTAAATAAGATTTCAAACATAGACCTTCAATAGTACACGATGGTGGTTGTACCATTACCCATATTGAGTAAAAGAGATTAGCAAGGTATGATATAAATAATACAGATACAATCGTAGTAAACGAGGGCAATTTCATAATGAATCCTGAAAAAACAATAAGTTTTATAGATAAAGATTTTACATGAGATATCTATTACCATAATTAAGATATACTTACAATTTATTGTTTTATTTCTTATGCATCATAGGCAGGTAGCACTAATAAATGATATACTTGTACTTCGATTAATTAAATTTGAAAAGAAAAACGATGAACCCAATAGGATATTTTGTTGTCAATCGTAAAATCAAAAATAATAAGTATTCAGGAACCATGCATACATTTAGGATTTCATTAAATCCAACATTTAGACCTAATCTAACTAATGTGATGACGTAGGTAATGTGACTTGGTAGTTGCAGTAATGAATAAAAGCAGAATTTTGAATTTAAACTCGTGTCGTACAACGATAAAACTGTTTTAACTCGTGATTAGTGATTATATAGGTACACCGATCCGGCATACATCATCATCATATTATTATTATTTTTATTGGTATTTTTTTTAACACGCGTCTTATCAAAACACCGGTATCAGTATTATCACTGCGGATTGTGCAAAGATAAATTATCTTATTTGTGGAATAAAATGGAATATCTATTTTTTCACAGTGTTCCGTGCAACCATAATTTTCCCCTGCAGAGGGGATGACTGGCACTGTCCCGTGTGAACTCGAGGAACCAGTACTCGGCCCAGCACTGGGACGAGTAAAATGAGCGAGCGAGCGAATAGAAACCGTTTCTGTTCACTGGACCATAGATTAAATATACCATAGATAGTATACCATGGGTATAGGGAAAATGGCCACCAATTTATTTAGTTTAACAATACTTCAACAGATGGCTCTGCTTGTTTCGTCAATCAGTTATTTGAAAAATATTTAAAATAAAATTACTCCAGAAGTTTAGATGGTTTATATCCACTTTAGGTACGTTTAATGTAATGATGGGAATAATTGAATGATTTAGAAAATCGAGATATTATAATAATCGAGTAATTCATTCGATTATATACAATATTTTTTAATTTTTTTAAATGTTTGGTTTTTTAACACACAAAATTTTTTTAATTTTTAAGTGTATAAATATGTGCATATTTAACAATAATTTTTGCATAAAAATCCGGGCTCGTGACGCGCGAAAGTACAGTTATTCTCAAAACTACAAAAACGGGAAAGTCGGGTTCCAAATATTACTTCAAATGACTTAAAATAAATAAGGATTTGTTTCATTTTTCATTCGAAGTTTATCGATATCAAAATGTGGCGAATAGTCTTTGTAAATAATATTTTGATTTATGACTAATAATAAGGAAGAGACAAAGAATATTATAAAATATATACTTGTTTGGCATTAACAGCAGTTTCCCGAAGGAAAAATTGTAATAATTAATAGTTATTATTGCATTCTACATTTTTTTTTTTTTTTTAATCTGTTAAATGTTGTAAATTATGTTTTTTAAACTAACATGATATTACCATGAATATTAGATTTTGTTCTTTCAAATACTTGAATTGTGGCAATGTTTGGTTAGCATTAAATTTAATCAGATGGTGGCGAAAAAGGAATTTGTGAACTTTATTTACTTTTTATACAGAATTACGGTATAAAGTTTATCGAGAAACAATGTAGTTCTTTCTATGTTTTCAGTGGATCATTATCAAAGTCTGTACCGACCTTATATTAATATTTAGGTCAACATATTAATCTTATTTTACGAAAAAAAAAAAAAATGTTTTATTTCAAACGTAATTTACTTACATTAACAGCTATAATCGTAATAATGTTTTATTTCGATACAATTAATGGTAACAATTATAATTTACTTAAGCCATGTACATGTACCTATAAAAAAAAAAATATTTATAACTTATTAATTCTTAATATTTAACAGTTAAGATTTCGTTTAGAGATATAAATGTTGGAAATTTACAGGAAAACGTGAATACGATTTTATCTGAATATTTACTAATATACTAGTAATATAAACTCATACTACTTATCAACTAAAAATCGAACTTTGTATAACCTAACTTGTATCTGTCACTAAACTTTTTTTTCTTCATCTCAATATCATCTATATCAAAAGATAGACTTGTATAATATCATAATTGACAAGACAGTTAACTATACTCATAATTTTTAAGATCTATTAGACCTGAAAGGAAGGTACTATATTAATACATTTCTTTGGGTTAGATCAATGTTTCTCGAATAGAGTAATCAAAGTTTGTTTTTTATTTTTTTATTATTCACATGTATATTATTTGATATACTCGTGAATCGTAGTAAATATATTTTGTTTTTGTTCCAGCTGCTACTCTGAACAGTCTGAACATGATTCCATGCGCATGTAGAGGTAATACAATTATTAAGTATTTGTTTTTTTTTATTTTGGCTTCATGTTTTCAGAATAAAATCTTTTCGTGTGATACTATCAACACTATTGGGATTGTATCTTGTTGCATGACAGAAAAAGGGGTTTCACCCTTTTTAAAATAAGGTCTTAACATTATATTGTTAACACTTGTTTATAATTATTTAAATGTTTTGACAGAAAAGTTAAGAAGTATGCAATTTAAAGGTAAATTCTATCAAGTTATTTCTACATAGAAGTATTTCGTTCTGTCGATTTTTTTGCCTTTGCTTTTTACATTATAGCGAAATTAAAGCATTAAGTATTTTATTTTTGACTGTTATAATCTATATTTTTCGTACTTTATATTTAATTTCTAGGCATATGGAAGACGGATAAGACAATTTTGATAAGTACGCCAAAAGAACACGATATATTTAAGTTAAAATATGTTATTTTTTATAGAAAATTGTAGAGAAAGAAAACATTAATTTTCTGTCCCCTGTCTGTTACATCTTAGAAATGTAGACGATATACGATTTAACGTACTAATTGATCAATTTATTGAATAAGAATTTTGTAAACAGATTTAGATTTACTATTTTTCCACTTTTTTACATTTCCCCTCTTCTAGTAGTTTTTAAATTGATTTTAATGCGATTTATATGAATAAAATTAAAAATGCTAGATGTATATCGTGCAGATTTATAATGGCTGATTTTATTTATAGATTTGAATAATTTTTTGTAATGTAAAATAATGCCAAAAAGTGTATACAGTGTACTCAGCTAATTTTCATTTGTTGAAATTACATTTTATCGTTTAGTTACTAATAAAAAACTTTGCAAACAATGCCATTAGACATATATAACATATTTATGTTATTTTAACGGAAATACGAATATTGTTAGATCAAATTTCATCACTGGATTTTTCGTATTTGTTACGATTTACGTATTTAAACATGGTCTTAGAAGATGTCTTTTGTGACTATGGACCGTGAGACCTGAATTAATTAATAGTTACCTCTATTTTCCTTCATGGTATATTTATTTACATTTTTTGTATACAAAATGGTAAATAGTAATTATGATTCTAATTTTTCAAATGCTGTTGTAGGTTATATAAAAGACAGTGAAGAAGATGGTAAATACAATTTAGTAATTTTAAGTACTATGTTCGACACCGACGTAGAAGAACAATAATTGGGAAACTTATGGATTGTTCGATGCGGCCGCCGCGTCTATTTTAGATTTGGATATTCTTATTTGCAGGAGGGAATTTAGGGACTGTGTCTCGGAAGATACTATTATATTATATTATTTATTATATTACATAATCAGATTACATTATTCAGACACCATATATTATAATATTTTACATTAAAAAATTTGATTATTTCATATGTAAGTAATATATTATTGTTACTTTCTTAAAATATTAGCTAGCTAATTTGATATATTGATTGGGGTACAATATGACCATTAAAATATATCAAGGACAATTTGATAACACCAAATAGGATTATGTCAGAAGTAATACTTGATTTTATAACTTTTTACAGTATTAAATAGTGCTTACAAAAACTTTCTTGGTGATTTACAAAAATTGAACGGTATGTGTTTTAATTTATGAGCGAAAAAGCATTTTATTTTCAAGTGAAATAATCGAAATTCATTTATTCACAATGTTTTTTTTTTAAAACTCGAAAAGAATATTCATAATTTATATTCAGAATGATTTCTATAAAAATATATTTTTATTTTATTTTTACCTTCTTTCTTAACTAAAATAATGCCATTACATTACGTTGTGTATTAAATATTAGGTTATTAATAATTGAAAATTTAATTTTATTAAATTAAATACTCAACGAATTTTTATCATATTATTATCTATTTGATGTGCTTATTTTTTCAGCCACTAAAAAGTCAAAGAATATTATCTATGGATTTTGTTCGTGTGAAGGTAACATACTAGTGTATTTAATCATTTTAATCCTTAATCGCATATTTATTTACATAAAATTTATTTTATAACCTTTATCAAACCTCTTTTTACTTACTATAATATTTAAAATCTATAAATACCAACATATTTTATAGTTTTAACTTAAAGAATAACAATTTAAACGATTTAATCCTTTACACAATTCTGCATGCTCATGCAAAGTAATTATGACCACTGTTAAGTTGTATTTTAATTTTGGACACCAATGTTTTTTAATAGTATTGCTTAAATACTTTGGATTTACTGGTAAGTAGTTTAATGAAACAATATTTGTGTTGGAAACAGAATCATTAAGAACAGATTTTTGAATTATTATAAGGCTCATTACGAATAAAAGTACAAAGAGCAGAAAGAATTCCCCAAAACGTTTGTAAGAATCTAAGATAATCTAGATTAATTCTAAATTTATCAAGTAAAATATGGAAGTGTGGAGAGATCTAGAGCCGCCCCTAAAATTTCGCCTTTTCAATCACCTGCTTACTCTGCCTGTAGAGTAACCCGATGCTGTCGACTTCTGATCATTTAATTATCTTGATGTATACACTTGGACACAACTAGAGTCAAATTTCTGGGAGGGGGGGGGGCTAAAACCCAAACACAAAATTAAATATTAATACAAGCAAATTGTGAAGGACGCATTCCTCTATTACTTCTTTTTTTTTTCAGGAAATTCAGATGATTTAAATTTCACCGTAACTAGTAAGTACAGAATTTGTTAAATGTGAACTATGAAAAGTATTCATTATATGAAATGGGAGATAAGAAAAATTTTAAGCAATAATATAATGATAATAATAATAACAATAATATTACAGAATTATGTTTTTTTCATGAATACTTCGTTATTTAGTTATTTTATGTGTTATTATGTTTGATTAAATTTAACCGGGGGTTTTGATTTATAAAAATTTATAACGTTAGCCCACAGCTTATATAAGCTACAAGTATATAATCAAATTAGTAAAAATTGGAAAGGATTGGTGGAAAATATATTATAATTCTTAAAATATGCTTTAAAGAAATGCAAGTTCATCAAATTGTTTTTATACTTTCGGATTCATTTTAACTAAGGAGTCCTCCCTGCATTTAGTTTTGTAAATAATCTAAAATAATAATATTTATACGTTATACTTACTTACTTAATTGTTAATTTAATTTTTGTTTTAGAGGAAATAAGCCGTGGATCTTGTAAGTTTTATTTTGTCATTTCGTGAAATAAAGTATTTTAAGTATTAGGAATTGTATTTTATATGAGATTTTCAAAACTAGCTTAATTTGATACCATGTGGATAACCCTTTTACAAGTATAGTTTTGTATTCTCAACCTTACAAATAATTGAATAGAATGAAAATATTCATTAGTCATTACACATTATATTATTATTGTTATCGTATTAATTTTCATTTTTCATTTCATGAAAATATCAAAACAGCTGAAGGTGTGTATTGATTTTGGTTCACCTAATATTGATTATGGCAGGGGCGGCATTCACATGATATCTTCATGGGGGGTTTTATACTTATAAATATATAATTAATATTTATTAATTTTATATAATAAGATATTTAATGAATATTTTAATATACAATAAATACGACGTCACGTGAATATATATTTACAGTGATTTTAATTGAAGCTATTTAAATCAGCCGATGAGTGATAATTTTTGAAAATCCGTTACATTCCTTTTTTAACAGTATTTCTTTTTCTCAGTCTTAGATACATAAGTCGGAATAAACTGAAAATACTTACTACGTGGTATATTATTATCATTATATAAGCCTGAAATTTTTTTTTATTCCATGTCAATATCATCAGAAATCGAGGGTATGTATTACTTTTAGAGTAATCACTGCTTATGGCAGTCGGCTTCACGAGTTTTTATTTACATTCAATTATAATGAAAATATTTATCATACAGTATACTATTATCGTTTTTGTGAATTTGAAATTTTTTTTGTTTCACGTTTTAGAAGCTTCCAGTATGTATCAGTTTTGGTGAAATTATTGTCCACCTGAAAATTAGCTTCTTGTTTTACTACCATGGTTTATGATACGTATTATGCTGTTTTTTAAACCGCGACACGAACTAATCGAATCGTAAAAAAATCTTAGAAATATAATTTTTAGAAGTTACGAGTGCGTTATCGAATGCGGTATTATAATAATATTAGCGTTATATATTTATTATAAATAAAATCAGCGGAATATAGTTTTTAATTAGCGGAAAATATATTGTGTATTTGCAACAGATTATTTACAGAATTAGACAATGATGTCGGAGGTGTCTTTCAAAAACAATATTTAACAGATGTTATATTATATGTTTTTTCTTTCTTTTTAGAATTACCAGGCAAATACCTAGCATATTTCTCTGACACAAGTAAAACAGGTATGTTGAATGAATTTTAAATTTAAAAAATGAAATCGATAAGAATAAAAATTATTGTGTAGCTATTAGATAAATCTGTATAAATTCACATCATTTACAAAACACTCGGGAGGTGTTAAAATTCTCTATAATATATAAAATATATATTCGTATAACGTCTTTTATTGTTAATTTTATGGATTGATTTTTCTAACGGAAATCCGGCTTGAACCGCGTGAACGTAGGTACGAGTAACGTAAAAATAAAAGTAATTTTAGTCCATCATAATAAATAATGCCCAATCTTTAAATATGTATATGAAACAATCATTAAAACATTTGAAGTTTGTATGCATATCAAAATTCAAAGTTTCGAAAATTAAACAAAAATTATCATTGGTCGACCGCGGTGCGCTGTTTAAAAATGTAGAATTAGTGGTTTTTTTTTTTTGTTTGACTATACATAGAATAGAGGATTTAAGAACCTTTTAAGTATAGAAACATATATTTGGGAGAAACTAACATACGAGTTATAAATTAACTGAAATTGGTCAAACCGCTTGGTATAAAGTTAATCATAATAATGGTATTGATTTACAATCTGTGATGGTTATTTTATTGTAAACGTTCTATGTTTACTCGTATACTTGTCGATTGAATAAAAATCAACAATGAGATTTTTTTATTTTTGACAGCTCTAAGTGGTATGTATTTTTCCATGTAGTTTTTATTATTATTATTATTTTTACAGTAATTTGAAGTTTGGTTATTTCTATTCGAGATCTTTATCTCTGTTTTTTGAATTTATTGCCATTAATAAATACAAAATCGAAATATTTTGCCAACTTTCGTGTTTCTTTATGAATTTAATTCAGAAACACTGCTTGGTGTAGATTTAACGTGAAGTCGACACACACAGTTCGTAACAGTTCTTGTGTTTTGACTGATTGACGTTATATTTGTCGACCCAGTAAAAATATAAACCAATAATAGCATAATTTTTTTTTTTCATACCCAGTTAAAAACAGTACGTATTTTTTCAATATTGATTTGTTTTTATTAGATTTATACTAATTGTGATAGGTGATAATAATATCATATAATTAAAAGGTACCTACTTTGGTACTGGATATATGATATATGTGGTTATATTTTATCTTGTGATTTATTTTTATTTAATATTAACATTTTCAACGAGCGAAATAATTAAGTCAAATAACCTCATCCCAAAAAGGGAATTCGAAATTATGCGTTTAGGTATCACGATACCCGCCCTCGGAAAAAAGCTAACAATAATTATTAAAAACAAATTTCTATTTTATTTCTTATAGTCGAATAATATTTAAAAAAAAACATCCTACCGTAACCGAATTAATTTATTAATAATATTACAAATCACAAATAGTATTTTATTATAATTTATAATATAATATTATACAAATTAATTCACTTGAGTTAGTATGTTTTTTTTTCTGTTGAACGAAATAACGTCTCTCTGTTTTATTTTTCTTATTCTAAATTTTGATTTTAGGTGAAATTATTTTAGAAGGCTAAATTATACCGTGTTTAATAGTCAGATTAAACTCATAGAAGTAGACTCCAGTAGATAATATCGGTAGATTTAACAGTAAAAAATAAAATAGGAACTTGTTTTTAATTTTTGTTTGTTTTTTTCCGTAGGCGGATATTGTTATTATTTAACACTCGTTAACACTCGCAAAACAGTTTTGTTTTATATTTTATACTAATTAATATCTAGTTTTTTTGTTCACTCGATAGCAATAAGTAAGTTTTTTTCGTTATTAAAGTAAATTTGAAATTTTTAATTACGACATTTTTTCTAATATAATTTTTGGAAATAGTACAGTTAATGAAAATTTACCGTTAAACCGATTTGTGCTGGGGTTTTTTTTTAATTTTAATTTTGGTAATATAACCACTTTGGTCTTTATGACGAAGGTAAAACGGGTTACAGGTCATAGTTTTTTCGAAATTTTATGTGTCAAAATGTCTTTTATTGAAATAATTATTTAATCATAATAATAAAAAAATTTTCAAACTCTGTTTTCATCATTAAATATTTATGAAAATCAGTACTGAATGTTGTACGATAAACCTTTTAAATATTTTAGAGCTGTTGTTTCGAAGCGATTTTCCATGATTTGTCTTATTAATATATCTTATGATTTTTATTTTTTTTCATCTTGGCAAAATAAAACGGTTTTTCGACGACACGCGATTTTGAACGTTATTAAAATGTTAAAGATATTTTGACTCGCCGGTAAAACAATGACGTAATATTTTCAGTAGAATATCGTATCTTTGTTTTTGATTCGTTGGTAACATAACTAAAAAGTCTACTTATTATTGTATTATTGTAGTATTGATTTTACCAACGTTTTCGATTTTATGTAGTATGGATGATATCAAACGTTTTATGTATTAACAAATATATTTAACATCTTCCAATGGCAGATAACATTTTATTATTCCGGTGCCAACTGTTAATTTTAACATTTCAAATTTGAACGTTAAATTGTGTTGATGACTTTCGAATTATTACAATTTAATAATTCAATAATAATTATACTTAATTTTTATCTAAGCGTGTTTGGTTTAGAATTTAATGCAAATATGGGTTTTATGATTTGTGAAATTACGATATTCTTTTATTCTAGAAACAAATTCAGGTGGTATGTATTTAACAATATTTCGTTTGAGATACATTTCATCAAATATACTATGAAACTACTCAGATCTTCTAAGAATTTTATACGTCTTAAGGAGACATAAAATAAAATACATTTTTGTAAAATAATCAAAAGTGACATTATTCTATTGACCCACAGATTATTAATAAACGAGAACAAAGTTATACTCTAGAAAATTATAATATTTTGTTTATTTTCACGAAATTCGCATAGAAAAATAGAGACAAAAGAGATAACATTATAGTAAATAATATGTTTAATTGTGTTAGTAACTGTGAATTGCAATATTTTCAACTTCAATCGTTAATTACCATCATACACAGGGATTGGAAGGGGAGATTTGTTGTTTTTGTGTACTACGAAAGAAAAGTCTTCTCAAGACGATCGATTCTTCGAATATTCAAAGTACTAAATAAATTCGTTTAAAATTTGGTAAAAAAATATAAAAAATAAATGAAAAATCAATCAGTTTTTTACCATATATATCAACTCTTTTTCGGGTATTAAATATATTGGAATGGGGGAGGCGCGGGCTACTCGTGCCCCCCTTAAATACGCCCCTGTTGAGAAGTTAAAAATTGATAAATTCTATATACTGCGAGTGAATAAAGACTAAAGAGTTATAGATATAATGACGCACGAAATCATCGTTTCCAATTCACTTTGTCTTTTTCGTATTATTCTTCTCATCTTAAACCATATTTAATTAGGTAACTACTAGTATAATTATAATACAAATTTAATATTTTCTAAACAAAATGTCTGTATCATTACCGTATATTTGTTTTCAGACATGACGGTACCTTACTGTGCCTACAGATATGCATACGAAAATTTTTATGGACAATCAATAACAGTATAGATAGTATTCTAGTGAATACAATTTTTTGTTAAAGTTATTTGGATTGAATCGAAAATATTCATAGTAATCATAATAAATATAATTTGTCGAGTCTAATTAATAAAAATAATAATAAACGTATAACGCAGTATTTTATTATTTATTTATTTATTTATAAAACAGTAATTATTATTAATTTTTTTTCCCGTCGCCGAGCCTTTCTTAGCTGCTCGAAATCGAACCGGCCGAACGCTGCAGACGTCTGAAAGCCTAGTTGTATGGCCTCTGGCAACGTAATCGAACCGAAATCGTGCCGGGCAATGGAGTCAGGTAGAATCAAATCACACGGGGGAAACGGTGTGTACACATGTGTTAAATCTTCACGCTCGACACACGCGCGCAGGGAAAATGTGAAAAATATTAATTTTCAAATGTCGAACGCGTATAATGAATACGTTTAACAATGTTTAATCGCGCCGTGATTAGAGTTTTTAAAAAGTATGTGCACAACAGCTTTCAGGTGGAAACGCAGAAGCGAGACGCACTACGAATGTATTTAGGCGTAGATTTGATAGTGTGTATAAGAACAGATATTTATTACTTCGCGAATAAATAATTCGAATACAAATATTTGGCGTGGTCGTGCCTCCGTCGTTGCCACTAGCGGTACCGCCAACAGAGTATAAATGTACGTTCTTCACTCGGTCGTTTCGTCGACGACATAACTTCGAACGCGGTTTAACTTTCTGTTTGACTTCTAAACTATCGGTAAATATTCGGGACGCGTAAATCGGCTTCGTAAAATGAAAATACAATCACACATATACACAATTTACGTTCGAGCGAGCACATGCATTCCTATATATTACTTGCAGCATACGATTTTAATCGATATAAAGATTGTTACCAATATTTAAGTTAAGATTTTCATTCAACTCTTATCCGCTGCACTTGCCAATGCCCTATAATATGAAGTGCATGAAAATCGAATTTTAAAATTTAGAAATACCACTCGAAACAAATCTATTTCTATTAAATTGTGTGCTATATAGATCATTTTACACTTCGTATTTACTTGTGTACAATATTATATGGTACTAATAAGAAAAATAACTTCTTTTTCTTCTACAGATTCTCCGACAATCCCGGAAGATGTTCGGAATTAAAAGCATTTTATTTTACGTCTGTTTTGTGGTGGTGGCCGCGGAGTTCGTGTCTTTATCGCTGGGCATGGATTTAAACGATCACGGCTCAAATGGTTTGAAATTGAACGAAGAAGTCATTGGAATACGATAGACGTTGAGTATGACTCCTGTGTGTTTTGTGTTCAATGTTTATTATTAAAATAATGGTTGAAATTTGTTATACCAGAATTGTTTAAAGTTTATATTTAAGACACTTAACGTTTAAAGATTTATTAAGCTAAGAAAGAGTGTAGTCGAATAAAATTTTAAATTGAGATAGTCTCATCGTTATAAATAATAACATCGGAAAAGTCTGCAAAATAATAATTATATGATATAATTATATTATATTATATGGTAAACGACAAAACAAAATCAGGTATTAAACACTATGTTTTAAAAACGTGTCATTTATATAAATCGAATTGATCATTAATTGTTTTTATTTTATAATTTTGCAGATGCTTAAATTTAACACGATATTCCCGTGACTTTTACAAAAGAACTAAAATAAAATTCTCACCATATATTGTTATTAAAAATGAAATTTTATTTTATAACTCTCGTATTTCTTAAAATGTTAAAAAAAAACGTCGATAACGTAATATTATACGATGTAAAATATTAAAATTACACATTTCATGTATTATAAATTGTGTATTTATTTTATCTATAAAAGAAATTCCATTTTAACCGATGAGGTGACTTCACATAATCCAATTCGTGTTATTCTGTCGACAGAACGAGATTTTATGGTTCGGAGTCCGAACTTCGGACTAGTGCTGTGCAAATCATTGACCAATCCGGATTACTGATTTTAGGTTTTTAAATTATTGATCAAACTTGATCGATTTTCAACGCGTGAGGAACAAAAAACGTGATAAATGAGAAAAAAAAGAATTTTCAACATTTTCAGCGTTCGATAAGCATCAAGTGATTCAAATGTAATAAAGTGGTCAAATAATAGTAAACAAATCACTCAAGTACGATAAATATTTGCCGATTGAACTTGCGTATTCGTCTGTATCGAAAAATTAAAAAAAAATTTCCGTTAAAAATCATTTTTTTTTAAAGAATAAAACCCATTTTTGGTTTAAAAAGAAAATTTAATATATAATTATAATGTTACGCGGAGGAATTTAAATCGACTTGGATTTAAGCATGGCGTAACTATGGAAAGTATAGAACAAATACATGTTATACAAATGTACAATATACGTATACATACCATAATAAATTTAGAACAATCAAATCATTGACGGTTTTTGGGGCGAGGAAAAAGAGGCGGTGTCTCACGTGCATTTTCGGAGTGATTATTATCGAAAATTATTATTTTCACAGTTCATCGATAGCCGAAATTTTTAGGTAATTTTTTATCCGTTCATAGTAATTTTTTACTCAATAATTAATTAGCGTCACCGAATAAAATTAAGATATGAAATTAAGGAAATAATAATAGTGGAAACTTCGTTCATCGTGCGCGATGGTGGAATAGATGCGACCACGGTGCAAGTTCAAATAAATAAGCAAAATGAATCCTGTTGTTATTGTCACACTGTTTACAACTCGGTAATACAACAGTAGACCCAGAAATAAGGATAATGAGGACTTTTTTTCACCATTTAGTAGCTTACAAAGAAATCGTACGTTCGATTCAACCGTTCAGTCTTATTTTGAGGACAGGTCAAGGGATTGAGGCAATGGAGTGTAGTCGAGTGGTACGTGTTCAATATTTAGTACAAAAGCAGAAAAACTCGAGAACTCTTGCTGTATTTTTTTTAATTTAATACAGATTATAGGGATTCTATATCATCTCGTTTTACTCTTGTAAATATCGTATGTTATAAAATAATTATGTTTCAGTAATTATTAGTTGTCGTGAATCTAGTGTTTCACAAATTAACAAAACACAACCATAAATATCAGATTTTTTTCCAAATCCTTTGACGGCGGCAATGTTTAGTTAGGATTATTTAATCAGATGATGAAAAAAACAGCATTTCAGTGCTTTATTTACTTTCGACGTGGAATAAAGTTTGTTATGAAACAAAGTAGGTAGTGCATTCTATGTTTTCAGCGGACCATTATCAAAGTCTCTGCCGATCTCAAATTAATATTCAGTTCGACATTTATATCTTACTTTACGGAATGAAAATGGTTTATTCCAAATGTATTTTACTTACGTTAACAACTATGGCCGTCATGACGTTATATTTCGATACGGCTATAGGTAACAATAATTTACTCGAATAGGATACAAAATAAACGAATATATTTTAGTACTCGTATTACTACGTATTTATCAGTTCAGATTCCGTATGGATATCGACATTTTTAGAAGTTTACCGGAAAACTTTTTGCGATTTACGAACGAATTTTCAAATGTTTCAATTCGAAAACATCGATCGGATCTTTGATCGATCGAAAGTCAATCGTGGCATCCACGTTTATCTGAAATCAAATTACGTTTATTTTCGATTATAATATCAAGTTATAATCATCGTTGAATAAAAGACATATATTCGATAATTGAATCGTTGATTATGTTCTATATCGTTATAATTCCTATTAATGTTGAACAAACGACAACAACCTAATAATTATCAATGCTCAGAAAACTTGGTGTGTTACTCTATTTTATTTATTCAATGCTTCTCGAATAAAACAATATAAATTATAGTTTTTTTTTACGTTGACATCATATCTCAAACTAATGGTATTTATATTTTTTTCCAGCTATGAATCCGGAAAACTATTGTAAAGGTAACTGTTAACGCAGTATTAAAATTATTGTTATATGAATATGAAATGTATGCGTTAACCCATGTAAATACGTTCATAAATATTAAAATGTTCGTTATTGATAGACATCGTACATCATAATATTTTTCTATCATGATTGTTTTAACGTTTTTCAGCAAAAATACAGAAATACCAAAGTGAAGGTACACACTATGAAAACAAGTTTCGCGACTGTATTTCGTTTATTTTTTAAGAGCATAAGTGTATAAAATATTATGTATTTAGATATTATTAAACGAGTTGGTAATCGATGCAATCTATTGCTGTGACAATATTCTTATCGTCAGTGGCCTTGATAAGTAGGAACATAAAATACCAAATACGCATTATTCATTTTTTTTTTATCAGGATCAAATCTCAAATCTTTGGAAAAAAAGGAAGACCTGAGTACGTTGACGAACCTATTACGAATTTAATTTAATTTATAAGTTATTTGCGATTTGTTATCATACAATGGGGCTAACGGGTAAAGTTAATTAAAAATGCCTTTATTTTTCATTTCAAATTAGCTGGTTCTTCAGCTTATTCACTTCGATTGTTGGTTTTCGGATTGCCTATTAAAGTTTTAATTATTGTTATAATTATTATTTTTCGACTCGCGTCGTCGTAGTTATATCACAACAGGATTAATTCAAACGTTTAATATTTAATAATTTAAATCCAAATAATTTCCATCGAATTCGTCTTAATTCGGAATTGTATGCGTCTAACCTATACACCATACACCCATAGGTATTAAAGCATATGTTATTGGGATAACAAAATTATATTTTTCGATCATAACTGTTTAAACGTTTTTACAGCAAACATAGAGATTTCCGTCTCTGAAGGTAAATATAATAATTAAAAATTTATACGAGATTATATCGAGACCGTATCTCGATCAGTTTCTTTTGATTGACGTACATTTCACACATTTTTTAGTTTTGAATTCATAAGCCACTTTACAGTCAATTATATAACGGATCGGAGAGTGGTTTAAACATTTTCGTATTAAAATTTTTGGACTAGAACAGCGGTACCCATTACGCGGCCCTTTAACAAATTTTGTGCGGCCCGCACTAAAACGAAATTCTAAAATTCAAAATGAAAGAAAACGTTATGAAAAATCTACAAACTTATAATTTAAAATTCAACCCTAAAAGGAGTAAAAGGTGTTAAAAATGTAAAATGTAATTTTTTGGTCAGATTTTTTTGAACCTTAACATACATATTCTGTAAATCAAATAATGAAAAATCTATTACCTTTTTTTTCAAAATTCAATCCCTAAGGGGTTAAAGGGGTTGAAAATGAAGAACGTTATTTCTCCCTCATACTGGGAAAAACGTTTCACGGGCTAGATTTCGAGATGCAACGATCAGCGAGTGCGTGGTAATTTGCATTTTATGTAAATAGATTATTATGTCATCAAAAAACCCGACGATTTTTACCAAAAGGTATTGATTTTGCAATATCATATTATTACATAACTTTTATCGAAATTTCGTGCGTGCGATGAACAATAGAACGCATACAATAGAACTTTTTTCATTGGACGGTCGAATACGAAAGCAGGCAAATCTATTATCATTGGTCGGCGGTTGTTTACGAAAGGCTGTGACGTATACAATTATCAAAGTGAACGTTTAGTTTTCGTTATGAAATCGGAATCAGTGTTTTCGTATCTTTGCTTCAGTGACATTCATACTCTGACTCGGTGTTTCTTAAGCAAACTTTAAGCACACAAATAAAGTACATCTTAATTACCGATTTCAACTATGTATCTATTATATATATAATAATATACTCAATAATTGTTGATTTACCAATATTTGGACTTAATATTCGAAACATGTAAATATTACGCTCTCTTGTGGTTATAGTAATTGATGATTATTATAAAATACTATAGTTAAGTTATAGTGCATATTATATTATTACAAACAACTTCACAGAAGTATATTATGAAATTTTTGGCTGATATGTACACTGAAAATAAAATACAAGCATGTTAATTCGATTGTTTTCAACATCTCAAGATAACTCACCACAATACTATTATATAAAGGGTTTCCATCTCAATACTATTTGTATTAAAATAGTTAAAATAATTTAAAAATTTCATGAAAATCGCTCGAGCCGTTTCGGAGGAGTTCAATCACAAACATAGATATAAGATAATATATAATATAATATTATTTAAAAATGTTTATATTTTTTTTTAATCATAACCATTAAAAATGTATGCGGCCCGCTAGTAGTTTTCAAAGTTATTATTTGGCCTTTTTTTTAAAATCCTAGTGGGGACCGCTGGACTAGAACATTGATGGTTAAAAAAATTATACTTATTTTATAGGAGTCTTACTTGTGTAAATCATGTTATTGTTATTATGTAAATTTTAAATTCATTTATTTTTATTTTCAGTACAAGCTGTCGACGGTATGTCATATAAGTTAAGAAAAAGCAATAAATGAATGATATACTTTTTAAATTAATTTTTTATCTTTAAATGTTAAAATTGAAAGTCAACAATAAAAAAACAAAACCTTAAACGATGTAAAATTTTAAATACCTATACACAGTACCGTGCGAGCAGCCGTACCTAACGCACGCCTGTTTCGTCGCTCCGTTAATTACCGCTGCGTATCAGTATATATTTTAGTATATATATTAAACTTCTTTTTGCCTTTTATTCTATTAATCACCAAACGTCTTTAATTCTCTATTACAATGTGAACCGAGTTCAATTCGTAATAGTTTCAAGTGTCAATTACCTGCTTTGTCGCGTATCGACTACGCCACGCAACAGAGGACGACCTTTGTCCGCGAGATAAACATGTCGAAATCGCATAAGGTACAAACTAATAATACAAATAATAGTATTACTATCAGCAAAAACAAAACTAATATACAGGATGCTCGCCAAAACAGTCCTTCAAATAAGCCCGATTCAAACAGCATGAATAATACTAGCCATTCAGCACAAACGAATAAACGTAATCTTTCCAGCTCCTCCAATTCAGCTTCCGAACCATCAACACCGAATAAGAATATTATTTTAACAAAACATAAAAAAAAGATTTTTGTTACACGTAACAGATTCGAAGTACTGGCCCAAGACGATCCGTTTGAAACTAATACTAATGAAAATATACCTAACTCTCATCAAACTAATACTAATACTGATGCCGAAACTTTCACTAAACCTCCTCCACCTATATTTGTCAAAGGTGTCGAAGATTATCCCGAACTATGTACGACCTTAATTGAACTAATTGGTGTAGACAATTTCATGTGCAAGTCTACAACTAACTCATTGAAAATTCAAACCACGGGCCCTAGTGCGTACAGGGCATTAATACAATTCCTCAAAACAGAAAAAGCTGAATATCATACTTACCAATTGAATGAGGACAAACCACTACGGGTAGTTATTCGTAACCTTCACTCATCCACGCCATTAACACTAATAAAAGAGGAGTTAGAAGTTCGGTGTTTTGAGGTAAGGCAAGTTACTAATGTTTTACACAAAGTCAATAAGAACCCCCTTCCACTATTCTTCATCGATCTTGAGCCAACAATGCAGTCTAATGAAATTTTCCAACTTTCATCACTACTTCACTGTAAAATTAAAGTTGAAGAACCATATAAACCAAAACAAATCAGCCAATGTTTCAACTGCCAACAATACGGACACACCAGAGGATACTGTGGATACCATCCTCGTTGTGTTCGTTGTGGAGCGGATCACCAGTCATCTGCATGCCCGAATTCACGAGATGTCCCTCCTAAATGCGTCCACTGTTCCCAAAACCACCCAGCCAACTATAAAGGCTGCTCAATCTACAAAGAACTTCAACGTCGAAAGATACCCAGTGCACCAAGTAATCGAATAGATAATAATTATAAAACTAAGTCCACTAATGTACAAGGTAGCCACCCACCTAGTCACGCTCACTCTAATCCACAAACGCAAACTTACGCTCAGGCTACGTCCAACATTCCTGCTAACGACACTTCACCTCCTATCAATGCAACTCATCCTCCTGATTTAAACAAATTAATGTCCAGTTTTCTAGATGAATTTAAAACATTAATTAATCCACTTATAGCTCTATTAACTAAAGTAATTTCCAAGCTCCTCGACAAATAATGGCCAATAATTATAATAATTCCGTCACTGACAACTCGCTCCTAATATTACAATTTAACGCTAATGGTCTCAAAAACCATGTCCATGAACTCGAATCTGTTCTTATCAACAAACGCATTGATATTGCCCTCATTTCCGAGACTCACTTCACAAAATACTCGTATATCCATATTCCTGGTTATACTTTAATTAAAACAAATCACCCAGATAATACAGCGCACGGTGGTGCTGCTATTTTTGTTAAATCCACTATAGATTTTTATCCCTTGCCTAGTTATTCCCAAGATTTCCTCCAATCTTGTGCTATCAATTTAATTTAAAAATAAATAATACTCCAATCACTATTGCTGCTATATACTCACCCCCTAAACATATTGTTACGGACATAAAATTCTCTGACTACTTTAGCACATTCAATAACTACTTTATAATAGGCGGCGATTTTAATGCCAAACACCAGTCGTGGGGGTGCCGAGTAAATAACCCGCGAGGTGTCACCTTGTACAATTTTACCAATCTAAAAAAATTTAAAGTTCTAGCTCCTCCTGATCCAACGTATTGGCCTTCGTCTTCCCGGAAAAACCCTGACATTCTTGATATTTTTGTGACCAAAATTCCAAATAACTTATTTAGCACTACTAAAAATTTACTTGATTTAAATTCCGATCACTCATCAGTGCTCTTAACTCTCAATACTTCCCCTGCTTATAAAGAAACTAATAAACTATTTAATAAATTCACAGACCATTTCAAGTTTACTGAACAAGTCGATAAAGAAATACATTTAAACATTAAACTAAAAACTCCCGACGATATAGATTTAGCGATCCACAACCTTACCAATGTTATACAAACTGCAGCCTGGTCAGCTACAAGTACTTTTCTAGCACCGCCCACATCAGATCCATTACCTGTGACAATACGTAACAAAATAGTTGAAAAACGGAGAGCTAGAGCTCTCTTCCAGCGCACTCGGCTCCCTTCCCATAAACTAAATTATAATAACCTGGCCAATTCCTTGAAAAAAATGCTAGCAAAAATTAAGGCAAATGTTTGGCAAAATCACTTAATGAAGCTTACTCCCAAAGATGGTAGTCTCTGGAGGGAAACCAAACAAATTCTTCGTTATAAATCACCAAATCTCCCTATTAAGAAATCAGATGGCAGCCTTGCCATTTCTGACTTCGAAAAAGCAGAACTCTTTAAGGAGCATCTTTCTCAAACTTTTCAACCTCACTCTGAGATAATTGATAATGAAAATATGAATACGGTAGAAACGTTTCTGAATGCTTCCCTTCCTCTAACTCTCCCTGTCAAGTCATTTACACCAAACGATGTTAAATATGCCATACTAAAATACTCACTAAACAAATCACCGGGCTATGATCGCATTACTGCGGAAGTAGCCAGATCCCTTCCAACTAGAGCTATCGTTCACATCACTCACATATTTAATGCTTCACTTAGACTTTCTTATTTTCCTCTACTTTGGAAATTCTCCACTATAATCTTGTTCCCTAAACCAAATAAACCGCCGGACATTCCATCGTCACATCGACCAATTAGCCTTCTTCCATTTTTCGCTAAAATACTTGAACGATTAATTCTGAAACGTATTATACCTATCATTACTCAAAAGAATATCCTTCCAAATACTCAATTCGGCTTTCGGGCGTCTCACTCAACCACACACCAAGTGCACAGAGTCGTAGATGCTATTTCGTATTCCCTAGAAAAAAAACTTTATTGCAATTGTGTGTTCCTAGACATCGCACAAGCCTTCGATAGGGTGTGGCACGATGGCCTTTTATATAAACTTAAGAAATTCCTTCCACCCACTTACTATCTACTTATCAAATCCTATCTAACGGATCGATTTTTTCAAGTTCGCCACGGTTCCGCTCTATCTGATTTAGCTTCTATAAATGCTGGTGTGCCTCAAGGTGGAATCCTATCTCCAATTCTCTATAACATCTTTGCATCTGACCAACCTATTACCCCCAACACATCTGTAGCTGACTTTGCTGATGACAAAGCACTAATATCCATTAACAACAATCCAATCTTAGCGTCAATAAATCTTCAAACTCACCTTAATGCTATGGAAAAATGGTTTACAAAATGGCGGTTTAAAGTTAACCAGAATAAATCCGTTCACACAACCTTTACCCTAAGACATACTCCTTGTCCTGGTGTTGTCTTATATGGAATTCCAATTCCCTTCTCTCCAAAAATCAAATACCTCGGCCTTACGTTAGATCAAAGATTAACGTGGGCTCATCATATCAGAACTAAAAGATTAGCATTGAATCATCGTCTTCGATTACTTAAACCCTTATTATCCAATAATAATCACACCTCTCTTAAAACTAAACTGCTCATATACAAAACACTATTGAAACCACTATGGACCTACGGCCTTCAGCTTTGGGGCAATGCGAAAAAGACAAATATTTTGAAAATCCAAACCTTTCAAAATATCGTGCTTAGAAAACTAACTAATGCTCCACCTTACGTGTCAAATCACACACTACACACCGACTTGAAACTTAATAAAATAAATGATGAAGCTAAAATCTTTTACAAAAGATTCTATTACCGTCTAAATAATCACCCTAATCAATTAATAAAAAACTTGGCCACTCCCACAATACCTGGAAATCCTCCGAGACGTCTGAAGCGTAAGTGGTGTAGAGATCTCTTAAATTAAATTAAATTATATATTATATATAAATTAAATTAAAAATAATAAAAAAATAAAAAATAAAAAAATAAAAAAAAAATAAATAAATAAATAATTATCAAGTTAGTAGATAGTGCTATCAATGGGTGGCTTCTTTCAACAAAACCTCATGTTATGTTAACCTTTATCATATTTTCTTATTGTGTCTAGTATGGATACAGATTGTTAATTACTTTTGAATATTAAAAAAAAAAAAAAAAAAAATACCTATACATAGTTTAAAAAAGTAAATTTATATGGAAAATTATACTATCCAAACAGAATAAGTTTGCCCATTTTGTGTAATTTTTGGCAATTATTTTGAACACGTACAGGGAATTTAATATAAATAATACATGTAATGTATTGACAAGTATGATTTGCTACCAGAAACCCATTTTTTGAAGTTAAAAATTGAATTATTTCGAAAAAAATAAAAATTAAAACGCACATCATGGTAAAAGCAATTTCACTCGGTATCTAAAAGAAAAACACATATCGTGATAAAATTTACACATTCCTCTCTACACTTAGAATCTCAAATTGCTCAGTATTTTGGTGGATTGCCGTAATGTAATGTTTTGGCGCAAAGTTAGTTTCCAACAGAATTTAGAACTACTGGAAGGCGTTGAGTTTGAAAAAACAAATGTGAATATACCGATAGTCATTTGTATATTTGTTTTTATTGCAATCAGTTAAAACATGGTTTGTTTTTTTATTTCATAAAATATTTGCCAACACAAATACATATCTATGACTCTAAAAATTTTTTCACAGAAATACTAAAAGGATTCATACGGTACAATGAAGTAGTACAACAAGATAGCGGTAAGTGTGTTCATTAATCCATAACTTTTTTGTTTGCACACTGATGAATGATGATAAAGTGACTATAATATGCATTTCAGGTACACTTAATGGATCTAATGGAAATAATAATAATTCTTATATTGGTAAATGAAATTGGATATTCCCTAAATAGTAAATTACATAGATCGTTATTATTTTTTTTTTTCATTTATCACAACCAGAGACTGATTTACAAGATCCTGAACAAAATAACAAAAGAAATAAATAGACTTATAATGTAGGAAAACAAATTCTTCTATGAAGTTATCCAGCGTTAAATTCAAGTATTAAATATCAATATAATTCTATATATACACATATGTGTTCTTACAGATCATTTTGTAAATATTGGAATCGTCAATGAATTTTGTTTCTGTACAGGTAACATAACAATCTATTGTATTTAATGCTTAACTAATTATTCATTTGTACGAATTAATATTTTAACCCTTAAAGAAACCTTTTAACTCACTATGATGTTTAAAATCTGCATTTATTTTATGATTTCAATTTTTAGAACAGCTATTTATTTAAATGTTTACATCGTATTTGACGTTTTGTTCTCCACAAAATTCTGCGTGCACATGTAATAATAAAGTAATTAAAACAACTTTCGAAATTTAACTTTAATTTTGAACATTGATATATTTTCCCAGTACCACTTAAACTTGTTGGATTTAAAGGTAAGTAGTATAGTAGTGGATAAAATGCATTCATTTAGCACGTGGATAAATGAACAATTTGAAGTTATCATTAGGCTCATAACGATAAAACATTTTAAAATTATTTATACAGCTAACATTTCTGGTGGGCTTTGAAACGGAATGAATTTTCATTATATATTAGTATAAAAAAAAAAATTGGAGAGATCGTTAGATACTAAGACACGTGAGCATTTTCATAGCATTGAGAGTAATCGTATCCTCTTAGTTTATACCCAATGAGAAGGTAATTAATATTAATAACTTTTCGGCGATTCAATTATCTTGATCTGAACATATGATATAGTATATTTTAATAGTTAGTGATGAGGAAGACAAATTATTAATAGACGACTTGTGTGCCAGGATGATATAATTACAATTACAATTTTTTATCAGGAATTCTGGAAGATAAATTAGTGAATCCGGAGGGTATGTATTGAATTGACCCGACGTTTATTATTTTATTTTAGAAAAGCATTATTTTTTTTTCAAAAATAAGACATAAGAAAAATATTAAGTAATTTCATAATGATTATGATATAAAACTTATTTTTTCATGAGCGTTTCCTTATTTTATGTCATTTCATGTGATCGCTTTTGGTTAGTTTTTTTCTAAAATTATGTCATGGATAACCTATTTAATTAATTTTTTTCCTTTTATAGAGGAATTGCTGAAGAAGTATAGTAAGCTTAATTTTCAATAATTTTGTTTGATACTAATAGAGTTTTATGAATTTTTTTTAAACAAGTTGAATTTAATACCACGTGATAACCATTCCCAATTTTTCGGTATTTTTACCTCGAGCAATGGAAATCGGTATTTTCTTACATAGAATTTCTTCCAAATAAACTATTTAACACATAATTATCATTGAATTAATTTGAAAATGTTTTATTTCCCGATAACGTCATCAGAAGCTGTAGGTATGTATTACATTTTGTTTAATAATAATTAATCACGGTAATCAGCTTACCGAGTTTTACTGACACCAAAGGTGATTTTGGAGATTTTTTTGTCGACATTATACTTAGATACTTAATTTTTTTTTATATAGAATTATCAAAATTATACTTAAGTTATATGGCGAACGAGAGTATACCAGGTATTTGAAATGAATTTAAGTAAAACAGTTAAGAATAAAAACAACTATTTAGACACGCGAGCGTTTAAATAACTCAATAATCGATGTAGAAACACGTAGTTTATTATACGTATATGTTAACTTTCTTTATTGTTAATACTCTCAACGTGAATTCAGCTTCAGTCACAAACGTGGTGGTGACGAACTTCTAGCAAAATGTCGAGGCCAAATTATGAATTCAAAACGAAAATAATTGTTCGTCACCATTGATAGTACTTTTTACTACAAGTAATAAAACGTACGAAAGCGTTTCAAGTATAAAACAGTAAAGAAATATATAGAGCTGTCTCCCAACGTGTACCCAAGTAATTTTTAAAAGGTAGTTTTAATAAGGTAATCAAAATGAAATACCAGTGATTCAGTTGGTCGAGATAATGTTTAGGTTGTGTGATTAGCGCGGTATGTGGTATAACATGGTGTAATTTAAACTTTAAATTATAAAATAAAATCAATTGAAACATTGTTTGTCATTAGAAAGCTGAGCTCAGTATTAAAGCCCGATAAATTTGAAATATTATATTTTACTAGTATTCGTGTAAAATAAAGCGAGAAAGGGAGAGATAAGGTACAAATGAATAAAAAACAATCGTGTATAAGTATTTCATTAATAGATTATATTAACTAACTACAATAACTATAGCTGGTATAAAATTACCCTAAAGTTGTACGACTTGGAATAATTATCATTCAGTCATTGATTGACATGATATTTGTTGACCAAGTAAAAATGTATAAAAATTAATAAAGTTTAATTTTTTTATCTCCAGTATATGACAGTATGTATTTTTCCACTATAATTTTTTTTATTATTAGATTATATGACTCGTAGTCAATTCTGCTCACAATCCTTATTGCTTAATGCTATGAAATATAAAAATTGTACATCAAAACAGCAGTTTTCAAACGTTTTCTGATGCTGGTGCAATTTGGATACCCTCTCCGAAGTCCTTGCAGACTTTGACTAAAGAAAACGAAAATAATTGAATGATTGATATATTAATGAAGGGTGTTGGGGTTTGAGAACTGTTGCATTTATTTGGAAAAATAATAATACTCGTAATTTGAATTGTTGTAGAAAAATGTCTGAAGGAACTCTTTCATTCTAAGTTAAAATTAAAATGAGTTCAGAGCGTTAAATATCATAATATACATAATGTTCCTTTTCATCTGAGAATATCTACGGCTTAAACATTAGAAATTCTTTATGAACTTCAATAATGCAGTACAACAGAAATGCCTAATGGTTCAAAAATTATGAAAAATTTTAATTATTTAAATATTTGATGTATATTTTTTTGTCTCATTTAAGTTTCAAATTATTTTAGTTTTTCGTTAGAAATGTAATTAGATTACAATATTATATATAATTCACGTATACTTAATTAATTTTTTTTTACATAGAAATCAGACGTAAGTTTTTTTATTATGTTTTTAGTATTATTATAAAAATCTGATTTCTTTATTGTAGACATTTCTATTTTAGAGTAAGAAATAGAACGGTCAACAAAAATGTATGGGTCAATAGATTACAGAGCTCGTTATATCTATACATGCTATACGTATACTTATCTTGAACAGCTTTTGTCTTTTTATTTTTTAGCATACCAATACAGTAGTACGTATTTAACATAAGATATATTCAATTAATACGCGTTTAATCCTCAAAGATGTTTTATTTGTAAACACATTCAAATGATAAATTCAAACACACCTACATTTTTAAAATCGAATCGAAGATAGTTTTAGTTTTATTTTATCGACAGAGAACAAACTTATAAACTTAGTAGATAATTATTGTATTGTGACATGTTTCACGGTAGAAGCATAAAAAATTTAAGAAAACGAGATTCTATTACATTTTTTAAAACATGAAATAAGTAAATAATATCTCTTTAACTATTAAAAATTTTGTCAAAACGAAAAATGTGTATGCATCATCGCCGTACTTTTGTTTTTCAGATACGATGGTAGAATTTTGTATTTACAAATTAAAGAACCAGCAAAATACAGAGGATTCACCAATGGATGAATCATAAAAGGAGTATTTAAGAATACCTAACTGACATGATATTATTTTTCTTATTGTATTTATAAAAAAATCAATATATTACATTTTTAAATATGTATGTAATTATATAAAACTACATATAATACACGTTTCATTAAGAGTATTTTTAGAGCAGGAATCTGACATTATTTTTATTATTCTGTATATTTAAAACAATACATTACATTTACATTATAAATTTATTTGTTTAATCATATAAAATTATATAAAATATACGTTTCGATGTGCGTAAATAAAAATTATTTGCGGACTTGAAATTGTTTTTCCGTCTAAAATAATATATTCGCCTTTTCCATTTTAATTAATTGCTGTCACTTGATCATAAAATAAATTGTAAATAGTACAGATAGCAAAGACAAATTAAACATTGAATACAAAGAACCATTATTTTTTAGATATTAAACATAATGACTTGAGGAACGAGATTTTTTTTCACAATAAAAGTATAATATGAATGTTTAATAATAATCGCAAAACAAGGTCTAATTCTTTGATATTAATAAAATTAAAATGGAATTTTATTTATTAGTTAAATTAATTTAGTAGCTATTTAACAAATCAATATCAATAAAACAGAATGAAACATAATTATATTATATTGTATATAATATATAAATAATATAATATATAATATATTATATATACAATAGTATGCACTGTAATTTTTTTTTTTTTTGTGTCAGTCAAGTGTTGTGAATTATGTTTTCAAAAATTTACAAAATTCAACCGTGAATACTAAATATTTTATTTTAGTGCTCAAATCTATTTAGTAAATAGTATTTACGCTGGCAACGTCGAGTAAATATTATTTAATCAGATGACGAAAAAAACATTTTTGGCTTTATTTACTTTTGATGTGGTGTGATGGTTTATCGAGAAATAAAATAGTTCATTCTACGTTTTTGGCGAACCATAGTCTGTTCGAATCTTATATTATTTCCAATTTTTTATTTTACTTTACGGAATAAAAATGGTTTATTCCAAACGTAATTTACTTGCATTAACTGTTATGGTCGTAATTATGTTTTATTTAGATACAGCTAACGGTAACAATAATAATTTACCTAAATCGGATACAAATTAAATGAATATACTTTAGTATTACTATTTGTCGCCGTATTCCGTATGGATATCAACATTTTTAGAAGTTTATCGGAAAACGTTTTGCGATTTACGAACGAATTTTCAAATGTTTCAATTCGAAAACTTCGATCGGATCTTTTATCGATCGAAAGTTAATCGTGGCATCCACGTGTATCTGAAATCAAATTACGTTTATTTTCAACTATAATATCAAGTTATAATCATCGTTGAATAAAAAACATATATTCGATAATTGAATCGTTGATTATGTTCTATATCGTTATAATTCCTATTAATGTTGAACAAACGACAACAACCTAATAATTATCAATGCTCAGAAAACTTGGTGTGTTACTCTATTTTATCTAATCAATGCTTCTAGTATTTATATTTTTTTCCAGCTATGAATCCGGAAAACTTTTGTGGAGGTAATTGGTAACGTAGTATTAAAATTATTGTTCGAGAAAAGTCGAAAATGTCTTTAGCTGATAATTTTATAAGTATAAATAAAGAATTACAATCAGATAAATATTAAAATTGTTTAAAATAATTTTAATTTTATTCCAATAAAAAAGATTATCTATACAACTACAACTCTGTACTCAGTCCTTATGAGACAAAACTAAGATCGGTAACCTGATTAACGTAATCGAAGAAGTCATCCTTAAACTTTAGTATTACTATTTGTCTGTCGAGATCCCGTATGGATATCGACATTTTTAGAAGTTTAACGGAAAACGTTTTGCGATTTACGGACGAATTTTCAAATGTTTCAATTCGAAAACTTCGATCGAAAGTCAAATTACGTTTATTTTCGATTAAAATATCAAGTTATAATCATCGTTGAATAAAAATATATATATTCGATTATTGAATCATTGATTATGTTCTATATCGTTATAATTCCTATTAATGTTGAACAAACGACAACAACCTAATAATTATCAATGCTCAGAAAACTTGGTGTGTTACTCTATTTTATTTATTCAATGCTTTTCGAATAAAACAATATATATAAATTATAGCCTTATGTTACGTTGACATCATAATTATAACGAATGTTATTTATATTTTTTTTCCAGCTATTGATTCGGAAAGCAATTGCAGAAGTAATTATTGTTAACGTAGTATTAAAATTATTGTTTAAGAAAATATCTAATCTAAAGGTTCACATTGAAATTTTTACAAGAATTTTAATTTCGCTACAATAAAAAAGTCATATTCTACTAGTTATTAACTCACTCTTAGTTCTTATGATACATGAAGATTCATAACATAAACAACGTGATCGAACAAGTCATCCATCGGACCATATCCTGCATAATTATTAATGAATTTAAATTTTAAACACGTTTTTAATATTCAATATTAATTTGTTATACTTTTAATTGGCTTCATAACAATAAGTCCAGATTACGTTTCATTTTAACCTTCGTTAATGTTTGTTATATCGTATTTATACGTTACAACAGAAATTAATTTAACTATACAATTCCATCAATTTTTCTCTTTTTGCGGAATTATGTGCGGAATAACTTACGTCTATAGGTATTAAAACGTTCGTTATTGGCACCATAACATAATGTTTTTCGATCATATAATAATTGTTTAAACGTTTTTATAGAATACTTAGATAAAAGCAACAGTGAAGGTAAACACTATAATTATACGTGGCTGTATTTCGTTGAGTTAGTTTTATTGACTTACTTTGAAATATAAATATAGTTTAATATACGAGTAGGTAAACAATAGCATATATTACACTAGGGTATCGTATTTTCTGCGCCGATGGCCTTAATAACAAGTAACATAAAACATTTATAATACTGTATATACATTATAAAATTGTTTTATTAGATAAAAAAACCGAGGAAAAAACCGAAGAAAAAACCGAGGAAAAAACCGAAGAAAAAACCGAGGAAAAAACCGAAGAAAAAACCGAGGAAAAAACCGAAGAAAAAACCGAGGAAAAAACCGAGAAAAAATATGATAACTCGGGTACGTTGACGAAACTAGTTAATAACTTAATTTAATTAATTTATAACTTAATTTGCGATTTGAAAAACGATGCGCCAATTAGACAATATTTGGTAACTGTTGATAACAGAGCTAGGTTTTCAAGTCGAAACCGTGAAAACAAACACGAAAAAAATAAAATAAAATAAAAACACACACCGTGGTAAAATCAACGTACGCGTCGTTCCACTTAGAGTTAAATAAACATAAATACTATACGTGACTAGACATTTTCTGTTTACAGAAATGGAAGCAGAATTCAACCAATTTAGTGCAGCTATACATAAAGGGGGATGTAAGTGTTTTTATTAAAAATGGCTAATAAAACGGTTGATATTCAAGTGAAATAATATAAATTGATTGATTTTAGCCATTATTCTATATTTATCTCGTTAATATGGCTGACTATTAATAATGACTGATTTGAGTAGCAGTCATTTTATACTCGACATTAATTATTATATAATTAATTAATTAATTAATAATTATATATATATATATATATAATGAAGTGAAATACGACACCTTATGTACGATGGGTGGAGACTGTCCACCTGTCGACGGTTTCTTATTTTATAATCAAATTATTATCATTTCTACTGTCATTAATAAAAGACTACGTTTATAAGCTTGAGTTGTCGTAAATATTTACAAAGCACTCAACAGCACTCGTTAAAAATTAAAACAATTTTTCGTACATTTATGTAAAAAAAAAACCTTTTTAACATTCACCTTTTCTTTATTATTCTCAACGATAAATGTTTTATTCATTGAAATGATTTAAAATAACATTGTATGTTGGTGTGAGTAATGGAGTAAACGTCTTAATAAGTTATCGAAAAAAGCAAAAAGGATTGTTTTTACTCTACCGCGTTCAAATATAAATTATTGATTAAAAAAAATAGTTGAACTTTGTAAAACATATTGATCAAGCCATCAGATTGCGCACTAAAAAAATTGTGAACTCTACTATTCGTGGAACGAGTAGACCGAAAAATCAGCCTAGTGGAGGAAAAAAACTTAAATACGTCACTGGATCAAAATGATCGGAAAAATAATTTATTTCCGTATTAAAATACATTACACAACACTTATTTAACGTTTAATCTAAGTCATATATTTTCCAAACACTCAGATTTCGTTTCATATTGCTTATTCGACTATACGTGTTCTTTTAGCCTCATCTCATATAGACAAACTTCGAGCAATCAGATTGTATTGTCACTGTGCAGGTAATGTAACAGTCCAGTGTATTCAATACTTTATCACTCATTAATTTGTTTAAGCTCTTAACGAAGCACTATAACTCACTATGATATATTTTAAAATCTGCATTTATTTTATAATTTTGATTTTTAGAATAACCGTTTACTTTAAATAATTGTATTGTATTTGACGTTTTGTTTCTTCAAAATGCGTGCACATGTGTAAAGTAATTGTCAAAATAATATTTTAATATTTGATATTGGTATTTATTCACAGTGCCGCTCAAACTTGTTGGATTTGATGGTGAGTTGTTACATGCAGTTACATATTTATAGATAATCGAATTATTTGGAGGTATAATTAGGCTCATAAAGACAAAACACTATCATAAGGCTCGTAGATTATGAGTATGTTCGGTGAGTTTATTGGGCCATTCATAAACATAGGAAAATAAACAATATATCATAATAATATAAATATATAAATTATAAATGCATATAAAAAAGGGTGAGATACGGATGATGGGTGATTGATATTGGTGAATAGGTCTTTTAAATTTGAGACCAATGATACATTGGTCGAAAAAAAACTATTCTGAGTGAAAGAGGTACAAAAAGTTTGCAGATTTTCGTATTTTGATCAAATTTCAGCAAAATTTGAATATTCAAATGTTTATAGGGAAAAAAAAACACATCATGATAAAATCAATAATTTCCTCCGTTTCAGTTGTAATGTGTCTATAATAAGGGACATGAATATTTGTACTAAATTGATAGTAATCTTTTCTCATAGCTTATACTTAATTGATTATTTATTATTTATCATTTTTCAAAGATTCAATTATGTTGTGTTAAATTTAAGAATTAGTATATTATTACAATAGTTAGTTATAAATTACACAAATTATTAATGGATAGGTTGCGTTCTAGAACTGTATAATTATAATTACAATATATTTTATTAGGAACTGAAAAAGATAAACATGTAAACCCAGAAGGTATGTGTAGAATTTATCAAATACCTACAATGGAATTTTAGATAATCGTGATTCATGAATTATTTAAATAATAAGTAATTACATAAGGATAATGATATAAAATTATTTTTTTCACGAATGCTTCCTTAGTCGGATATTCTATGTATTTCTAAACCTTTGGTAGATTGTTTAAAATAATTCTTTGTACACCTTCCTAATTAATTTTTTTCTTTTATAGTGGCATTGTTGAAAAAATTTGGTGAGCTTCATTTCCAATTTAATTTAATACTCAGTTTTATTGAAATTAGTTCTTAATTCAATACCATGTGATAACCGTACTTACATTTTTACTTGAGAGTTATGCGTGTAGCATGTATGAATGTACGTTGCCTCGTAGAGACAACTTAACTGACTTAACTAATGGACAGATTTCATCAAATGAGGTTAAATGGGGTCTTTGAATTCGTTAAGACCACGCGAGTGTTATATGTAAGTATTTTTACTACTAATAATTGAATTGGACACTCTGTATGTAGGATTGTCATTTGATTTACTCTATAAATAGATTTGCGTATATCGGTAGAGAGTAACCCAAAGGATATATTTTATCGTTGTACGTAGTTTTGTATACAGAGTGATTCGAATGATAGTCTCGCATACGTCAGCCTAGCTATATGTAAATATAACTCGTGAGGTTCTAACGGACTTATAGAAACCTAGTTTGTTGAAATCAGTCCATTAGTAAAGACTCTACGAGGGAAATAATATACACACATAGCAGCTGAACATATAACCTCCCCGTAGTTGGGTAGTAAAAAAGATAATTGTACCTTTAGTGAAAACTCTAGCCATTGATTTAATGGATTATCGTTAGAGCATTGATTATATAATCAATGGTTAGAGTGGACATTTCGAAAAAACAAACGATACTTTGTGTCCTTAGCATAATATATTTACATATAACGTACAATGAAAATAAGTATTACACAGCTTAAAATTGTCATTGAATTAATTTGAAAATGATTTATTTTACGTGTTGTTATTAGATGCCATAGGTATGTATTACATTTTGTGTAATAATTGTTCGAGATTAATCAACTTTCCGAGTTTATTAATGCGACCGTTGCTTACATAGTATGTAAACAAATAGTGTGCGAAATCGTGCGACACCGGAGTCAGAAGTGTCGTTCGAAAATCACAATTAACACGAGAACTTATTTGATGTATATTTTTTTAACAGAAGCATCAGCGTCATATCTAAATGAAATCGCTAATATGGATTCACGAGGTATTTGTAATGGATATTAGTGAAATAGGCGCCGAACTTCTAAAAATGTATTCTGACCAAATTATAATACGACAGCCTCAAGTCCCGCGCGGCCTTGTCTAGATTTATACTTTGAATAGAAAAACATTTTTTGGAAGTCAAATATTGTTTACCATTCGAATTGTCCATTTTGTGAAATATATTTACAATTATGTAGTATAGTAATCGTATTTTGGCGAAGAATCCAAAGCAATGGTCGTTCGGCTCCTCGCACTGTGGTCCAGCCATCAATCATTAACTGAAAATATAATTTTATCATCACAATAATATTTTCTGATAACTATTTAAGTTTCCGATACATTTTAAATAAATAAAGTTAATAACTTTTAAATATTTAACTCTACTTAATTTCTATTTAAGTGTATTTGATTTATTTAATATAACGCAAGTATGTTTTTAACGGTCTACAAAATGAAATTCTTTTTATCTTCTAGAAGACTTCAAAAAAAGTATGTATTAAATACATTAGATACATTTCATTAATGTCGTGTTTAATCCATGTTCAATTCTCTAACATGTTTTTTCTTTTTATAAACACATAAAAAATTTAAACATACATTTTTCAAAACGAATCGCAGATAGTTGTATGTTATTTGACCTTCAGAGAACAGACTTATAAACTTAGGAGATATAATTTTAATATTCTGTCGTTTTTCGTAGTAGAAGATCAAAATTTTAAGCTATCAAGATTCCGTTGAATTTTTTAAAAAACAAAATAAGTAAATAATATCTATTAAAAATAATGAGTTTTAAAGTTTTCAACTATAATAATTTAATTTTTACACACACGTATTTATAAGGGAATTGTAATCAGATACTTTCTGTTTCTATGTATCACACGAGTGAAAATCGACTTTCCATAATATTCGATTTTATCTATATTTAAATCTCGTGAAAATCAATTACATACATTTTCAATTTTAAAGCTACTAACAATTTGCCAAAGGATAAATTGTATAATCGAAATCTATATTACATAAAAAATATAGGAGTTAAAAAAATAAAAAGACCCCAGTAAAATACCCAGTAAATATAAATATATATATATATATATATATATCCATAAATTACCATCACTTATGATAACTTGGCATGGAACGGCAAATCACTGTTTTCATTACACTCTATTCTTCGTTGTAATTCCTAGATATTTCTAAAATATTCCTGAAACTCCTAAAGATTCCTCGATGTAATGAAAATATAAGGTCTATTGTTTTTTAGACTGAAGCAAAATGTGTAATTATCACTACCGTATTTTTATTTTCAAGGTGCGATAGTAGGATTCTGTGCCAAAAATGTCGATGACAAGAATTCTTCTACCACTACATCGATGAATAAATTATGAAGATTTGTTGTTTATATCATCTGATATTATTTTTCTTTTTATAGCAGTTAATTATATTTTAATGTAATACATTATTAATATATTTGATTATTTCATAATATCAGTGTCTCATCATTCGACATAATATTACGAGCCTGTGATGTGTGATATATACCTAACTCGTACAACTTAACCAGTTAACTATAGTTAAAATTATAATAATTATTGGAGTTTTGCTCAATAAAAATTGTATTTAAGTTAATTTATATTATGATGTTTTTTATTTTTTATATCTTTCGTTATTTTATTACTCAATAATTGATTTTTATTACATATTATGAATAAAATATGTGTTTCTTTAGAAGAACAATAATATTAAAATACCGTCTAGTAGAGTTAAGTAGTTTGATATCAGAATAATGGGTTTTTATTACTTTAAAATAAAATGACTATTAATTATAATACAGATTTCTTTACAAATACTTTTGAAATATTACTTTAATACATATGGTTATTGGTTATAATGTCTAATGGTACGAACAATAATTAATAATACTTGCTCTATAATGTCACATAAAAAATAAAATGTATGTAATAACTAGTTGTTTTCTTGTAATTTTGATCAAAAATTACCACATTTCGAATAAAAACATTTGTTTTCATCAAAAAATCTTTAAATCCGTCAATATTTGGCCACACTTATTTGATCAAATGATAAAAAAATAAAAAAACATTTGTTCATTTTACATACCTAAATTATTTACTAAGAATCGACATTTTTCTTTCCGTTTTTTCAGCGAACAATTAAGGAAACTTTGCATTGACTTCTCATCGATATTATCAACTCGAGTGTCGTTACTTTACTGTTTAAAATTAAAATGGATTATTCCAAACGAAACGTACTCACTTTTGTTGTAGTCGTTTTTACTTATCTCGATGTCGTAAACGGTAACTATAAATTATTTTATATATGTATCTACATAGTTCTTCTATACAGATTAAATACAAATAGTACAGTTAACATTTTATATAAGAAAAAAATGACTGAAAACTTTAAAAAAAAAAAATGTTTAACCAAAAATATACAATAATTTTTTAGATTCAGAGTGAAACGAGTGTTTTTTATGTACACGATTTTGACTTGATGAAATAGTTCCATTTTCAACTGTAGTAATGATTTCTATAGTAGTACATTTTTTTTAAATTTAGGTAATTTTTTGCGTTTCCTAACAGTCAAACATCATTTTTTTTTTTAAATTAATGTTTGTTTTTTAAAGTTTTTGGAATATTCATTTTGTCGTATTTTATGACTATTAATATTATAATATTTGAATTTTTATTTAGTTAAAATTATTTATGAATTAAGTATACGGTTTGATACACTAATTATTGTAATTATTATTATTTTAATCTGTTTTTATTCAAGGCTTTGAAGACGTATGTAGAAGTAGGTTATATGATTTATTTTTCTGTTCTATATTTCTTATTTTAAAAATATAAAATATGCATCGTTAGAGAACGAAGAAAAATGCCTTGACATTTTTTTCAGATTTATAAAAATTAGAAATGGCCTTTTAAATATTATTTATAAATATGAATTTTAAAGGTAACTCATGATTCGACGAGTATAAATTTATACAAAAAATAGAAATAACTAGAGAAATTTAATTTAATTATTGTTAAAATTAAAATTAAAAATCATTAATCAAACAACTCTTGATTGGTGATATTACATCCATAAAGTCTTCTGATGAAAGTACCACACAATTACAACTTTATTGACAATAAATTGTTTTTGATTGAAAATAAATTAAACTACACGGAATTTAAAAGACATACAATATAATTTTTATAATTATCGACAACATTATAATATTGATTATAATAATTAATAACTCGTGATGGTTTTGTTTAAAGCTCTTATTGGCAATACAAAAATGATACGGCCAATAATCAACCTTATTAAATGTAGCGTTTATATAATGCATAACGGGAAATGTGTAGAGTCTACACTGTAGACTATGTAATTCAGATTATATTTTTAAATGCATTTTTCAAATGAATTTACAGGAGAACTGGAGAGATTTGATTACAATGGTAAATAATATCAATCATAATTATTTTGTAAAAATATGTTATAATTAATATACGCTTATTAAAAGGAGACAACAACAATAATTGTGTTCAGCCTGTAACGTTTTTACTTTTTACAATTTAGTTTATCTCTCGTGTAAAAACAAAAAAAAAAACGACCGCCAATGTAATGTTGCACGAAAAAAACATCCCGCGTTTAAGTTCCTCGTTTATTTTTATTATACGTTCTGGTTATAATGGTCAAAACATTATTGGATATAATTTCTCATTTCATGTATAAAATCGTGTGCAGAATGCGCCCATCGTGCTACTGCCCACTGTCCACGTCACGCGCGTGATAAAAAAATTAATCGATTCTTTCGGAAATCGTAGAAAAACGACTACCCTGTAACATAATTTATTGTCAAATGAAATTTCGTTTTCAGGAACCTGGAAACGTGACTCAAAACTTGCCACAGGTAATTGTGAAAACGATCTATGTAAACTATATTATATCACGCAGTGATATTTATTAATTTCGCCAAAAAGCTGATCACATAACACTATATTTGCACAGTTCCTATTGTTTGCTTGTGTATTTTTTTTGTTTTTTAATTTTTCTAATTTTTCTATTTTGCAAAGACTCGGAGAAAATCCGACTTTTTAAACATCACAATCCCTTCTTACAACACATAAGTTAAATACTTTAAAATTGAACAAATCTGTATTAACCGTTTTTTTCTTTTTTATTTCAGAAAAGAATTATTCAAATAGTATGTTACCATGTTATTGTTCTAAAATATTATAATGCAATTTATTCATACAGAAAAGCGTCGAGTACCCGCACTAATGGAGACCTAGATTATATATATATATATGAATTTTTATCCGTGCGTGATACAAGTCGGAGTGTTATCTGATTTCTAGTATTTAGTTTTTTTTTTGATTTGTAAAATGTCGAGAAAGCGCGCGTATAGAGTAAAATTTATTTGTTCCATAAATAATGATGAATTTATATTATTTATGAATTAGCGTTAAATGTTAACAGTTGTTAACAAACGTAAAATCGACCAATTGGATCAAAATTATGTGAAACGTTTTTTTTTCTTCAGGTTCAACATTAGCCGATTACAGAAGATTTATTAAGCTTGTAAAAATGAATTATGGTGAGAGTTAAAATCACATTGCATTGGCGAAGGAAATTATTATTTTTAAACGTTTTAAACTGTGCGATGTAAAACCAATTGAAATCAGTACGACTTAATGGTCGACCTCGATAAGAAAACATGCAATATAATTTTATTTATTCGAAGCTATAATGTCGGAAAATAAAAGCAATAATAATAATAATAATAAACGTTTACACAATGCGTACATTTTAATATGCATTCTGTCCATTTGTTCATTTTTTCTAAATTAAAAATCCAAGTTTTCTTTCACGTTAACAATTCCCATAGTATATATTATAATATTACGGTTATAATCCCCTGCACACTTAAGCACGTCGTTTCATCAAAGGCACACAATATCGTAGGACGATTTGACAAATATTTCTTGATATAAACAATACGTCGTAAAATATGTTCCTTTAAAAACATGATTGTAATTCGGCGATTGCAGTGTTACATATTACTGACATTTAATTTTGCTCATAAAACAAAACAAACAAGTCTCAAGTTATTTAAGATATAGCGTCGCCATCATTGAAACTTGTTTTCATTAATTTGGTTTTGATTGAAATTTAATTTATTATATTATTATCATTATTATTATAGAAAGATTACATAAAAATATTCATTACGGTTTTGACTAGAACGATTTTCAACTTTGGGGAGAGTTGTTAGGAAACTTTGTTTAATTGGTGCGCCCATAATCTGTATCTCATCTGAACTTTTTATGTATAAAAATGTAATAAATATTGTTGTGTACTTCTACGTTTATATTGGCAGTTGATACAGAATTTTTTTTTTTTTTCAGCATATAAAGAGGAAAATATGATCGAATCATTTTGTAGCTGTAAACGTAATGTATCACAGTGGTTTACCTTTATAATATTAATTCATATTTTAATGGGGATGATCATACTATATTGTTTTGCAATTTTTAGAAAATACAAAATGTGCACGTGTTTTTCTGAAATATATTTAAAGATTCACAAATTAGTTGAATGTATAATTCTAAATAGACAAATATTGCAAGAAACAGACGAATAAACACTGTGTAGGTCTCGATTGAAAGAGCAGATTTTCACTCACCTTACAGTTTATGTAAACATTTTCACCTTCTTACTTATGAATAAATGTATTTTGTGTGTCACATCAAGGTTGCACAAACGACGCGTAAAAGAGAGAAAATGTTTTATTACATTTGTGAATTTGTTATTCCTAATTGTATGACGTACAGATTGGATTTGATCAGAAAGAATATTAAATTTGTGACAACTACACTGGTTGATTTATTTATTATGACAAAGGTTTGAATACGTTTTTAATTTTTTGAACAGCGGCATTTGATGCGGATGGCTATTCCGGTATGTTATTTTTATATTGTTGTATATGTGTGAAATGGCTATATGTTAAAACTTCAGACCAATGATGACCAACAAGGCCAACGTTACGATTTTGAATGTCTGGGGAAAGTTATGAAAACTTTTCTGTGATGTTGTTAGTTTTCTATTATTTCTTTAGATTCCGAGAGAAACAAGAATTAATTGGTTTTACCACGATGAGTGTTATTTTTCCGTCTGTAGACTTGTTTCGACCAGAATAAATGGTTCGATTTTCAATTTTGGTACGGGTTTCTTGAAGTAAATCATGTTACGTTGATTCTTTGGGGGAGGGGGGGGGTAATTTTTTAATTCACTGCTTGGACAAAACGTTTTGTAAATTTAATACGAAGCTTTTCATAAGCTGTTATAATAAGTGATCAAATTTTAATGAAATTCTATAAAAATTGGAATATCTGTAAAAATTCGGGCATAATTCATCTCTCCTCTAATCCTCTCTCATTCAGGATTATTTTCTTCGAAAGTAAAAGGTAATTGGTTTCAAAATGTAAAGACCAATTAACCAATATCAATTACCTGTATCTCATCTGAGTCTTATATCTTATATCTTATATCACATCCTTTTTTTTCGCTCGTTCTTATAACTGTTCTACTTATGTTTTCAGGAGATTTTGAAACTATCGAGAAATCAACACAAAGTATGTAAAAAAAAAGTTAATTTTTGAAATAATATTATTAATTTTATTTTAACAAATACATTTTAATTCAAATTTATATTAAATTTGCACACGAGTACAAAATTATAACCAATTAATTGTGGTTTTTATATTAGTTGAAGATCCATTATTTGGTAATCACTGACATTATAATTGCGTTCTTTTAAAAAATATTTATGTTTTTATTTTATAAGATTTTTTGAAAATCTTATCCAATATTTTGTTATTATTAAATGAGTATTAATCTCTAAACATTATTTATTTTTATGATAATTGTTGTTTTTTTATATTAGTCCATAAAAATTGCAGTAAGTTGCATTAGTTTTATTGGAAAAATATGTTTAATTTAAATTTTTTCAATACTCACATCATTTTAATCTCACGTCATCAACCGTACGTCTATCATTTTTCAATTGTTTACTTCTTGCAATAAATAATATAGAGAAGGGAATAAAATCAACATTATAATATTATACAATAGTTGTGTACCTAAGATAATAATTGCGATAACGCGTCCAGATTAGATAGTTATTAAATTATATTTTCTTCACTACGTCAAAGTTCATAAAAACTGTTTTAAGGTATTAAAATAAATATAAGCGTTAAGTGTGTTATTGTATATGGTATACGGTACAAAATATAAAATGTCTTTTAGCCTTCTACAATCTACCTATGACGATTTCAATAATAAAATAAAAAAAAAATACGGTTGATATTATCCTAACAGTAGATAACATACCAAATCGAAAAAATAGTAAAAGATAATATTGATCTACAATCCAAGGACCATTATACTTATTATTATAAAATAATTGTACTAAACAAGTTTATATTGTTTATAATTATTTATAATTTGTTGAAACAGGTGAAAGTACGTATGATATTATTATTTTGTAAAATATAAATAATTCAGTATTTTACTTGAGAAATAAAGTGTTTTATTAAAACATTTATGAACTTATATTATTATTTAATGCATTCTGTACGGTTTTGAGTATACCTTAATTACATGCTTAAATTTTATCATAATTGTTAACTTAAATTATGTTACTTAAGTGTATTAGTTACAGTGAAAAAATGCACATGCTTCATAAAACATTTAAGGATACTTGATATTTGGGAAACTTTTTATACATTTTCGTGGTCCCTGACATTCCGAAGTAGAATCACGGTTATACTTTCTAGATATCGTAACGTACTCTGATTTCCATATAATATAGAATCTACATCTGTCTGTCTTATATTGTCAAATTATATTTCCAAAGATGTACATAAAGAAAAAAAAATAATAATAATAATAAAGACGAAGTAAATATTCTGAGATCGTATGCAGAGCTCAGGATCTCAAATATAGACCGAAAAATTAATTTTCGAGTTTCAAAATTCTCGTGTTCAACGCATAGGTACGCATAGTAATGAAGGCATTTAATTCAATAAACTATAAATGTCCATACCAAAATATATGAAAAAAAAAAATAAGAATTTTATTTATTGTGTTGTAAAATCGTTAGCGTAAGAAACACTATAAGGGGCGAATGTGAGTTCCCACACGAGATATAGCAGGTAGAAATCACCCTGGGGTATGTCTTAAGTAAGTGCCTACACGAAAAAAATAAAATAATACGCCTATTATAATATGTTTTGTAAAAAAATCTAATCCAATTTTGAATGTTATCCATGTTGCGTTCAATAGTGTGTGTCTTTATCGCGTTATGATATCGACCGGTTCCACGGTCTCCGGACCTGGAACGGCCGATATATATTATCGATTACCAGTACCGATCGCGACACGAACAACGCGTTTCGCCATCTCGGGGCATCGTTTAATTATTATTGTATTCGGTCTTATATTAACAGTCTAAATTACAATAAGCTTATTAATTTCGCCCTAATAATTATATTTTGTATATTTGAGTTGGGTACTGCAGTACATATTCTTCGCGACATGGTCCTTCGAACCGGATTAGAGCGAGCGGGCGAGTAGTTTTTGTAATTTAGTGCATTCGGTACCACAAGTTTTACCCGTTAAAGTTTTAACAAAGTTAATTCGTTATATTATCGTCTACTTTGCCCAATCGTGAAGTCTCGTTTCACGCATTAAGTTTCAAGCCGTCAAGTCACACGGGCTGCAAGTCGTCGAATGCAAGCGGTATAAGTTCGGCAGTCGGGTCAGGTCAGAATCCTTCATTATTATTCTTTTCCATATATATTTCCTTTTCTTCGGTGGTGGTTTCTCGCGCGTTTTCGAGCACAGTCATTTTACCTACGCGAATCAAATTATATAATCACTCGGCTAAACGTATACTCGTTCGCACACGTTATAAATTATGACGGATATAGTCACGCTCATTAGCCGCCGTGGCCAATTAAAGGGCCAACTGACTCGGTTCGGTACATATATCAATGAGAACAAAGATAATGTTGATTTAGAGCAGCTCACGCTTCGTAAGGATAAGATTAAACACTTATGGGACGATATCAATTTAATAACGTAAAGTCATTCACAAATTATACGTATTTAAAATGATAATAATAATACAAACTAAATTTTATGTGGCTTATTATGAAAGCTCAAACTTTTAACACAATCATACTGTGTTATTTGTTGTAAATTGTATTCTAACATTTCATATTATAGTATAATATTATTATAAAGTTATAAATTATTATTATTTAATATTATAAAGACAAGTCTAGACAGTGAATGCATTGCATTTGCAATCATGGAATTGCATGTAGGAAATAGCATATTGGTGTATTTTTGTTCGTGTAGGAACTTACGTACCAGTATATTTTTTTTCGTGTAGGAATTTCCATACGTATGTAAACGTTTACCTGCTATGCTTTATGTGGGAACTTACCATCTCCTACACTAAGTACCGTTGTTTTGTTTTTTTCTATAGCTTTATACTGGATTTACAGTTCTTTTATCAGACGAATTTTTCGCCAATGTATGTACCTTTTTGGTGTATTTTGATTTTAAATAATATCGAGAACAAAACCATGGTATTTTTTATAATTTGATTGACCGAAAAAAAAAATAATACCAAATATTAAGGTTCTTATATAATATCTAAATATTAAGTATACCAGATATATCTGTTAAAGAAATTGTAAATTAACTATTAATAAATTAAACAATATTTTCATATAATTAACATCAAAAGCATAGTAAAATATTACTATTGTAATTTTTAATGAAACTGGTTAATACGCAGCTCTCTTTCGCAAAGAACACCTGTTAATGTGCAGTGGTCTTCTACTCTCGACTACATTAATAATCAAATATATTAAATAATATACCATTTTTAGTTTCGCTACATTATAAAAAAAACCTTGTAGGTTTATGGCATATTTACATTACGATTACCTATAATATCATATTTTTTTCGTTTTTCGAGCTACTATTCCGTGGTCGTATCAGCTGAACTATCATTTTCCTAATTCAAATCAATAATAATTTCTGCGAGGTATTCTATTAGCTAAGAGCAAATCGTTGTTCGATAGTTTTAACGCGTCGATAGACAAATGCATGTAAATGAATAAACTATACAATCTAAGTGGCAAAGTTCTAAAAAATTAACTAATTTTTCTATTCGAGTCGAATACTAGAATACAATTATTTTTACTGTAAGCCCATATTATGTTTGTGAAATAAATATTTTTATTCTAGTGCAGGAAAAAAGTAAGTACATTCTAGTGAAAAAAATGATTTACTTATTTCAAGATTTCAACTATTTTATCGTATTTCGGAACATTTTATAAAATTATAAAATTGTTTTTTTTTTTTAAATTAAATGTTAACATAATAAACTGTTTGGAATAATGCGATTGATTTGTTCTAATGTAATAATATTTTTAATGATTTAGTCATTGGTACGTATTAATTTCGGTATTTTAGTTTTTAAAGTAATCATAATACGCTGTAGAACTTTAAACAGATGCGTGACATTAAATCTTATCGTTAACAACATTCAATAAATCAACAAGTACCTTCAAGTTTTTTCAATATAACAATTAATTATAGTTTTCTTTTTTAATATTTTATAGTACAATATTTTTAATTAATAACTACTATGACAAGTAATAGGTCTGTTTTATCATTCTAAAACAGTCATTTAATTTCAAATTTTATTATTGTCTACCCATTCGTTCTATGCATATTTGGTGTTTATTTTTCACCGACAGTCTCAATTTTTAAGGAGAGCGAAAATATAGTAATTTGATAATATACTTAATATATATTATAATATATCGTCCAAAATAAATAATTTTTTTAGGCGAAGAACTCGGTATGTATTTATTTTTTCAACAGTTAGTAAACAATAACTAGAAGCATAGGACTGTAATAATGAAAAAAATGATTCAAATATTTACTCTCTACTCGAGTGTTTCCTTTTGTTTTGCTTACAGTTTGAAAATTAAAGTATATACTTAATTGTGATCTACCTTACTTATCTGTGTTCCAACAATTTTTTTAATTTATTTAATTTTTCAGCCGAATATAGTACGTATATGATTTAATATTGCTCGTTTGATACACAATGAATCATTAGATTCCAATAGAGCCCTTTATATTCATACTTCGTATAGTTTTTTATAAATATTTAGAACATACTGAGTTGTCACTGTTATTTGTTATAATTTTTTAGAGTTCGCTCGTAAGTATTTTTAATTTTATTTCAATGATTTTTTTATTTTTCCTACCACTAAAACAATATAGTCGTTAATAACAGCTAGAACCTATTTAAATATATTGCTAATGTCTTTAAAAATAGTCAACCTAACTGGCATTATTAAAAATCATTTTCAAATAGAAATAGTACAAAATATAAAATTATACAATGATTTAATTTTAATATACTATATAATTCACCAATATCAATCATATGTATTCCATCCCGATCTTGTAAATCATTTTTTTTTTTTTTAATTTGGTTTTTTACTTTCTAGGCACGCAACGTATGTATTTTTGAAATTATTTCGTTTGAAATGTATTATTTCAAGAGATTCAAATAATCCAGTTAACTTAAAGAAAACTATAGTACATTTTAAATAATTAATTGTTGTTGATTTAAATTTTTTCTTTTCTCATAATTTTAAGAACTGTTTGCAAAATAATAGATTTTTCAAATGAAATCGATATTAATGGTTTATTATGTTCTATTTCAGTTGAAGACTGTAAGTTTATTTATTTTTTTCTAATGATATCTGATATGAAGAATCATTCCATAATAATGAATTGATTGAAATCCTTTGACTTGGCATCAAATTTCTTAGTATAGAAATCGAATAGGTGTTTTAATTTTTTTAACACATACTTCCAATCGAATATGACAAACGAAAAATAAAATAACAAACACAGTTACTTTCCGACTGTGTCACGACTCACGGGATTGTAGAAATGACATGATTTTAATAAAAGATTGCTCATCGGTGTTAAACCATTAGCTAAAATTTTAGCACGACATTGTATTGCCCTGATACAAATATTAGTATTGATCATGATTTGTTAACGGTATTTTTCATTTCTTTTCAGGTACCCTAGTAGAAACATTCTGTATAAATAGATATAAAATAGGTAAGATACGTGTAAGCATTATAGTCTGATAATTCAACTGACTGTTGTAAATTTAATACAGTCAACTCTCGGTAACTCGACATTCTCGATATCTCGAATAAATTCCCCTTCAAATAACAATAACACTTAATGTTTAAATAATCTTGTTGACTCGGAAATTAATTAAATATAATCCAATAATCGTATAGTTAAAACACAAATACTGTGATCTATCACACATTTCTTTAACTGTTCTAGATGACACGAGATTGCCCGAAAGTGGTTATATCCAATCATGTAATGTACCATTCTGGTTAATTTTATTGTTTAATTTAAATAAAAGTGTATTAAATTATTTTAAATATTGATTGTAGATTTTGAAAATAATGAGAGTAATATTTTATTTATTTATTTATATTATTGTAAATTTTCATCGATGATTACAGTGTGTTTGAAAACATACGAGTATACTGTGTAAAATAAATACAACGGAATTGATTGTCCACCAGAAATATACATTTTTCATCGCTATACCTTAATCTTACATGTATAATTTTTTCAATAAATACAAATAAATAATATAAATAGAGTTAAAAATAAATATTATTAAATTCTTTATTTCATTTTTTGTCCTAGGACTTAATTCTTTAATGAGTTGTCGTGGTACGTAAATATATTATTATAATATTTTGGTGTACTTTTCATTTGATAATGATGGTTAGTTTTAAAATGTCTCTTTCGCTTCTTCCGTTTCCGAGTGTTTGATTTCCAACTACGTACACGATTACGAGAAATATTATTTTGTAGATTTATTGTGAAATAATCGTTTGTTCGCAATTCAAAATATCTATGTAATTTGTTTGAAAGAATAGATCTTAGTTGAATTAAATAAAATTCAAGCCTTTTAAACAGTGGCTATTTACCTATTCTCATCATACGTAAACATTTAAATAGTATGGAATAACTAAATTTAAATTCCTTATTTCTAAATCATTTAGTTGTAGCTCTAGACATTTTTTTTCTTCTATGTTACATATTACTTCAAACTTTTCTTGTCGAATACGAGTATTGTAATACTTCAATGATATTTTAATTTAATATGGGTAATCTGAATTTAATTTCTTAAGATATAAATTCAAGTTATAATTTAAGACGATCATTAGGTAGACAGAAGGATAGTATTTTAAATCTTAATCATTAATATTAAAATATTTTTCTAGAATACATAGTTGTCGAATTAGAATACAAAGGTAAATAACATTTATAATTTGTTTCTTGCCTATTTATTAGCATTGACACCATGATCATTGATAATGACGCAACAATATGACAATATATTAAATATATATATACGCACACTAATAACATAAAAGAAAATAACATGGGTGTATTATAATAATTAGATATTCTAAAATATTATATTTCTATTTTAACGATTATAAATTATTACATTTTACTTTTTAATTGTGAAATTGCTTTATTTACATAAACTATAATAATTTGTAATAATTTTTTAGTCGGTTATTTACTGCATTTTTTTTTTTTTTTTAGGAGATATGTGGAGCGATCAATTGAAACCAGGTGATTTTTAAAAAAGGAGATGATATTTAAATTTAAAACTACATATATTCAATAGGAAAGATGTGATTTAATTCATAAAAATAAAAATGTTCATAACAATAGATAGTGTTTTATTTTGATATTAGTTATTACTTATTAATATGATATGTATTACTTTTACTATACATAGTTGAATAGTAGAAATGGGAAATGTAATCATTTTCTTTATTTATATTCTCCTTTCTAAGCTAACCAACTACATATTTTTAAATTAAGTACATATATACATTTTTATTAGTTGTGTTTTTAATTTTTTTTCCTCAGGTCCTAGAAGCACTAGTACGTGTTTAGTAAACGAATATATATGTATATATATATATATATATATATATGTGTGTATATTTATACAATATAATTTATAATTATATATCATAAATATTTATTTCATTAGATCACCCACACTTCTCTGTCCAATATATTTTTTATTGAGTGTAAACATTTATGTAAATATAATTTTTAATTTTCAGGACATAGTACGTTACCAACTTAAAGTTTTGTATTTGTAATTACTAAGTTTTGTAATTCAACATTTTCGAATATTTTATTCATTTATTTTATTTAATTCATGTGTTAATCTATTTCGAGCATCGAATTTTATTGGTGCCAATCGTCAAAAGAACCACGTTACGGTATTACAAATGTTACTTTTGCATATGTTATTTGACAAATGTTACTACACAACAGGTGATGATATTTCAGAGGAACGATATTCTTTAGATTAACGTAGATATACTGACGTAACGATTTCGTATTTGAAAAATCAATACATGTTTAAAATAATTTTAACGCAACGTACAACGAAATAAAAACTAAACCAATAATTTACTTACAATAGGTACCTAATGTGTACCGCAGTGGCGGATTTATACATTAAATAATATATTTATTAATAGTTGCTTTTTTTGTTAAAATAATTGAGCTGTTTTGTTTACAAATAAAATCTCATGTATTTTATAAGTACATTATTTTGATTACCTAATCACAATCGATTTCAGCATATTATAAGCGTATGATAAAATGATTGTAACGTGTACGCGCACGCGCTATACATCTTATATTAAATATTATTTTTACAGAAGAATTTTTACTATCGAATAATTATAAAGACTTTCTTCAAAATATCAAAATCAAAAGAGGCAAGAATAATTTATTTATTTGCTATTGTATTTAGTTGGTTTCAATAATCATACATTTTATGTAATATTTATGTCATTGTACTCACAAAATTTACAAACAATAATAATATCTTTAAAAAAGGGAAATATTATTTAATTAAATATTTTTTTAAAATCATGCACCATGCGGCTAAAACGTTCAATTTTTTTTTTCTAAATTGTTCATTGAAACGACTAATTTTTTTGTTAATGTCTTTTCTCGTTGAAAGGGTTAGTGTATATATATGTATTAAATAAATTTTCTAAACAGGAGAGCTGGTTGGGAGTCCAAAGTTTAGTAAGTATTGATATTTCATTTATTGTTCTCATAAGTTTTACAATTATTCAATTAAAATTCAGCATTCTGTATCAATATGGTGTTTCTTTTTAGGGAAAATTCATAAGAATAACAGCATCGATGGATATTGTGGTTGTATTGGTAATGTAACATTATTTATATGGGTTTGATATGCATAATGATTAATGACCAATAATATTAACTAAAATATGTGTAAATGTATTGACTAAGACCTCGATTAAACAAAAAATATTTCTAATATTGTAACGCTTTAATAATGAATGTATCCGACATCAAGATAAGATATCCAGTGATTTCATTCATATCGCCTTTATATAGCATTAAGAACATCTTACGAGGCACCTTGTGATTTTTCGATTCAGTAAAATTGAGGAGTTTTTGAAAAAAAAATATTTTAAATTGCATGTAATGAAAAATTGTTGTTTATTATTGATAGTTTAAATCTTTAAAGTGGTTTGCTACACAATTTATCTAAATATATTCATTCACACTTTATTGATATAAATTGACAGATCCACTCCAAAAAGACAGATTTCAAGGTATGTTATGAATTATCTCTATATATAAAACTGTAAGGTGATTTTTTGTGCTATACGCGCACAGCTCAAACCATTGGAATTTTGCATGAAGATAGCTATTATGACGTAGGCGTACACTAAAAAGGGATTTTTGAAAATTCCACCCCTAAGGGGGTTAAAAACGGTAAAAGGGGTACAAATTGAAAAAGTTTTTTTTGTTCCGATTTTTTTGAAATTAAGTATACCTACTCTATAACACAAATAAACGTTGTCTATAAACTTTATTTTGTGAAATTCAATTTCTAAGGGGGTTAAAAGGGGTAAAAAGTTTAAAACTAGAAAAATTCGCCAGGCCGGAACCGCTGGAGCTATGAGTATCAAATTACCTCAGTACCCGTTTTTACGTGCAAGTTAGTTAGTTAGTTTTTAACACACACACACACCGACGTTAGTCGGTAAAAATAAATTTGTACGTTTAAATTGTATATCTATATTCATAATGCAATTATTATTATTATTAGGGCCATACACATTTTTTATACTTAAACCCGGCAAAGACGGGTATATTCAGCTAGTATATACCTATATATAAAATAGAAGCCCTTTTTATGTGTGTACGCGCATAACTCGAAAAGTACTCGGTGGATTTTAGTACGGTTTTAACTAATGGATTGGCCAAGTCTCAGGGAAGGTTTAAAGCGAAAGAATGTCTCGAAAATACAACTAATTTTTCAAATTTCGACCTCCTAATGGGGTAAGAAAGTGGCTTTTATTGTTTGTTTATTGTTACGAATTTCAAATTGTATTACATACATATAAATAATAAATAAATACAATATATTCATACAATTATATAACTTTTGATATTATGTCATATGTCTATCATGCGGATATTTGCTTATCCGGACCACCCTTGACATTAATTAGTCCGGATAATCAGATTTCTACTGTTTTTTTCTTTTAATTATTATTATTATTATTTATTATAACTAATAAAATAATTATTACTATTATTATTATGACTATTATTTTTTACCCTTTTCAACCCCTTTTGGGGTTGAATTTCGGAAAATCCTATCTTCAGGGGTCTCTAATATATAAAACGAAACTATTGACCAAATTTTATACTCGAAGCTCCCACAGTTTCGGCTGGGTAATATTTTCCAGTTTTACACTTTTTAACCCCCTTTAGGGTTGGATTTTTGAGACGTACTATAGCTTAAAACCTTCCCCGAGACTTGGCCAATCCATTGGTGAAAACCGTACTAAAATCCATCGAGTACTTTTCGAGTTATGTACGTACATAGAGAAAAAAAAGGGCTTTATTATTACTACTATTATTTATTATTACTATTACTTATTATTACTATTATTTTTTCGTCGTAACGGCGAAAAATACACGAAATATCGTGATTTTGGTACCAGGGGTTCAGGAGAGTTGACGTCGTTTTTTCGCGTTGTTTGATTATGTTATTTAAGTTGCCTATCCAAAATTCCTGAAACCGGGGGACGATTTATCTCTAACCAATATTGATCTTTTCGATCGATTTCGTCGGAAAATGATTGAAAACCCCCGAATTTTCATATTTTGGGATCAGGAATTCCTAAGTTATCGTCCAAGTGTCACTTTACACTGTACTGCGCATGAGTTTTTTGATCGACAGATGTCCTAATGAACTTTCGGTCTCATGCGCCGATTTTTCTCTGACCAAATTTATCCTTATCACTCTTATCACTATTATTTATTATTACTATTACTTATTATTACTATTATTTCGTATTTTTCCTTGATTATTACTATTATTAATAGTAATAATAAATAATAGTAATAATCGAAAAAAAAATTCGAAATAATAGTAATAATAAGTAATAGTAATAATAAAGCCCTTTTTTTTCTCTATGTACGTACATAACTCGAAAAGTACTCGATGGATTTTAGTACGGTTTTCACCAATGGATTGGCCAAGTCTCGGGGAAGGTTTTAAGCTATAGTACGTCTCAAAAAACCCTAAAGGGGGTTAAAAAGGTTAAAACTGGAAAATATTTCCCAGCCGAAACCGTGGGAGCTTCGAGTATAAAATTTGGTCAATAGTTTCGTTTTATATAGTAGAGACCCCTGAAGATAGGATTTTCCGAAATTCAACCCCAAAAGGGGTTGAAAAGGGTAAAAAATAATAGTCATAACAATAATAGTAATAATTATTTTATTAGTTATAATAAATAATAATAATAATAATTAAAAGAAAAAAACAGTAGAAATCTGATTATCCGGACTAATTAATGTCAAGGGTGGTCCGGATAAGCAAATATCCGGATGATAGACATATGACATAATATCAAAAGTTTAGTTCGGAAACGTCAACATTTTTTAGAGAAATACTTGATGTACATTTTTTTTTCAGGGACTAAAGGAGACATCGACCATAATCTAAGTGTGTATACCTAACATAATAAAAACAATATTGTATTATATAAATATTATATTTTATACTTTTTATTATTAGGATTTGGTTTCAAATTTTGCAGTAAGTTGTATTTTTGATAATTTTGAATAAAATATAACATTTTATTATGGTACGAGTATAAAATGTTATTGGTTTTATAAGTAATCTTGTTTAACCATGGTAACAATCAGAAAAAGGATCGGCGTCGGGGGATACTTAACACGTGTGTGATGACTAGAGTTAGGATGTCGATGACTTTTGCATTTCTTTTCCTTTGATCCTATGCAATGCTATCTTGGCTAAAAAATTGTTTCATGCTTCCTTGATTCAGAATACATTAATTTTGTTTTGCAATTTTTTGTTTTTCAACGTCATTTTTTCATATTATTATAGGTCATTTTTTGTAGTTTTTACAATGTGGGGGGGCATTTTTTTCAAATTTTAGATTTTAAAAAAAATTTGTATGATTTTCAAAAAAAGATTTGTATTATTATAGTTGCTGCTAGTTGCTGTTAACTTAAAATACTGAAATTGTATTTATTTGATTTTTTTTTATCATTAATTCGAGTGTTTTTGTAATTTATCCAGATAAAAGTATGTATATAACTTGGTTTTATTGCTTTAAATGTATCATATATGAACACGAGGTTAATCAACGGTATAGATTGAAGAGAACGATTGAGAGAACATAAACCTCCAGAGGCGTAATTATTATATCGGTTTTTTTTTTGTTTTTAATTCTTTACAGAACTAGTAAATGCATACAAGTCGTTTCTCCGAACTAAATACAATGTCTGTACGTATAACATATGGCAAATATTCATCCTATTTAAAGATCCATTCGTAACGAATATTATTCCAAAGTAGACATATTTTTATAAGTAAATCAATTATTGTATTAGAAAAAATGTAATTTGATAATCTTATTTGAATAATTGTTTTCTAGCCACAAATGGTACGTATTATGTAAAGATAAATTTGTCTTGATTTCACATTCAAATTTGTTTTATGTCTTAGTATTCAATGATACGAAACTATAGATTACAATGCCTTAATAATTGCGGCTTAATTAAACATTATTCTTTGTTTGTCAATGGAATTCATGCGAAATTCTTCTTGAGATTTCAATAAACTCATTTTTGTAACATTGACAAATAATATTGGTTTCTTTTCACAGTTGTAAAGGATTTTATTGGATCAGTTTTTAGAATTAACAATAAACAAGGTAGGTACTATAATATAGGTTTAATGAAGTAACCTATTTAAAGTATGTTATCCCTTTATAATTTAGTAGAAAAAAATATGATTCTAAATTAGATATAAGTTTACGGTTTTACAGTGCAATCATTTAATGCAGTTTACAACTGAAAACATTCAGCTATAATTTTAACTTGAATTAATAAATTTGAAAAACCTTTGTATCAATATATTCGTAGCTATAAGTATTAACAAGGACATGTTTTATTATATTTACTATTATGTTGATTATAATTTTTGGATGTAAGTACTTGAAATGTAAGATGTTTTTACTAACAATAAAGATAATAATTACAAAAAAAAATAAATACTTATCAGAATATGAAAGAACATTACTTCATTCTTACCATTTGGGAGCATTTAGTATAAAAATCTTGTTTGTATTAACATTTGAAGAAAACGCTTAGTTAATAAATTATATTTTTCTTTTAGATGTAGCTGAAAAAGATACAAGTAATGCATTTCAAACCTATATGATTCAATGTTGTAAATTATTTACAAAATATATATTTCATATTGTCGGTATTGTACAATCTATACAATATTATATACAATTTACCATAACAAAATATATGTCACCCCTTTGTAATTTGTAGTAAAAAAAGTGTATTTTTTATTACATATAGATATTATACAAGTACAATAAAGAAATTCTAAGTTATAAAAAAAAAAAAATCAAATTAATAAATATTAGCACAATGATAGATGACTTCTTAGTTTCAAATCCATCAGAGAATACTTTATCGTAAAATAATCCTTCCTCGATTTAAAATTATAATTTAAAATAATTTTAATAAAAAAGAATAGTGTATGTGTTCAACGACTTTTTTGCTTATTTAAAAATTAATAATACTTTGAATCAAAGTTTAATTCAATATAAATCTGTATTCAATTCTAGTAACACTGGGTATGTAATTGTTGATGAACTCTCAATTGAATTTATTCATAATCAATTAAACACTTAAAATACTTATTCATATTATATTTAATTACTGTGCGGTAAAAAAAAAAAAAAAATTATATCATTTTGATTATTTTTAGATAATGAAGTTCAAGAAAAAGTAGATGAAAAATCTGATGATGATGATGATAGTGAAACTGATGGTAAGTAAAATGTTTAAGTTGTTTTTCATTTAATTAAATTTATTACAGTTTACTAAAGATACTTGTATTTTTCGTGCAACATTTTTCTTTTTAACATATTATCAAGGCAAAATCAGAACTTACATTATTTATAAAACTTGAAATGGTAATAAAAATAATTAAAATAAATGTTTTTATTTAAATGTTTCATTTCATTGACCGAATCATTAAAAATATTACAATATAAAGAATCATATGATACAATCCGGTAAAATACCAGAATCAAGTAAAAAAAAAAAAAAAAATTATAGACCTTGTACATATCAAATTAGGTACAAGATAGAAATGCTATAGATGAATGAAAAACATAAAATAATTCAGATATTTTTAACAATAATTGAAGAACAGAAATTTTACTAATGAACACAAAGTTAACATTATCAATCATGTAACATATATAATATTTCAGTTGAAAAGTTAAAGAAAAAATTATATTTTTAATTAATATTCACGATTAAATGTATTTCTATTGTAAAACATTGTGTTCGTTGAAGATGAATTTCAAGATGAAGAAGAAAATCCAGCTGATACTCAGAATGACATATATGCCAATATTATTACCGGTGGTCAGTACATTTTGTTTTAATCTTATTTTAATATACTCGACAAGTTGATCGAAAACTAAGAATTAATATACGCTTGGATATTCCAAAACGCCCGACATAGTTTTCTTTAAATTGAAGATTATTATTCATTAAAAGTAATAACGACTTCATTATGAAAAGCTCTATTTTTATATAATTTTTAGACGCAGAAGGTATGTAACATGATTTCCATTTAACGGGTTTCATTATATAATAGACATTAAGTTCTGCCAGTCTTTGACTGAATTATGAACTTTTCGTCTTATAATAAAGATATTTTTACTTATACGTTAGTTATTAATGCAGAGTAATAATTTATAATAAGTATAATTAATTACTTTTCAGTCCGTTATAAAGGTAAATATATTTTTTATTATCATCTGTTTTTCACTGGGCTGAAATTTATCAGAGTTGAAAGTTTTATATTGATTATTGATCCATACCGGGGACATCACCATCACCTCACTCATATTTATTTCAATGTTTTTGTTTTTAGATGACATCCATGAGTTCTGTGCTGTCAGGTTTCTTTTTAAAAAAAATATTAGGTTCTATTGAATATCCATCATAAGCGACAACTGTGACACGGTAATATTGATAATAGTTATAGTAACGTTTTGTTTTTTTCAATGCAATTTAATGAGAGTATTCACATAATAACTTGCCAGTTAATAATATTAATAATAATAACGTCTAAATTCTGTAATTCATTGTAAAGTTAATACTACTTTATTAGAAATTGAAATTCGGTCGCCTTCGATTTATTGAAATTTTCAAATACTATCAAAAACATCTGTTTCTTATAGCAAATGTCATTAATTTATCATTTTATGTTCAACCAGCGTGTGAGGTTTATATTGTTGTACTTTATTCGCACGATTTTATCTGTTAGTTAAAATTTCAAATGTATAGAGTTTATTGTTACAATAGATGCAAATTGTATTTTGTTTTAATTATAACTTTATTTTCGCGTGAATAAAAACTAAAATTTAAATATTCAATAATTGTTTGTTTTATTAGTATTTATTACCGTAGATTTATGTCTGTGAACATGAACAGATATTTTGTAGACAAAATGGTTAGACTTCACTCATAGTATGTGTATCACCCACAAGTGAATGTTACACTATAACTACATGACCCCTTTGCCTTGATTTTTTCTTTGCTATTCAAAATATATGCTACGATTTTGCTCTCAGAACGCAAAACACTCTGTCATTACATCTCCATCGGTCTCATTCTAAAACAACCCAGGAATCTTTTTTCTTTCAGCCATGTAGCATGGGTGAACGCGTGTGAGGTTAGACGTATCCATTCGATCTAACAGGTTAGGATTGTTTTTCAGGTCTTTATAAAAATCATCCGTTTCTACATAGTATACCAACCAATGAACCTAAAATAATAAAATAAAATATTAATACATTATAAACACAAAATAATTTTAAAAAACTACCTGTATCTGTATACGTTAGTTAGAGCCTCCTCATAATGCGCCTGCATTACATTATAATGATAATCATAAATTAACGCTTTCGATTTATCTAATACAGCAAATCCTATAAACGAAATTAAATTGTAACTCTCATTGTTTAAAATAATAATTATGTAATATTTACCCATATAAATCGGTTTACAGAAATTTATTATTTTCTTCTCTTAAGTTACTGCTGTTAGGATTTTTATTATACAAATCAGTGCAATATTTCAATGTTGTCTGGTTTATAAGTTTTTGTAATCGTTTTCCACTCATTATGCATTAAAACTCTATTTTAATACGTTTTCGCAACGAAGTAAATTTGATTCCCCTCCTTGGCACTTCGTCGTCCACATTTGGTTGCCTATTCGGCAGTAGTTCAGGGGCAAATCCACGTGCAAGTGAATTGCCTAAGCCATTGATAGTACGGCTCACGTCCGTAAAGTTAGGTTGCCTATTCAGGCGAACTCAGGCGTTTGATATTTTGTTCTGTATTATTTTCCATTTTGTCATCGTTGATTTTTATTCGTCATTTCATTGTCATAAATTATGACTCATAATCATCGTCATTCCATAAGTTGTTGATAGGAAACTCTTTCGACGATTCGGCCCGAATTTCGGGGGAAAATAATTTGTTGGAAGATGAAACCGACGACAAACTTCTACTATTGACCCATTTGTTTAGAGAAGAAACCGATGAAATGTACAGTGAACGGAATAGGAAAACGACGACTTAATACAGATACGCTTGATCGACAATGAAACTACATTTAGAGCATATTTTCGAGTTTCCTTTGAGTTATTCAATTATATCCTTAATTATGTAAGAGAGGACATCAAAAGATCTCCTTGCAATCGAGTTGAAAAACCTATATCACCGGAAGAAAAATTGAGTGTTACTCTGCGTGTCGCGCAAATGTTGATCGTCTGGCAACCGCGACGTGATTGACGCGCGTGAATTATTAATAAACACCATCATTGGTTTTTGGTACTTCAAGTTGAAGTTACTTAAATGGTCTTGCTATCTTAGCGATAGAAAGAGAAGAATCAGAAAATATTAACTATGAAAATATAATTGAAGAATTTTCAACCAAAAAAAGTAGAAAAATAAGATTTTAAAACTGTTCTCAAAATGTTCATAAAAAGTAATTACAAATTTCAAAAAACAAATACAAGTTGATGAGTAGTGAATGGTGAAATTGGCATAGATTTTTTTGTATTCATATTAAATATTTACTAAAATAATTATATAAACTTAAAATAATTCATTAATAAATTTATAAAATATCTATACATTATTTATTATAACTTATGTAATATTTATTTTAAAATAAATTCCACTCATTATTTATGTGGTATCTTAATTCATAAATAATTATCTTATATTCCACCTTAAAAATACTTAAAATACGACGAGAGAAATTATTAAAACGTGCCATTATTTTGTTTGATTATTATGTTCTTTGTCAACTCTAAACCTTTGCCCAGGGCCTCGCAAAATCAAGCGCCGGCCCTGACTTCAACTTCTGCATGATTGTAGGAAACCAAAAATCGGCTTAATACGAAATCGCGCTCCGCTGTGTTCCGTGTTTCGCAGCTGGCCCAAAGAGAAATAAAACGGCGACCCCGCGAGCGAAATACACGACGCGATTATTTGACGAGATCCGATGAAATTATTAGTTCACCATTACGATTCTGCGATCCTCGACGAGAACAGTTCTCACGCTTTTTGCAAAGCGCATTTTCATAAAAAAGTGTGTTATATTTTCGCTCGTATTATTATAAAAATATTCACGGTATTTTATAACCCAAGACAACGAATACGAATCGTGATTTTGCCCAAGAAAAGGCTAGCAAAATTAATTTTATTTAATATATTTTTTAATGTTTAATTAAATACATATTGTTGATCTATGATAACAATAATGAATGTATAACAACGATGGTCAAAAATATTACTTGTTCTATTTCATACCCAAACATTTTATTTAAGTTTATTATTATTATTTTATAAAAATGAACGTCCATATTTTATTCAACTCCCTCCTCTCCAAAAATTAACTATTGCATAGGGCAGCGTAAATTAAATTCGCCTAGGGCGGCCATTTTATCGATTCTGCGGGACGCCGTAGAGTACAGATATGGTAGATACGGCACAACTTCTAATTTTTTTACGAGGTGTGAATGCAAATTTTGAAATAACAGAAGAGTTGGGAGCGTTGGAGAATTTGAATGGTACTACAACAGGAGAAGATATATTCAAAGCTTTATTAAATACATTCGAAAATCTACTGCCGTAGATCAAAGCGTATAGCCGTCATAGTCGCGATCAACCATCGTTGTCATCACAACGTGCGCGCAGCATTGCGACGCCGAACGAGTGTGCGGCGTGCTTGAAGAGATTCGCGCGCACGGGGAGCACAAGCCGCGCGGCGGCCGCCGCAACGACCACGGGACGCCGCGCCGCAAGCCGTACCCGAGTACGCCGTGTTCCGCGTCGTTCGACCGGAGCTGGCTGCTGTCCAGCCACGTGGACAGGTTTCACCCGCTGGGCAGGGGCTGCGTGAACCCGATTTGCGACGCCATATCCGATTCGCCGGTGATCTGGCCCAAAGTGCCCAGCGTGCCGGTGGTGCCGTGGACGTCCGGTTTGCAGCGGTCGCCGCCGGGAAGTACTAATTCGTCCGTGTCGCGCGGTCGTATTTGAATACTCTCGTTTTCGAGTCCTATTATATACACCGGGGGTGGCGAGTTTTTTTCCGACGTGACGCGTCGAAAATCGACCGGTTTTTTTCGTTTCGGTTCGGTTTTCAACCGGAGTACGTGCGCCACATGGTATTTTTAAGTTTTGATTTTGTCGCGAGCGGCTTCGACGTTTTGTCTCGAGCACACGCGTCACGGACTCGCCATCCCTGCGGTATATTATGTAATAATTGTGGAAAAAATTTTTTTTTTTACAAATAAACAATGTTAAGTAGTTAGTTATATTGTTAGTTATATTTTGTTTTTATCGGTTGATTTTTGAAGGAGGGGTGGCAACACTCCATGTTTGTGGTGGACCAACGGCGATCAAATGGCTAGAGGAACACAACATTCTAAAACAAAAAATTTCTCCCGTTAATATTAAGTTTGTTTTGTTTTGTTATTATTATTATCATCATTTTGTATTCTATATAGCCGTTGTCATATGCATAAATAAATAAATTGATTATTTGCTTGTGATTTTAACAGCTAGAACACATATGCGCACATCGTCAGTTTAAAGGTCCTATGTGTTATTTTGATGTCCCCAAGTTGTATGTCTAAACACAGGGTAAACTGGGTAAAGGCTTTTAGACGGTGCGTTAAAATAAAACAAAAGTCAAAACCAAAGCTGCCAAAACGACTTGGTTATAAAATACCTGAGAACATTTGGTGTAACGCGAAAACACGTATAACGTACAGAGTATACAGTCTTAAACAGTCGGTAAAAAATAAAACGTATACACACATCTAATATATCTAATATCTATACCATTGTATAAAATAATTCTATACAACATGTATTTCACATTTGTATTATACAAACTTACGGCTAGTGGTAACGTTCTTTTTTTTTCTTTCGCTGAACAATGTTTTTTGGTCTAAATGTTTAGCCAGAATTATTTGATCAGATGATCAAAAAACATATGTACACTTTCACATAAATAATTTATCGAGAAATAATGTATTTTTTTCTACACTACCGGCGAAGTTATAAGCAAACTCCCCATTTTTATAGGTACAGCACACTTGCATGCAGTTACTTCACAGTACAAAATAAAAATGGAATATCATAAACGAAATGTATTAACATTAATCGCGGCCGTTGTTGTTCATTTCGATATCGTTAAAGGTAAATTAATCAATAGAACTATATAATGTGATTTATTCATGTATTTACTCGTGGTAACAATGTATCAACATTATTTTTGTGTAGAATGAAAATCGTCGTTAGTTATTGCTTTATTCGAAAATGTACAATTAACATTTTTAGAAATCGTAAAATCAAAAATCTGCCAATTCACAGCTTTTAATTTTGAACGTTTCAATAGCATTTCCATCATTTTATCATAGTGTTGAGTCTATTACCCGAATCCTCGCCCATAATACGGTTTTTTTTTTTTTTTTAAATCAAAGTGTTATCAATGCTCTTGAATTTAAATAAATAATATAATTACCTAGTACGAATAACGAAGGACCAAAACTCTTAACCGGCGACGTTCCGGTGCCATTACTTTACGCTTTTTTGTTTAATAATATTTATAATTGTTGTTTACTTTAGCTGTAAATGAACAAACAATAGACAAAAATTTACCAGGTAATATTAGATGTTAATTAATTTACCATAAGATTGTATATATCGTTTAATAAATAATAAAAATAAAATAAAAAAAAAAATGTGAAAAAATAAATAAAACCTGAACTTAAATTGATTTTATGCTTTAAATATTTTTGCTATTCTGATTCGCTTACCCACAGATCTAGGTCGACAATTTTTCGAAAATTGTAAAAGTAATATAATTCTTACTTTATATACTTTAATAGCAATTTTATACCTAATATTATATTTTATACTTTGAAACGTTATAGAATTTTAGTAATTTTAATTGCATTAATTAAGATAATTCACTCCCCACTTCGTGGTGTGCTGGTGTGTGTTCGACGGAGCCGCCGCGAAGTGAATGGAGTGAATTATCTGGCGGTCGTGTCTGAGCGGCCCCCCGCACGTACTGTGTTTGCGGCAAATTTAGTATATGTAGTTCTACGTCTTTTTTATTATATTTTAGTATTTTTCCAATAATCAACTGTATTAAATTAATATGACATAATATCATAATATAAATCAATATTGCTATGATTTTATGAACAAGGGACATCAAATTATATTTAAATTTCAAATTTTTATTTGACTTTGCAGACGCTTTGCGTGGATCCGGTTATAATGGTAAACATTACCGAGTATAGTTTTTTGACGCGCATTAATTTCCCATGAATTGTGAATTTTCTTTTTCTTTTTAACTAAACTTTAGTTCAGTGATTTTTTACTATGCATAGAAAAACTTTTACGATTTTCAGGAATTTGGAATTACGACTCCCAAATTAGAATAAATAAAAGTAAGACGAAACTTTCCACGTGTAAAGGGGATTGAACCCCTTAAGAAATTTAATTTTGACGAATTTTGATGAAACGATATAAGGTACCACCCCTACCTACCTTAATTATATATTTTTTTTCATTTCAGAAAATTATCCAGATGGTGAGTTATTGTTCTACAGTATCCCAATTTATCCTATTATTTTATGTTTTATACAACAATATTCGTAATTTGTTAAATTAGTTAGTTTAAAATAAGTAGATAATAGCGAGGATATAGTTTTAGTCATTATGATATTTACACATATCTCAGAATATTCAATACACTATGATTATATAATATATCATTATATTATAATGAATTATAAGATTTCAATTCAAAAAGATTTTTTTTTTCAGATAAATTTTCAATTGGTGTGTTATTGTCCTTAAGTATCTCAATTAAACTCAATACTTGATGATTTTTTAATGCATTTTTGGCTATTTTTTAGAGCATATCTGTATGGTTTTAAGTGCATTTAAATCCGGGCCCTACTTATTAATAATAATAAATAAAAAAACCCCATTTGTTTTAAAAAATGATGGATTGTTTTGATTAAATTAGCGTCAAATAATAAAATGTATTTAAAGTAATTGCTAATTAAACCAATAATATACGAATTACAATTTTACAGAAGCAATAAAGGGTTATCAAAATTTTATGTCGGATATTAAAATTCATTTGGGTAAGTGTTAAATAATTATAAATTTATGAACATTATTATAAATCGAATTATCACAAGTACAATGTAATATATAATATTTGTAAACGTAATTACTTTAGTTGTTTAACTACATTGATATCAATATTTTGATCAACAAAAATCTCGATTATACTACAAGGAATTTTTTTTAACTACTAAACCCAATACGTGAGCAAATGTCATAGAAAAACGTTCTCAAAATAACATAAATTAACTGGTTTAAAATCTATCTTTGAGTTTTAAGATGTTTTATGTTTGATAAATATTTTAACAATTTCATTAATTTTCAAGGAACATCGTAGATGTATTTTTTTTTTAATATATAATAAATATATAATCGAAATGGTTTAATAAAACTTAAACTGTCATTTAATTATACAGGTAGGTATTATAAAATAAAAGTTGATGTTTAACATATTAAGAGCGGTCCAATTTTTAACTTTTAAACGAATATCAAATTTATTGTGAATAGATAATTTAAATATTCGTCTCATACACTTAAATATGTAATTTTTTTATATTTCTTTATGTTCATACAAACAAATTCAGCTCTCTTAAAAGATAAGAAGTGCCAAAGGAACTTTTTTTATTAGATTTATAAACATCTAATGAATACCAACTACCTCCTTAAAGATTTGTTAGTTAAATTATCTGTTTTTTCAGCACAAAAAGTTAAAAAGAATATGATGGACTCATATTGTAGCTGTAAACGTAATTATCACTTTAATATACAATATATACTCGTTAATATACAATATATTATACTTGTTATTATATCAATATGTATGAGATTCACGAAATAACCAACATTAAATTAAAAAGAAAAAAAAAATAGAAAAATCCAATGACATTATCCTTAAGTGAAGTCTGTATTACACGTGTAATTTTTTGGCACGTGTCGATCAATCAATTTAAATATGTAACATAGAATTTAGGAACAGTTTAGAATTCATCATAAAGCTAAGGTAATTTTTTAAATTTTGAATCAAATTAATATTTCAAGGTTGATCTAAAAAATCAACATTGAAATCGTTGGATAATATGTATATACTATATACTAAGAATACTCTTAGTTGAAATCAAATTATCATCACATTACTATAGCTTAATTGGAGAGTCCAACCAATAAAAAATGTAATCAATGTTATGTAGGTATTAAATTTATGTGATATGTAGTATTTACCAACTGAATCTAATCATACAGAATAACATTGCACGTCTGTTATAAAAATCTACAGCAATTTAAACAAATATTATGTCAAATGTTTGAATAAAGCTTTATGTATTTCGTTAGCATTACTTAATCTAGATGGTTATATAGGTAAGAAGTTATCAATTACATATAAGTATGTGTAAAACATTATTATTTGTTTAATTAGAAAGAATAAATAAAAAAAACACACATCACGGTAAAACCGATACATTCCTTGTTTCACTCAAAAACTAAAAACACATTTTAGGGAAAATAAGCTGCGCTTTACGTATTCATTCAATAAAATTATACATCTTCTATTAATTTTTGTACGTTGCTTCAATAAAAAATATTTCATGACACATCAATAGTTATTATTTAAATCAGAAATTTTTTAATGTATTTATAAAATATGTTTTCAGGGATATATGATATTGTACTTTATACAGATACATGTATGTAAAAACCAAAATGATTTTTATTTTTATTTTGACAATTTTCCTCTCACAAACTTATTTGGATAAATTTCAATACATTTATTTGAATAGAAAATAAAAATTGAAAAGTTTACACTTAACTAACATAAATTATTATTTTATACTCCACACTTCAGTTCTCACTTCTTAATAGTGAATTGCTTTTAGTTTTACATTTAGGTCTTACTGTTAGATTTGTTTGTTTTATCAACCTGATTCAAAGTAACTATTTTCTAAAAACCCTATTATTATTCATTATTAAAATTCAATTTCAATCAAATTAAAACTGCAAAAAATGTAATATTACAAAAATCAAGTTTTCTATTGACATTACTAATTTTATTTTTTAGTGGTAGGTAAAATTATTTAATCGTATACTATCTTCAATAAAATATTTTATGTAAGAAGTAAAAACAAAAAAGAAGAAAACATATTGTTTCAAATATAATACATATAATAATATTTAAAAAGTATAATATTATGTACTTTTCATGCTTTATTTAAATATATAAATATATATTATTTTTAATATAATTACTATAAATATGTAATATCTGAAAAATTAATGTAATTATTAATTTGTTTTTGTTATTGCATTTGATGACTTAGCTCGCCGTATGTATTTACTTAAGTTATTAAAAGTTATTATTTTATTACCTACAAAACTAACACAGTTGGCATTGTTAATTCAATCACCATAAATACTGATTGGTATAGTTAAATGGTATCTATTACTGTTGTGCTATTAAATAATCAATAGATATATCTACTAATTCAATATTTTATTTAATTCTGTTACATTTTTAATTTAATATTTATAAAACATCTACAATTACCTTGAATTGGAATAGCTTATAAGTAATTTTGAATATGCTTGGAAATGAATTTTCATTCAACCGTCTATATGTGTATTTATAAATAAACTGTAAAATATAAAATTAACAAATATTATTTTTTATTTTATATCAGAACTTTTTTACTGCAGTGAGTGACATTTATTTAAATCAGTTACTTATATTTTATTTTATTTAACACTTTAATTCTACTTTTTCTTCAGACACTCATAAATATAAATATATAAAATTGTGCACAGCTGCTCAAAATATTAGTGTTAATAGCTAAATTTTGGAAATAAATCTCTGTAATATTAATACTCAATAAACTGGTTAAATATAATTATAATTACTCAATTTTACTTATTAATTTAGGTGGAGGTATGTATTAACGATTATTAAATGAGTTAAATAATTATAGAATTTCATTATATACGTTTATTCAAATTTAAATAAAAATAAGCCACTAAGGGCCGATTTCACCAAATATGCGTTAATCGTGGTTACACTAATCATGATTAAAAGTTAATCGTGATTAAGTAAGGTTTGGATTTCACCATGCTAATCACGGTTCCACTAATCAGGATTACGTTAACCTGATTAACTCTACTAACCATGATTAGTGTTCCTATCAAACAGCTGTGGCCTACGAAATATGATAACAGTTACATTATTATTTATCAATTTCTGATCGTTAAAATTTGAAACAGTTCGTTGTTTTTTGTTTTTGTTTTTGTTATTTGATTTTTAAGTATGGAAACTGTTAATAATTTGAAAAGGAAACGGGAACGGAGTTTCGAGTACTCTGAGAAATGTATACTTGTAGAAATCGTTACTCGACATTTCAATGTCATCGAATCAAAAAAAACTGACGGGGTTCACATGAAAACAAAGAACCAGAGGTGGGCAACTATTGCTGAAGAATTTGCTGACCGCTGAACCGCGATTAACTGTGTTGGTGAAATCGGCCCTAAACCTTCCAACACCCGAACCATTCAAGCATTCCAGTCCATATGCCTTTGCCTAATTTCCTCTGCTCCATGGTACGTTACGAACATCAACCTCTACAAATATCTCAAAGTCCAAAATCTCAAACAAATTTCCAAATTATATTTCACTAGATTTCACAATAAACTCTAGTCCCACACAAATCCACTAATATCCAAATTATCAAATAATACACTCCCAGATAATCCGAGATGCAGACTAAAAAGAAAATAGTGTAGGGATCTTCTCCTTTAGAACGTACGTAATAATAATATTTCTCATTCCAATCAGATACTGAAAAAAAAACTGAAAATATATCAATTTTAAATGAAAAACTTCATCTTCAAATACTTTTATAAGTATATAAAATTATTTTGTGGTAAAATGTATATATTTTTGTGGAATTTTGATATTTTTTTGCCTTGATTTATATTTTTATAGCTCTTTTGACAGATTACATACGTTTTTACCGTGAAATAGAGGATCAAAGTAAGTATAGTTATTCTAAATCTAATATAGAACAAAACGTAGACTCATGTGACTTATTCAATTGAACTAAAATGATAATAATTAGAGATGTAAAATCAAACTCATCGGGAATATCCGTTTTAATAGTATAATGATAATGAAATTAAAATAGTCAGGGCTCACGTAAAGTGAGCGCTGGTGGCCGATGGGCGGAGTTCATTTTAATATTACACATGTTGTTATCGTGTATATTTTTTTATGTCTGATAATAACATGAAAAATAATACCTAATTTATATAAATTATATTATATTATTTTATGAATATTTTTTTTATTTTTTTTTCTAGAAATATCAAATGGTAAGTTCTTTTCACTAAAAAATTTCACCACTATATAGTGAAAATGTTTGGGAAAAAGAAGCAAAACATTTTCATTAGGAATTATAACACATAATATACAATATATTAAGATTAGAACATTAATATTTAATATTTATATTTAATGATCCAGTTATTGGTAAGTATTTATTATGGTCTTATGATTTCTATAAGAACCCAAATGGTTGTTTATATAATAATTTATAGAAATTGTTGGACAATGATTGTATTGATATTGTAACCCGTTAGTAGTATATTTTAGATTTCAACTCACTTTATTTCAAATTTTAAATGTTGCTGTAGTTTGTATAATACATTTGAATTCTGACACACAGTTTACTTTTCAATTTTCGATACAATATTTTTTTATTTTAAATCTTTGATTAACATTTTGACAAATACAAATTTAATTTAATAACTCTAAAGAACCTTCAAATTTTAATATTATATTCTAATCTAAATATTCTGTGTATGGTTGAAATTAATTTTACATCTATTCTATTGTTTCAGATTTTTGAATAGACCTAATATTAAGTATTTATTTATGTTTGTTTTTTTTTCTAGCTGAAGAGCGGGGTATGGATTTTGTTAACCTAAGATAAAATACAACAATATTTCCCATATATAATTAGATGCAAGATACAGTAAAATGTAACTGTAATATTAATAAGTTTATATCATTACAATTTTTTATCAGTAAACATATTCACTTGTCAGTTGTAAAGAATTATCATTCACTTAAAATACTATTGTTTTGATTTTTTTAAATGAGGACAAGAAATATTACAATCAACTAACTGCCCCGTGACTCACCAAGCCAAATTTTTTTGGATAGCCATTATTCTTTATTAAAGATATTATTTTATTGATCAGAATACTGGGTTTATGTTATGGGACTGTCATACATTGGTTAGACGACACTGATTTTATCTAATGTCAAGTGCACCTACCTATGTTGAGTCGAGTTTGGAAACCACTAAGAAACAATACCTTTTATTTCAATTAATTATTTGTATTTAATTAACATTTTCAATTTTTTTAAATTTTTTAGCTGCATATAGTATGTATATCTTTTAATATTAATTGTTTGAAACACAATTTTTTTTTTTTATCATAAGTATGCAATAAAAAGCTTTTATTAACTGTAAATCTTAAAAGTTAATCTTATAATTATTCTTTTACATTACATAATATCTACATCTATTAAAAATATTCAATTTTAAAATCATTTCTAAAAAATGTATAATGCTTAAACATAATTATTACGTTTAATATGTTTCAGATTTTAGTTGTGAGTATTTTTTACTTTTATTTTGTATGCAATTCCATTTATTTATTTAAAAACTTTTTTTTTGAATGGAACATTTTAATGAATAATAATTTAAAACCATGCAATAAATGATTACAATTTAAAACACTAAGCTATTTTTTATGGAAATAGTTACTTAGCTTTTTCTCCCGCAAAATAATTTATCTATGTATGTGAAAAAGAATTAGTTTTTATTTTCAGTAAAAAGACTTGGTACGTATTTGTCAAGTTTTTAAGAGTCTTGTTTTGCGTGTTAACAAATATTTTGAAAATTTTAAGACTGTGTGAATAGTAAATATTATAATTAAATATTAAAAAGGGTGAGGTAAAAGACACGGATGAGATATACATGATGGGTGGTTGATATTGGTGAATTCTGAATTGGTCTTTTAAATTTGAGACCAATGGTACATTTTTACATTCAATATGTAATACGTGATATTATAATGCTTCCAATAAATGTTAGAATAAATAAAAATAATTATAATCAAGTGCTATTTTGCTAAGATTTATTTGTTTTTTCTTTTAAGGTAAACCATGTATGTATAAAATTCATATCTATTTGATTTAAAATGTATTACTCATATTAAATTAAATTCAATTGGTTAAAAACCACTGCACTTCTCGTTTCACTTAGAATTCAAAAAATTGGTAACCAATTCAAAAAGAAAATCCAAAACACTAATCAGAATAAATCAAACGAAGAATAAAATATAAGTTTCCAACAATAATTAAAATTTGCAATTAGCTCATTTTTTTATATTGGTCTATTTTTTTTTCGAATCAAAAGATCACAATAATTATAATAAGAAAAAAGTTTCAAGGTACAAAATGTAACAAAATTAATTGATAATACCAACAGTATTAAGGCAACAATTTTCGGTGTATTGGGATTAGAAATATTTATAATTTGGAAGTTTAACATGAAGTATTTTACTTGGATAAAATTGCTAATACGTAATATTACTCATTGTTGATATTTTCTCTATATTTTTCAGATACCTATCTTGAATCTTACTGTCTTCATAGATTTAAAAGAATTAGTAAGATATAGTATTAGTATGTTTTATGGTAATGTAAATCTATTGTGTAAAATGGTCAAATTTCAAACAGGTTAGCATAGTACTCAGGTCTTATATGTTTAATTCATGACAAACAAAAACAATAAAACAAACTCTCGCTACTGTCACTGAACAGCCTCTTCAAATCAAGCACATCATGCAAAATAATAATAATGTTATTATATAAATGCTTATATTAAGCATTATTATTATAATATTTCAAAACTGTCACTTAAGCACCACATCTGACGGCAGCTCTGGAACCCGGTCTGTCGGGGCGCTGCGTACGGCCGTTTACCACCGGAGAAAACCGCCGGCCAGCCGCCCACCGACCCAAATACTGCCAGCCCAGTCAGCAACACCACTATCACACCCAGCAGCACAGAAGTCGAAGGGCCAACGAGAGCGGGACTTGAAACGACGAAAAGAATTCATGAAGAAGAAGCGGCAGGAGAAACGGCAGTGGAAGGCAGCCGGAACCGGGGGCGGAAGCCAACAGCACCACCTCCGGAAAACGTCAGCCCCGCCACCTGAAACCCAGGTCCCTCATGAACCGGGCCGAGTGTCACCGATTGAACCGTCGACCACCCAACCGCACAGGGGACGAACTCTCGGAAAATTAGACACAAAATTCCAAACGGGTACTCACCGGTGATGTCGGAGCACACTTCATACAGATATAAAAATAAATACTATAGAAGAAACTCCCAAAATCCTGTATAAACGTTTCCGCGCTCCCAAATGACAAACCACCCCAATCCATTAATTTCAGCTCTAGGTTCCGACACTATTCCTGGGAATCTTCCTCGTAGATTGAAGATAGTGTACAGATTTAAATTAACCAAATATATAATGGAAATTGGTAAAAACAAAAACATCTCAAATTTAATGCACATTAATTTTTTTATTGTTTTAGAATATCAAGAAACACCTGAACAAGAAAATGATGAAAATATAATTAATAATGTTTCTGAGAATGGTAAGCAATATATTATTTAACTACAGTTAGGTAAATTCGATTTTCATCCAAACAAATATTACACATGAGTACATGACATATATCAAATATGATATAAAATTCTAATTGTTAGTTATGCACAACGATATCATAATTCGATATCAATTCGTTGCCATTTGAAATTTCTATTTTCTATTTATATAAGTTTTGACAGTGTCAAAGAACGATTAAACACTAATGATAAGCAATATGATAAGGCACCTACAAGAAACGTATATGGCTGTGACAGCTGGATTTTTACAATTAGTCTTATTTTTCAGTTGTCTATGTCAAGTTAGTACAGTCGTTCTCTGATATAGTGATATTTACATTTAATTAACAATTATGAGTTTTTGTAAGATAGAACCATTACCTGGAGGTAGTAGTGATATATGGAAACATTTTGGATTTCAAATAGATAGTAATGGTACAGTGTAAAATAAGAAACAAGTTCACTGTCACTTTTAATTCAATATTTAATTTTTGTTTATGATAATAGAATATGAAAACGTTTTTAATGTAAAAAATATAAATTAAAAAAAAAAAAAAAACCTTCAATAAATTTTATATTTAGTATTGTATTCACTTTTTACTTTTTTAGTTTTATAAACTATATCGATACATCGTTTTATTTCTAATCATTACAATTTTAACTTTCAATATTTTCAAATTGATAAAAACTTGAGTTGATAGACTCACTAGAATTATTTTTAATTTCACTTTTTAAATTTGAACCCTAAAATGATCAATATAAAAATTAAAAATAACAATGAAAAAATTGATTATTTTACTAAGAATTAAATACACAACATTATTTTATAACATCTTAAATAATTTTTTCTTAAATTATAAAAAAAAAAAATGCTACTACAAGTAAATTATGTAATTTTATTAATGTGTTCTTATTTTAGGACATAAGGCTGCAATTCAATGCAAATGTATGATAATATTTTATTACAATACAATAAATCTTACAATCAAAATTATATTTAAGATTTATTGATGTTTCATGAATTCATGGCTAAAATTGTCATTAACTCTTAGCTACAACATTTTTTGTATTGATTATCATTTATCACTTATCAGTACTAGGATAATGAATGTTTGTTGCATTCGATTTGAGTTTGATACTTGTTTTTATATGTAATTTTGACTAATAAATTATAGTTCTGAACCTAAAATTGACTGAGTTACAGCGCAGTTCCAAAATAAAAACGAAATTATTTTCAAATTTAAATTGCTGCAATTCAGCCCAATTTTTGATAAAAAAAAAGTTATTTTATGAAAATTACTCAAAAAAACTAAGTCGATTCAAATCTGGATCTAATATTAGGTGATATTGTTTGAAAAATACAAGTTGAATTATGCATGTGCGTAGACAGGATTAGAATTTTGAAAATCCCTAGGCTTCCTCCAAAGTTTATTTCAATACGAGGTCATTTGACCAAAATCATTAGTGTAACTTAAAATAGTAATTATGCTGTATATTGAAATAACATACATAGGTACTTTTAATTATAACATTATAATTATAAGCATTCATATGTCCCTTCAGTAAATCTGTTAAAGAAATATACAGGTAAATATTGATTTTTTTCATTAATCTATCATAAATAACAAGATATACATCAATTTAATTCAAATTGTATTTTAATATTTACAAATGATATTTGTTTTCAGGAGATATTAATGAAGATATATATGTTAAACCAGGTAAATGTCAAGAAAACCATAGTTTTATTTAATTTTATTTAAACCATGGTTTTTAATTTGAGATATTTTTGTTCAAGCATAAACTATATTTGAATTATGAAATCTTTCATAAATTAGTTATTTTCTATTTTTTGACATTTTAAATAAATTTATTCTTTCTATTGATTGGAAAAAGTTTGACTATTGGAAATATTTAAGCATACATTTAACATTTAATCCAAATTTTAAAATATCATTATATAATTACTGAATTAAGGTTGTAGAAAATAGAAAATGTATAAAAGATATACTTTTATTTTATCAACCTTTTAAGGTATCCTTAAGTACCTCCAATGGGAGGCTCCTAATATCCTGTCACCCAAGTCACATACAACAGACATAGTTTTATTTTGTATTTTTTTAAATATTTTATTGTGAAGAGTGATTAGTGATTACCCAACATGGCTGCTTAAGACGGCATTGATTATAAATATTCCATTTGATTTAATTTCAATTATTTTTTTCAGTTGATAAAACCAAATGTAAGCTTTTACCATGAAATATTGTTATCCAGTTTTATTTTGTTGATTGATTAAGTTTTAGCTATTTCCAAATACTTTTTTTTCACTATAGAAAACAGTACAAAGAATCACTGTTATGGGATTTCATTTAAACAATCGTTTACGTTATTTAATTATCACCATGAAAATATTCAATATACGATGAAATTTCAAAATAATAAATATACTTATAATTCCACATTTTAACTTTTCATCTAAACATATTATAAAAATTCTACATTGAACGAAAAAATAATATAAAACAAGAATACTTCAAAAATTTGATCGGGCAGATTAGGCAACGCCATACACAGACAATTAGCATAGAATATCTCAAGTATTTAAGGATTAACCAGATACACCGATTTAATTTCACATCAAATACTCATATATTAAAACAGTTACAATAGTGACTAGATAATGAACCATTTCGCAATCAAGACAAGTAACATCTTTCAAGTCATATCTCCATAACAATTCAGATAACATTTTAATTAATGAGAATGAAAATTCATTATAGAGTTAAAAATTATTTACATATTAGATAATGTATGCATAACTATTAACATTTTTACAAAATCAGATGAGAAATTCCAAGAATTTCTTAAAAATATCAGAATAAAAAGAGGTATGAATTATTTATTTACATAGTTTTTTTTTTATAGTATATTACCTATTGATTAAAATAAATATTCAAATGTGTGAACAGGACTAATGATTGGAAGACTAAGCCCCAGTAATTATTATTTTATTTATTATCCTCATAATTCCTTTATAATTCTTCAGCTGATTTTCATATTCTAATTGTGTTTTTTTTTTTCAGCGGACTATAAAGCAAATAGCACCATAGATGTATACTGTGGATGTGAAGGTAATGTTTCATTTTATATTTATTTTATACCTTTAAGTTTGTAATTTACAGCACCTAGCTCTATTATTCTGAATACTTTTGCTGTTGATGCATAAGTCGTATCTTAGCTTCTAAAAATACTGGTTTTACAAAATGTAAGTTTTAAATTTCAAAATCACAGTACAACAAAATTTCTTTGGCAAGTTGATAATAAAACTTTACACTCTGATCAAACACATCAATACAACTCCAGAGGATGCCCTAATCAATTGTAAAAGCAAAGTCCTCGGTCCTGATGGAATACCATACTCGTTCATCAAAAACCTACCAAAAAACAGCGAAAAACACCTGCTAGCGATATACAATACAATATGGGATAAAAACTTCTTCCCCTAGTTGTCTCAGCCCATTACTTTTTAATATATACATGAGCATTGCCGCAAATAGTCTCTCTAGGTCTGGACATAAATGTCTTATCTACGCCAACAATATGGTCATCTATTCATCAAATAAATCGCTCCACCTCGCCATAGACTTCTTAAATGCTACTCTCATAGATCTAAAAATTATTCTAACCAATATATCTTTGGAAATAGCTCCAGAAAAATGTAAATCCGTTATTTTTACTAGACGCGGATATACCGATCATCCTCACATATTTATATACAACTTCCAAATCCCTTTTGATACCACCGTCACATATCTAGGCGTCACTCTAGACACTTCTCAGACTTATCCTCCTTAATGATCACTTCTACGTCTCATTCTTTCGTTAACGAATTCTTTTTAAATTACTTCAATCTTAATTATCCAAATTTTATCATCATCTATACTGATGGCTCAGTCTCTCCGATATCAGCTAGTTATTCCTTCTTCATTCCTAAAATCCATATCTCTTTCTCCAATAATCTACCCCCTTCTTCCTCCTCCTTCACGGCTGAATGCTATGCTATTCTTGAAGCTCTTCTATTTATTCCCAATTTACCATCCGATAATTATTTAATCGCTTCAGACTCTATGTCCTGTCTACAATCTCTTTTAATTCAAAATTATCCCCTATTATTCTTAAAATCAAATATCATTTAAACTCACCTTAACTACATGGAAAAATGGTTTACTAACTGGCGATTCAAAGTAAACCAAAGCAAATCTGTTAATACCACCTTCACCCTCAAACATGCTGCCTGTCCTACAGTTTTTCTATATGGTATTCCTATCCCTTACTCTCCAAAAATCAAATATCTCGAGCTCACTCTCGACCAAAGGTTAACCTGGGCTCATCACATCAAAATCAAAAGATTAGTACTGAATCATCGTCTCCGTATCCTCAAACCCTTATTAAGCAGTAACTCTACCGCCATTAAAACCAAAATTCTGATTTATAAAACACTTCTCAAACCCATTTGGACATACGGACTCCAACTTTGGGGAAACGCAAAAAAGTCTAACATACTAAAAATCCAAACATTTCAAAATATCTCCCTAAGAAAAATAATGAATGCACCACCCTACGTAACTAATCACACCCTACATACTGACACCAAACTCAAAACAATTAACGACGAAGCCAAAATTTATTATAAAAGATTCTATTCTAAACTAATTAACCACCCTAATGAACTTATAAAAAACTTATCAACTCCTTCCATACCTGGTAATACCCCTAGACGTCTGAAGCGTAAGTGGTGTCGTGTCGTGATCACTTAAGATAAACTAAAATAAAAAAATAAAAAAAAAAACAAAAAAATTCATAGAAAGTGCCATCGATGGGTGGCTTCTTTCATCCAACGTTCAAGCCAATATAACTCGCATCACATATGCTTATTGTGCCATTGGTACAGATTGTATATATCGTGTAAAAAAAAAAAATAAAAATATCATTTATTCCATCTAAATCAATCTAACCATCAAGTCCAGCTGATTTGGATTCCTAGCCATGTTGGTATAAATGGCTGACAGGCTCGCCAAAGAAGCCTCCAATAACAAAACTACCTTGGACCGACTTAACGCCCCTATTACATTGTCATATTGATAAACTTTGGTCCCTTCAGTGGAACAATCTACCGGAAACCTTTGCCGCTAGATATAAATCAATTATTCCATCAATTCCTATTCGAAAAACCTGGTTTCATGGTCTTGACCTGTCAAGATCTAACGTTATTCGATTAAATCGCCTTCGTGTGGGACACACCCTCCTGTCAGGCCATGCTTATAAACTAGATCTAAACGACTCTCTCTTTTGTACCCTCCATACTAACCTTGGAAACACAAGCATGTTATTCCCATTCTCAAGCCCAACAAAAACAAATTCCTTGCAGGAAAAAATTACTGACCTATCTGTCTCCTTAACACCTTACGTAAACTTCTCAAAAATTGTTGTACAATTAACCAAAGTAAATTGAACTCTCACACCATATTAACCTAGGGTTCCAAATGTAAATTAATGAACATTGTAGGTATTTTATTTATACGTTTGATGTATTTACTAGGATAAATTGAATTTACGAAACACAATGTTTACTGATAAAAATATGTTGAATAATTATTGAATATAACGTATTTAAATGTCTTAATAGTGTCACTTCAAAAAGATGAATTTCAAGGTACCTAAATAGTATATTATAATGAATAGTATAACTATTGATAATTGTTTTACCTAACAGTATTCTTGTGCAATTTAAATTAATTTTAAAAACTTGTAATCATAATCATTTCTAATCTCATTAAATTATTATTATATTATCAATACATTAACTACTAAGTTATGATGATGGAACATGGGATATATATATATATATAATAATTTATAATCCATAACATGGACTGTGGAAATATTGTTTAAACGAGAACAATTGGTTGAACTTACATTCAGTCGTTCACCAATCATATTATGCTAGTATCTATATCATCTATTATCTTATGCTTCGACAAAAAAATATTAAGTACATCATATTACTAATGAAACAAACTTAAATATCTTATAGAAAAATAACTACATATTACAACAATTTTTGTTTCAGGAAATTTAAATGACCTCTCAATTAATCCCAGTGAGTATAAAGAACAAGATGACTTTAATAAATTATCTATGATATAATATAATGACGATGATGATTATAATTTATATATGTTATATTATGAATGATGAAGCAATTGAAAAATGGCTCACAAAAATTAAAATATTAAGACAGATTAGGTATACCTAATTCTTTTGATATAAATAAGCATGTGGGTGATTTTAAGAACATTGAAATAAAAACTTATGTCAAATATTGTAGATTGTGGAGTTCTTCGTCAACATAAACTTAATGTAAATGTTCTGAAATTCAAACTGAATTTTTTAGTATAAAATAGTGAATAGTAAGATGGGTCCGAATATTTCGAATACTATCACTGCAGTGATTACTATACAATCAAAACTTCAAAACAATTTAAAGAGTTTAAAATATACTTTATGTGTATCGCGTAGGCATTGTTTAATATTAATATATATTTTATAATAATACGTATATCGTTTTGATTACTTTTTTATTTACTATAGAAGAAAATAATTACACTGGTAAGTTTTGTTTGGACATTTTGAAAATTTAATATTTCATTTTGTGTGAGCCTATTCAATTATAGAGTCAGGAATATTATTTTTATTGTCTATTAAAATTCGTTTAATCTATAGTTTACCATTTCTTATCCTTCATTTAAATTTAATTACAGATCGAAAGGGAAATTCCAGTTGCATCTTCTTATATTTAATAGCTTTAATTGAACATCAATGGATCAATGTAGTAGTTCGTTACATCTCGAATAAGGTCCGCATTTCGCAGTTTAGAGTATATTTCATAAAAATAAACCATTGTCCATTTTAATATGATTGACACAAACAACTTACTCCACAAAGACTTAAAAATACAAACTGCTAAACAACTAGCCAAACAAAATATTACATAAAATTGTATAATAAACTACAGCATCACCAAAACCTTCTCGATCTAAATTTTCCTCTCTCACAATGCCTGACAACCCCACCCGTAATCTCAAAAGACGCCGGTGTCGGGATCTACTCCAATAAAAATATATAAAATATAAAAAAATAATAAAATAACAAATTACATAATTTGTTTAGTCTGGAGGGTTCTATCATTGGATAGTCTCCCTCATAATTTGTCTCCGTTTCATATATTACCTGTACATATTAGCTTATTTACTCATTGTGTTACATAAAATACAGATTGTTAATTAATTTTATTATAAAAAAAAAAGACTAAATGTTCTTATAATTTATATTGCACTAAGATAAACTAAAATCCACAAAATTGTTAATTTTGGTTTTATTTTTAATATTTTAATTCACCGGAAAACTCAGATATAAGTACGTATTTACAATAGTTTATCATTTTATGTATTATGACATTATTTTGTATAAAACTAGTTCACACACGGAAGTCCTAAGATTGGAAAATTAAGAATACTTTCATTACATTTCATCAGAGGTCGAACGACAAAATTTACTATTTTCAATTGATATTAAATAAAGCTTCTATTGATGAGGAAGCCAAGTCCTTCTATAAAAGATTTCACAACCGACTAGGTTCTCACAAAAAAAATTTTGTATACACAGAAACTGCTTTATTTATTTAACAGCGTATTGTGTATTTGCGTATTATAACTACGCTTTTTATTTTTTTTTACACAAATGGCCCCTAAATGCCCCCCATGAGCGAGTCTTTTTTTTTCGACTCTGTTACAGAACATTATAGTCGTCAGCAATCGAGCCCAGGCATCGTTGATTTTTTTTATGACCATGTGGTACGAATGCATCGGGTCCATTTTGGTATAACTCCAAAAACTTAAATGTGGATTAAATTGGACCAATCACACATGACGAAAAGCACAACAAAAAACAGCCACGAATATGCGAGAATCTCGTCTTAACTGGCCTCGTGTTCTTTGACTCGGGCACAAAAACCACCCTTCATAGTATAACGCACGTGCGACGGGAATACGTCGGAAACACTGATAAACACCGAAAAACAAATGTATTCAATGCAGTGCACATGTGGCATGGGTGCTTCACAGACAGTGGAATTACAGCAGACTACTGATACGAACACCGCGAGCGGGAGCACCACAATGGCGTTTCACGTCGTAGACAGACGCCCGGTACCGAGCCGTGGCCAACAGACCAGCTCCAGACCACCGGAGAAGAGAATAAACGGAAGGCGACAACAGGCAAAAGACGTCCTAAGGCGACGACTTAGGTTGGGACACACATAAACGCACCGTACCCGAGCAGTGTGTGGTCCGAAGCTCAGTACGTCCAACTTCTGTACACACCTATCATCCGTACATCGTCTGTGCTGTACTTGTAGATTTCCTACTGGCGTTGGTTGTTTCAGTTTGTTTTGACATTTTGATCGAAGCAAAAACTTTGTTTAAAATGTTTAAAAACAGTGATTCAGAGTTATAGCACTTGCGTTAGAAGAAGAAGACTGGAAATGGAGAAGTCAACATGAGAGAAATAAAAAAAAATGTGTAGTAGAGTACACAATACTTGGAAATCAAAAACCATTGAAAGAAAGTTGAAATGAATATGAAATAAATGTTAAAAATCAGCAAAGTCAGACAAAGACCAACACCGGAATACAACTAACACGACGACGCTCAATCATCCACAGCCTCCGACGTTCAGATGAGAACTTAGTTAATGCTACGCCAAGGTGTCAAGTGAGGCCACGACACCCATATGACCAAATTTGCATTTTAATAAAACTGGCATTAAATAAACCTCAAGACCGTCCCAACACCGAACTTGCACTTTAGTATGACCGTCTATAAATAAACCTTAAAACGGTCTTGAAACCGAATATGCAGTATTGCACCTTCATGAAACTCTGTGCGCTCTATGTTAAATCTGGTATGCATTTTACTGTTTTGACCGTGTGTGAAACGGAATTTGAATGCGGTGCAGCACCGCTGTTTTATAGATAACTATAAACCAAAATTGTTATTCAGGTGGACATACACATATCACTCTATTCATTTGATATTTTTTTGTTTACAGATTTACTAAATGAATACAAACAATTTCTTCAAATCAAATACAATAATGACATGAAAAATGAAAATTCATGTAAACTCCATTTAAATATATGAATATAATACTGTTGATGAATGTTAATATATTTAAAAAACATTTTTCTCACTATCATAATGAATTATTATCATTAGTATCATACATTATAGTAAATAACACGGATAACATTTGTCAATAATATTACTGACGATAGTCAACATATTTTATAAGATATTCAAACAAATCATAACGAATTAAGATAATAAGTATTTTATATACTGACATACTGTGAATCTATAAAATATTACATACAATAGTTATCGGATGTTTCCAAAATCTGTTAATAATGAATCACGATTTCTTTTCACAGATTTATTTAAGATTTCAACATTGTTTTCAAAAGGTAAAAAAGGTATGTATTGCATAGTTATTTAATTTATGTTATTATTGCAACAAAAATAATCTTAGTACTTATAAAATTGTTGTGTATATATAGCAGCTTTTAATAAATCTAAATTATGTTTGAAACCACCCCTTAACACAAGACACACTTGCTGCTAATTACGCAGATGATAAAGCGATAATATCAATACATGAAAATTATTTAATTGCTACAACTAATCTTCAAATACATTTAGACCTTATTTCGCAATGGTACTCCAAATGGGCAGAGTGGCCGAGCGGTATAAGGCGGCAATGCTGACGCGCAGTGTCTCCGGTTCGAACCCGGCCATGGGCGGCCTCTCTCTGTGGGTAGGCAACTGTCTAGAGAGAGAGATACCGCCATCTCCCCTGTGCAGATACCCCTTAACAAAAAATAAATTTACTAGTGTTGAAACCAAACTACTCATATATGTCATTACTTAAAAGAATTTAAAATTATGGACTATAACTGTGGAGGTCGGCCAAAAAAATGAATATAAATAAAATCCAGGCCTTCCAGAACATTACCCTACGCAGAATAACAAATGTTCCACCATATGTAGCCAATCAAACCCTCCACAATAATATGCGCATGAAAACAGTTGCTGAAGAATGGGTAATTTATTACAGGCGATTCTTTGCACACCTAGCCAATCACCAAAACCCACTCATCAGAAACCTTAAAACCGTAACATTGCCCAAAGTTCCTCAGCGACGTTTGAAAAGGAGATGGTGTAGGGACCTCCTAGTTAAACAAACTTCCGACGACATTTTCTCTCATACACAATATTCTCTTTCTCTCCACCAAGACAAGATATAGATTCACATAACCTATGCACAAGCCAAGTGTTGCCAATGGGTGACTTCTTACTCCCGAACATCCAACTTCTTTTTACTCTCTTCACATACACTTATTGTACTTATAAGTATAGATTATGTAATGCTTATTAAAAATATATAAAAAAAAAAATGTTTGAAATAGCTAATAAACATGAACAATTTTTTTTTGTATTATTACTTTTAGATGAGAAAGGTATGGTTTTAATCGGTACAATCATGTTACTAATTGATATTTTAATATTTTCACACATTATACTTTCATTATGAAAGAATTTTTGTCAAGTATTATTCTTAATAAATTAATTTATTGACAATAATATCAATAAAAATGAATTTACAAATATTACACGCTGATTCCTTGGTAACCATTCGCGCCGCGCCGGTTAGATATCACAAATAATTAGTAAATTAATAAGTTGTTATTTGAATCATTGTATATACTCGGCGGCATAGTTTGATCGGCAATCGTCGGGCGTGAACAATGCCTCTTATCGGTGAAAGTGGGGGAAATTGGCCTCGGGACGGCTGGCAGCCGTCATTCGACATGCGCGAAAGCGGTATGTTCTCTTTTGAAAAAATATATAGACTTATAAGTATCACGGGTTGTATCAAAAAAATCTAAAGTAGTGGAGATCAAATTAGTTAGTTTCAGAGCTCTAACAAAAAAGGAGTCATTACCTATTTAATATTTTGGACTTAAAGAATGGAATTGCATAGAGATTTGATTTCTCGAATAGTAGGAGGGAATACGGAATATATGTTTATATAATTATCATTGCTTCTATGTTTGAAATTATAATTTTTTTATGCCAATGCATCCCCTAATGCTGAAGGACTTTTATCTCAGTAATATTCTTTATTCATAACTCATCCGTATTAATTTTTTTTCAGATTTGTTACGGGAATTTTGTGTATATAATTATATTTTTTACAAAATGACTAGAATTAAATGTTGAATGTATGACATACTTGTCCGAGATTGATAACTAGAGTTTTGTTAATAGAAATAGTTATGAGTGTTATAACTATGTTTATAAGTGTTCTGCTTTATTATTAATTTTTATTTCATTATTAAAATTAGTAGATATTATGCAATTATAATTGAACTCACAAATTGACATAATTTAGTATTAAAAAAAAAAAACACTATTCTACCCAATTGATAAATATAGTAATTTTACCCAATTAAGTATTGTTGAATTTTTAATCCTTATAATTTTATAGTCCAATTTATTTTATAATTATTCAACAAATATAACCATAAAAATACCTATAGAGATTATTGAGAAGTAAAATTAATAGTTAATTAGACTCAAAACAAAACTATTATACACGGAAGTTAACATCAGATTGCTTAATTTTATAACTAATATAGATACTATATTATGGTATACTATACATGGCGTGACAGTACGGTCAATTTATGACGTGAAGCATTCCACACAGGCCTAACCACAGGACAAAAAGAACCCTCGGGAAAAAGGTAAGCGGCTAAAGACGTGAAATGTGAAAGTATTTTGTTGGGCACGTCAAAAAGGAAGAAGGTAATTTTTGGAACATTGACGGCATAACTGATAATAATAATGATAATAACGATACCTCTCTGCTACCACGGTCGACGATTCCAGATGACCGCGTAACGCACGCGCAGGCAACACCATACACCACCGATCAGTTAACCTCAAATATTGAACAAACGTTGACTCGTGCACGGCTACTAATGGCGGCGCGGCGACTGGACGTGGAACGATAGCACAAACGCGAAAAGCGAAATAAAAGACGCGGTATTGTCACGAGACAACAGAAGTGCAGCGCTAGGGCAACATTATACGCACTACCCGCCGAAGTCTTGTTACCGGATGGCGGGGGGGAGGGGGGGGCGGAAACACGGCGGCGGTCAGACCGCGCCCCACGCGCTGCTGTCGCTCGCGCACTGCGCAGCAGCCTTGCCATTGACCGTTGCACATTTTACGTATTTGAAAAATATATTCCATAGTACACGACGCGACGATTGGTTCGGGTTCGCGTTACGAAGCCGCATTTTGGCGAACGGCTTCGCCCGTGCGCGGAAGTCGGTCGCCGAGGTTACTTTTCGTTCGGAAATTAATACGGCGAAACGCTGACACGAGCGACGACGACGACGACGCACAAACGCGCGAGCCGAAAAGTAAAATAAAAGTAGCAGACCACGCGATACGCACTGCCGCCGGGTTGTCGTTGCGACACGGCGCACGCTAACGCGAAACTCAATCGGCGAGGAGCGCACACATTACAGTGCCGCGACGTACAAGAAGACGTGAAAAGCGGAAACGGACTGACTGGCGAGTGGCGACTACCCCGGACGCCGACATTCGCATTCAGCCGTCGCGAGCAGACCAGAGGGGGGGGGGGTGACGGAATGTTCTCGATTACCACAATTATTAATTAAATCTGGTCACACTGATCGCCAATAACAAATTAGGTTAGGTCAGAGCATAGAATATGGTAGAAGATAGAGGTCGACCATTTTACTTGGGGCTCGTGCGCTGCCTAGTGGCCAGATTTTAAAAACTAATAGTGCACTTAAAAAACCCACTGGAAACGAAAAATTGATTTAAACAGAATTGTATAATCAAAAACCTTTAAATATCAAGTGCCACCAGAACACATATTTTCGAATTGTATTTAAGTATTTATTCGTGACTTTTAAAAGTAACCAGTTTCATTAATCATCACCTCTCATAAATATTACCCAACTCCGGCTCTGATTAAGATTAATAAAGTGTTTGGTACATCTTTAACAACAATACCCAATGAAAGTATGAAAGTAAATAATTACCTTACGCATATTATGTTGAATCGTTTATAATTTTTTTAAAACCATATTTCAAAATAATATATTATAGAATAATGATTTTCAACTTGACAATATTTGACTAGTATTATTTAATCAGGTGAGAAAAACAAACAATGGTTGGTTTTACGTACATAATAAATCATTTATCGAGAAACAAGATATTTCCTTCTACATTCTGAGCGAACTTGGAATTAAGTTTTCATTAAAATACAGCTATTGATAGTTATCACTTTACCTCATAAAAAGAAAAATATGGACTACTTCAAACAAAATGTATTAACATTAATAGCTATCGGTGTCATTAGTTTTGATATTGCAAATGGTAACTATGATCTATATAAATCAATATACTAAATAGTATGTATTTGTTTTCATTGTACTCGGTAATTATAAAGTTAAAAATGTCTCTTACCTTCTCAAGATAAATATTTTATCCGACATTTTACTATTATATTTTTAAATTAATAAATTATTATTTATGTTATTTTTCACTCTAGCTGCAGATGAAAAAAAATTAAACAAAAAGGATTCTGGTAAATTTAAATTTTTCAATAATATTGTATTGATAATGTTATTGGAATCAAATACACTTTATCATAAAATAAGAAAAACTAAAATATTATCAAAAGTTAAAAAAACAATAGATTTAATCCTTCTTTTTTTTTGGTAAATACTCTGCAGAGAAGGACCGCTTGTGCATTACTGCCTCTCCGCGGAACCTTGTTTATTGTAGCCAAGGCTTAAACTAGTTTACAATGTGCTTCCTTATTAGCTAACAGACCCGAAGGCCAGGAGGCGTAAAAATATTTACATCGCGCTCCTTTCGGTAATCAAAAATACAATGGTACAATATATACAAGTTAACATGGTTTACATTTTTACATAGTTTATAAATTATACATTTGGAGTGTGATGTTGGTCGGGACGTTGCATCACCGGTGTCTATTCTCCCACGCGTCGCATTGAAAAATTGTGTGCTCCACAGAGTCCACTGCCGCGTTGCATACGGGGCTGTTGTATATATTGAACCTGTGGAGGTATTCGCCAAAACAGCCGTGCCCCATCAATACTTGTGTGGTGTAGAATGACAGGTTGACATGTCTCCTCCGCGTCCAGTTTCTCACGCTGGGCAGTATCCGGTGTGTCCATCTGCCATTTAATGCTTGTCAATAATGATATAAATATGACACTTAAACAATACAAAACAGAATATTAACCAATTATCAAAAGATAATGCATTAAACATTTTTCTTAGTACAAAATATTTACATTAAAATTAAATATTTATTTAAATTAAATATTAATCTATATCTAATTATTTTTTTATATTTAGATAATATATTTGGCAATGGTGAAGAAACCACCCAGTCATGTAAAAGTAATATAACCACCTTTTTCCACTTAATATATTTGATATATTATATAAAATCGTATGAATCATAATACAATAGTAACAAATTTTGCTTTTATTGTAAAATAAGTTAGTTAATAAATAAATACATTAGTGTTTAAATTCTTATGGACACACATTATTGTATTTTTCATTCTATTATTCATTTGAAAAATCATATTCTAAAGTCAAAATTGAAGAAAATGTATCGAAGTTTCGTTTAATAATAATTGGTATATTGTAATTTTATCATTTTATCATCCAGATTTATTGAATATTTAAAATTTTAAAACCATCTTCTAAATATTAGTTGATTCTAATAATTTAGTATTAAGTCTATTAATTCAACATTCTGTGTAAAAAACAAAAAAAAAACAACAAAAAAAATGTATTTTTACTATTTAGTTTATATTCTTCACAGAATATAAAACAAAATTTTTTTACCAAACAACACTTTATCCAAATACCAATCATTAATACTATGTAAAACATTTTTCGGTTTTGATGAAAAATTGTATATAATATTGAAATTATTTATTTTGCTTGTATTGAAAGGCATTACATTTTTAATTAGTGGCACAGAAGACAATTGACAAAAAAACCTGTTCTTAAGATTAGAATAAGTTTTTTTTTTTGCTTAATATACCCATTCAATTCAATTGCAATGGAAAACTGATGAGAACAAAATAAATCACGATCAACCATATAAATTTAACGATTACATGTTTACATAATACATAACAGCTGTTATTGAAAATTAAATTATAGTTTTATATCAAATGTTCAAATGAATTTACAGAATCATTGTATGATTATGGTTATAAAGGTAAATATTATTTAGTATAATTTTTTAAATGTAAAAATATGCTAGAAATACACCCATTTCAATGCAAAAATAATTTCTGTTCAGTCTCTGTCACTGAGATAATAGAAAAACAACCGATCGCGTGACAACGATTGAGATATAACATTCCGTGTTTTATGTGCAATTTTATATTCAAGGAAATTGGAAAGAAGATTCAAATTTTTCTGGAAGTATGTCAAAACTATTAATTTAATTTGTTTTTAATGTTCAATATACCAGTTGAATGAGTGCGTCAGCGAAGAGATTAGGACTGTCAAAGAGAACTCTTGAATCTAGGAAAAAACACATGGGAAAAAATTAACAACTGTAAAATTATTTGGTGAAATGAATAAACAAAAGAAAAAATATATACTTTAGGTAATGTTTAAAAATTACATAATTAAAAAACACGTGATATGCGTATAGATAATATGATGGCTGAAAATAATATTGAATGTTGTTTGTGTGGTTTTAGCATAACTGCTCAGCTTTAGAATATAAACGCACCACAGTCGCAGGAACCTAGTTTTTTATGTACCGGATATTTTTACTATGGCTATTATATTATATTATATTTACCTTATTACCAAGACACATAGAGTGTCAAAAAATACAAAGAAAATAAATTTGCCTTGCCAGTTTATAAAACAAAACACATATTTTAAATTTTAATATCTCCAAAAATAATCATTGATGTTTAAGAATCGATGCGTCAAGACATTTCTTTATGATAGCTGTTAAAGAGTCTTATCAAAGTTATCGCACAATTACTGGTGCTATTTTTCAAAGTTATCTGGCATTGACAGTAGCACTATATAAAATGTACTTGTTTATGAATTTTCAGCTTATTCTTACCTAAGTATGTAACCTATATTCTAACATAACTATATGTTATTATTATAAAGTATGATGAATCAATTTTATTTTTATATTATATTATATTTTGGAAAAAGAAAAATTGTCTTTAGTCGAATTTATATATTGATAGTTTACATAATAATAAGGATTTCATCATATATATACATATATTCATGCAATAATATACTTAATAATTAAGCCTGATTTTAAAAAAATAGTGTAAAATAATATGAGTAATCATAAATAATAAAAGTAATTAATGATTGCAATGATGACATCAAAATTAATTATGCGTTACATTTTTTTTCAGCTTCAGTAATGAGCTACCAAGAGTTTATTTTAGATGTAGAACTTCAATTAGGTATTTATATTTATAATTATGTCTACTACATGTATGCCAATTGACTAACGAAACTGTCTTTTTGCAGCACAGGAAGTAAAGAAGAATATGATTGATGAATTTTGTAGTTGTAAAAGTAATAATCTATCACATTATTATACTATTAAATAGCAAATCTTATTTATGGCAATAATAATAATATTAAAATGTTTTTCAAAAATTGTTTAGAAATGAATAATTTGTGCAATTTGTTTTATTATTCATGATCATGAGATAGATTTTCAAACTAAAAACAAAATGTGATGATCGACAAAAAGAAAAAGCAAACATCAGAGTAAAACCAATCCATTCCTCATTAGGACCCAGTACCTAACTCAAAGAATAAGATAGGTACAACACTAGGGTGAGGTACAGTACTTTACCCACCTTTATCTGGTCATTGTGTACAATTCTCGGATAATGTAAATCTTTCTCCACACTGACCATTAAAATCTAGCATTGTGCACTGTTTCCAGTAAAAAATATATTTCTCGTTTCAATCAGTTAAAAAAAAAACTATTTAGCTCAAGTAAACCTGGCGATGCAAAAAAAGAAATTGAAAACAGCATTGAAGTCAATACAAATTGATGTTATAATCGCTTAATTACAAATTGCACGGACTAAATATTTTGTCAAGCATAGACGAACAGTATAAAAAATACGGAATAGTAGATCTGTACTCGATTTAAATGTAAATAATTCCACTCTGTTTTGAAAGTCATTATCGCAGCACTGAAGCCTAATCAATACAGCAATGCACGATTTATTTATACCAAACAGATTTGTGCTAATATAAATTGTATGTAGTACCATAGATTAAGTATACATTTAGTATATTTAATCTATGGTAGTACATACTTAAATTAATTTGATTATATAGAATAACATTGCATATTTGCCATACACATCCGCTGCACTTAATCTTAATTAAAATATTATTGTGAACCTAATACACTCTTAATTATTTCAACAGTATTACTTTATTCGGATGGTTTTAACGGTAAGTAACTAGTTGTTATTAACATTTCTGTGACTGTGCAAAAGTAATTCTTAATTTTAATTCCAAATTCTATGATAACTAAATACATATGTATTACTTAAACTATATTATTTATGTTAATATATCTGATATTGGCATTAGTTTATTAAATATAAATAAAAAAATTGAATAGGTACTATTTAATTTGAAAAGCATAACAATACCAATGGACCCATATTATTTTTTCTCCTAAAACCATATGCCAATCTTGATATAATAATATAAAATAAAGTTATTTCACACGACACTTTTCAACAAAATTTGTATCTTTCATATTTATACCATGTTATTTTGAATTATAATCATGTAATGAAAAATCATATCATCAAAATATTATAATTGAATATATTTCAAATATTTCATATTGCAAGGCAACAAATACAATTCTAATAGAACAATAACTAATCAGAATAAGGAAAAATGTTCTGAGCTAAAATACATTTTACATTGTCAATTTGATATTAATTCTTAATAATCAGTTGTTAGCCATTAATTTTACTACGTAGGTTTTTAAAATAAGATTATTTAAAACGTTAATGAGACTAAAATGTAAATATTTTTAAATCAAATAGATATCTATTATACATATTCTTTAATGTGTGTAATACACACTGTGTATATAATAATGTTTTCAGGATGGCTCAATACTGAAAAATATTCGTTTTGTATGTAAAAATATTTATTAATTTATTAAAAAAAACCAATACTAAATCAAAAATTACATACCTATTCATTTTAAATTATAATTTTGTTACGTTAGATGAAATTCCAGAAGGTGAGCACTTTTAATTTGATTTTTTTTTAATATTTTTAAAAAAGGTTTTGTTAAAGGTAAATTGGTCTCAAATTTAGAAAACTAATTTACTGATATCAATCACCCGTCATCTGTATCTCACCCTATTTAGTTTTTAAGTTTTAATTAAAATATTTATTGAATTATTTTGTTTTATTTTTGATTATTATTGCACACTAACTTGATGACTCAGCTAATTGTATGTATTTACTTTGATTATTTATAATTTTTATTACCAATAGGGTTATTACAATCGGTGTCTTATGTGTACCATTTAAGATATCACCTATCGTCATTCGTCACCTAAGAACTATCATGGCCAATCTCGAAAAAATTATATCTATGTTTTATATATCAATGGATTCGTACTTAGTCGAGACGCATGAGATCTTGTTATTAGTTTTGAGATTTAGCAGATAGGTTATAATAATAAACTTATTATCATAATGTGATGTGATTATTTGAATTAAATAATTCTAAAATCTAGAGTTAATTATTGTCAAGAGGTATACTAAAATTCAAAATCTCTAACAAAACAAATTTTTGTTCATCCTGAAAAGTTGGGAAAACTGAGATTAAACATGATGGTTCCTAGGTGACGCTATACATAAGAAACCACCCAAGATACCTATCAGTTTAGTTAGATAGTCAAGTTGACTATTAGGAGAATATGTTATGGAAATCAATATTCAATTTAATTGTGTTTAAGTTGTGTCATTGTGTCAATGAATACAATTTTCTGTGAAATTAATTTGAATAAATTTAAATTTCATTTAATTATTTTTTATATTTTTAAATTAACTACAATATAATATATTAGTACCTAAATAATAAGTAACTAATATTTGTCATTTTAGGGTATTACTGCAGCAGTGAGTTGCATTAGTTTTACTGGAAAATCATGTATTATTTTATATAAAACTTGTCTCTTCATAAAACTAGCACTTTTACTTATTAAACCCAATTTTAATCTAATCATAAAATATTTAAAAAATAGGAAGATAAAAAGCGTAGTTTTAGGATATTTATTAGTTTATTGAGAATTGAGAAAAGTAAAGGAAATTAAAATTAAATTATGTTGATATTACTGGATGAGTATTGTATTTATAAAACTAAGGTGATAAAAAATATAGTTTTAAACGAACCAATAAAAATAATATTTTGAATAAAAAAGTTATAACAGAAAAGAATCTTTTTCTTATTTTCCTTAAAAGTTTTACTATTATTTATAAGAAATTAAAATATATTTCAATACATTATTTTAAATCAAGCTTCGAGTGGCTGCAAAAAGTATACGTATAAGTGTTAAAATTATGATAGGGAAATTAGGGAAATTGATCTTTAAAATTATTTATAAATCAGTATATCATGGTTTTAGTGCATACATAATATATTTTTTAATTGGTTTATTTAGGCGAAGGTAAGTGTTTATTATTTCATAGTTTTATATTTTAATTATTAATAATGTAATCGCACCCTCAATATTATCTAGATTCTAGATGATACACAAAGAATTTCCAAATTTTATAATAGAAAAACAACAATAAAATGTTTTCAAATGTTTTAAATACATAAAATTAATGATACGTTGGTATTTTTGGGGTATGTTTTGGGGTGTTTCTATTTTTCTTTAGAAAATCAGTAGAACTACATCGTCGAATAATAATAATTCCCCCGTAAGATTTAAAACAAAACACACATGCACAAAGTCTATTAAACTAATGAGTATTTACGTCATTTAGAATTAATAACCATAACTAATGACAATAATTTTAAATAAAAAAAAATTACCCTAAAGCACACTTTTTATAACTGAATGCATGATGTATTTAGAGTTAGGTAATTTTTATTTTTAAATTAACTTTTATGTATTATTTTATAGCACTTGTAAACGGCTTCCTACGATTTAATCGAGACGTAATTGAACAATGTATGTATAGTAAATTTAAATAAAACCATGGCATTTATACCATGATAAATTATAAAATACTTATATACTATATAAACTTATAAAATACTTACATATATGGCTGAATAACCCGGTTTCGCCCGTGTGCAGTGTTTCCGTGTTCATTTCATCATTTGTATCATAATGTGTGACCAAAGTTTCAAAGAATCCGACCTATAGTAATGACGTTCTCCATTTGTAGTTTGTAGTGTTTGTACCACTTTTAACTCCCTAGGGGTTGAATGAAAGTTATCTCGCGGTGATAACAGACCTCCCGACGGTTCACGCGCGCCGCATATCGAAACTCTTTGGCGTTTAGCGCTACTGCGCAGTTTGACGCGTGCGCCGCGGGGCTGCGCGTCCGTTGAACGTCGGTCTCGCGGTGTGCTCGTCGTCTCGTGTTCCGTCCGCCATCATTTCCGTATTATTTTCGCTTCACGATCGGTGTCCTACGTCACTCGCTCGTTGTGCGTCTGTGCGTTTAGTGTTTAAGTTATTCGCTCTGTACACTGTTCCGTGTGCTCGCTTTTCTATACACCGTATACCATTACAACGTCGTTTTGTGGTTCCGATTGACGATATCGAACGTGTGCTCCGCCGTCGCCGAAGGAAGAGCCTACTCCGGCCTTCCACGATACCAGCGGTATGTATATTGTAACCCCCCCGTGCTACCATAATCATTATATTATGGGATATATTGTGTTTGCTAAATTTTAGCCCGATCCGTCCAGCTGTTCCGGCTGGACGATGATGAATCTGTCAGGACATGTTATTTTATATATTTACATGTATAAAATAATAAATACCTATTTAACAATGACCTATATAAAATAGAAACTTTTTTTTATGCGGAGGCATATTTTGAAAATAGTTCAACAGATTTTAGTGCTGTTTTCACCAATGAATTGGGCTTGTAAAGGTTTTAACGTATTTGTTTTTTATATAATCTAATTGAATTTTAAAATTATTCAACTCTTAAAGAGTCTTCACCATAAAAATTAATTCTAAAAGTAGATCTTCTATCATATTATTTCAGAACTTTTGGTTCACCAAATCTGTGTTTTCAAATAGAATCTTTGAAAAACTATTTATTCAACACTGTGCACTGGCAAAGTCGTGTAGGACTAATAACTATCAATTATAAAACCTAAATAGGTAATAAAGTGCCAAAATGTTTGCAATTTAAGTTATATTCATGATGAATAAAAACTTTGGTTTCTTATGAATTGTAAATTTATTATTTCTTAGTGAAAGAAAAAAGTAAGTTCATTCATTGCTCCAACAGATACGTAATTTAAACATTTTTGAGAAATTTCTAGTGGTTTGACAATCATTAAATACTATTGTTCACATAATAACTAACAATTTGGCTATTATTTTTTGATAATTTAGTTTTGGGTACGTATTTATTTTGGTCGTGCAATTTTTGTTACTTACACCCTATGAAATATAAGAAAATTTTACGTAGAATCATCATAATCAGACTTACGTTTATGCCGCTCCCTTATTAGCCAGTAACGTATATTTATGTACGTTACTGTATACGTTTAATTTCTGTATCCCTTAATTATCTATACATTATATTTTATTGTAGATACAATACATTTTTATTTTGATACAAAGTTAATTTTTTTCATTTTTAAAACAACTTATATAAGTGGAAAATCTTTTATATTGACAATCTGATAAACAATAATTATGTTTAATTATTCATATACAATCTAGAGTTTATTAGTCTAATCCAAGTATCAATCATCCACCCATATATTTTCTAATTACTTTTTAATTGCTAATTAAACATATTTGAATCAAAAAATAATTATTATCAACTAAATTTATTTTAGGCGAAGAACTTGGTAAGCACTTTTTTAATTTAAATTATGAACAATTAGCTAAATTACCCGCCGTTGCCGGGTTTAAGTATCAAAATTGTGTATGGCTCGGCGTTAACCGGACGGCCAAAGGCAAAAAAAATATTACATATTATTAAAAAAAAATAAAAAATCACAGCATTAAACATTTAATAAAATTCAATGAATGAAGAGTATATCGATTTAGATCTTGGATATATAAACATTATCTTGAGACTCCCCTAGAAATTTTTTTTATTATAAACATTGATCGTTGAATATTACTTTCTTCCGTCGACTAAAATTCTAGATTTGAGCCATTGAATATACTTTGCTAATACTAGTAATAATATATCAAACTTATATATTTTAAAATTATGCTCATCTCTTTTTAAGTGTTCACTTCTAATTTTAGTTGAAGCTATTTTGGGTCTGAGAACCACTGAACACAATAGTTTTACTTGTATTTAATACTTATTTGTTTTGCAATACAATTTTAAATTTGTTTTTTAATTTCTAGCTGAATATAGTATGTAAACGGTTTTATACTTTTTATTTGTTAGTTATCTTTTCAACCCATAAATTTGTGGTAATTGATTCCACTATAATCCTGTAAATTGATCCTCCCCAAAATGTTTAATACTTACCATTAAGTATTCACATTAAAAAGATAAACTATAATACTATGAAAAAATAATCAAGTTAGAATAAATGATAATTTTGTTGGTAAATTATTTTAGTCATAAAACTATAATAAAAGAAATATTAAAGCTTTTTAATTGTTTCTTTTGGTAACAAGACGTTCATTTAAATTACATTTAACCACAAGCCTGATATTAATTTTAACATTACTTTTGATAACTTTTGTAATACTTATTCATTATTGTTATATTTTATCAAATCTCAGAATTAAGTAGTAAGTAGTCGGTTTTATTATGTATGGATGGGATTTATGGTTGATCTTTTTTATACAAATATAAAAAAAATAATTTTCGTTTGATCGAAAGAAAGATTTAATGTATAATAACTCATCTTAAAAAACTATTTAATAAGTAACATTGATGTATCGAAATTGAAATTAAAATTATAATCAGGTTTTTTTTTTTGTTTTTTAGGGAAAAAATTTGGTATGTGTTTTTGTTGATACAGTGTACTCTCGATTATCCGCAGAACCATGTATGTACATATGTACAAAAAGAAAAGTGCTTCTTTATATAATTACAATCGCAAGTTAAAAATAGAAGTGTTTTCAAACAAAAAAACCACAACTTGTTACTGATTTTTTTTGTCAGCAAATAAATGTACCTAAGTATATCATAATATATTATATTATATGAACGTTTCAATAAAAATAAAACGTGCTATGATTTAATTAAAAACATTTTCGTTTCAATTTGAATTTTGCGGATAATTGAGAGTAGGTACACTGTATTCATTACTGCGAGTACTGTTATGTTAACTTACGTACTCATTAAGGATTAAAACAATATTAATAATTAAAAACCTAAAAATATTTTAAGCCTTAAAAACAAAAACAAAATTTTAAAAATGTAAAATAAAATTGTAAAAATCTTTTTCAACTCTGTGATTTATGAGATTAACTAAAGGCCGATTTACACGATGCCAGTCGGCGTACCAGTCGAGGTCGCCAGTAACTGAATGCCAGCGGCTGGCAACGTCTGAACATAATCTGCCAGTAACTGGAGAAAGCCAGTGGGCACTGGCTTGCCAGCAGATGGCATTGCCAGTAATTCAAATTATTTTGTTTTGCTGGCGCGTTCAATTTGCTGGCGCGTGTCATCACGGGTAATGATTGGACTTATCATAATCAACAATGCTTCAAATTGTTCTGGTGTTAACCTAATCACAGATTTAAATTCTTGTGGGTCATTGTCATGCAGTTCTTTTATAATTGTTTCTGATGCTCCACATTTTTTTTTATCCATCCATTCTCTTATCCAAACTTTCCGTTTTATATTCTTCGATTCCTCGTCACATATTTCCAATAGCTCATCACACAACACTATAGAAATAGAACGCACTGCTTTTTTAAGAGCAATGCTGTGAGCTGTTTCTGCCATAATGAAATTAAAGTAATGACAAAAATGTATTTTATGTTATAAAGTTTACTAAGTTAACTACAATAGCACTACTGCATTATAGGTTCACAAATTAATAGCACAATACAACTATAGTAACTGGCGTCGTGTAAACGATGGGCGCCAGTAACCTGCCAATTCCAGTTGCCAAACGCCAGTGACCCTCCAGCTAGCATGCCAGCTAGCATGCCAGCAACTGGTAACGTGTAAATCGGGCTTTAGTGCTTAAAATTTTCTTTTGTTAGACTTCTGACAAAGTTCAATTTGTATTTAATTCTACCCTATATAGTTATAATAGTTTAAAATATATGTACTATAACTATATAAATATATTGACAACAATTGTGTTTCATGATGACTGATGATTATAAAACAAATATAAATTAACTATTAAGCATTGGAAAATATTCATCAAACGTTATATTTACTCCGAAAATTCAGATGATGCTCTTTTATTTCACTTTCAAAGCCGTTGCGACCATATTGTAATAAGTTGATATATATATTTTATTTATAACTATGATGAATTTTGCCCATAAAAAACAATATAATTTAATTTTGCCTGTTGGTATTATGATGAAATGAAATAACTTATTTAGTTTTTATTTTGTAGGTGAACATTGTACGTATATAATATTTTGTTTGAAACATATTAATTTAGTCCTCTAAATAAATTTAAAAAAAATCCGAATAATATAAGCGGTAAAATTAGTTTATTATATTTTTATATAATATATTTATAATATTATTGTATAGAATTTTATATATTAATAATAATTGGTTAAAACCATCTCTGGACATATTGTTTATAATCTAATTTCGGTATTTTATTTTTATTTTCAGATTCCTTGGCGGATTCGTATTGCATGCATAAATTTAAAAATGTCGGTGAGATATGGCCCTAATGATTTATGATAGAATTGTAGTCATATTATTACTTTGATCAGGGGCGTAGCGTGTACTCTTTCATTATCTCTTTTGAAATCCAATTTATCACCCACAACCTCTTCGTTTTTTCGTTTTTATTTCCTGTTTATTTTTTAAGTAAACTACACATTAATTGCAGCTGCAACGCGTTTGCGGTCCGACATTTTTCGTACGAAGAATAGTCACCGACTAGTCCAAATGCTCTCTCAATGAATCAAGTCTGACTAATCTACATAGACCATAGACTTATCTAGGTATATTTGCTCTATGCGCTTTCTATGACTGCTCTATTTTGAGCACATTTCTCTATAGTGTAAACACACTTCTGTATGAACTTCGGTGCATTTCAGCTAGACCGATCTAACTCTAGCTGTATTTCTCTCTACAGTGTACAAGTACTTTTATAGTGCGCAGTACTTTTTAACTTTATATTTTGAGTCTGTTAACATTTTAGTACCTTTACTCGTTTTTAAATTATATAAAAATGGTTTTGAAGCGTGAAAAAATTGCAGCTGCCATTATTGTTATCGATTTTTTTGTCTGTCAACAAGTTTTGGCAAAGAAAACTTCGTTTTCTTATCAGCTTCAATACTGGCTTCTGCTGTTTCTGAAAATCTCAACTCATTGAAGTAAAGTGAAAAAAAAAAATAAATACAAAAACAGCTCGTTAAAAGTGTAACGAGTGTAAAAAAAAGTTTTTGACTAAGATCAGAACACATAATTGCCTAAAAGTCGGTCAGAACTTAATGGCCTAAAATTCGGCTCGTAAAAAAAAGTTAAAAAAAAATCTACCTCCGACGGCTAGTGAGATATTTTGTACTCCGCGGGAACGAAGTCCGAGTCCGAGTCCATTTCCATGTACTCGCAGTCATCCGAGTACATTTCCTAGGAACTCTATTCGTCGTCTGACGAGTAACAATCCACGGGCTCGGGCCTGACGATTGGCTGTCAATACACTGGCTTGGGCGGCTTGTCGGACGGTTTCCAATCCATGGGTTCAGACTCGTCGGACGGTTTCCAATCCATGGGTTCAGACTCGTCGGACGGTTCCCAATCCATGGGTTCAGACTCGTCGAACGGTTCCCAATCCATGAGTTCGCGACGAACGCCCAGAACAGCCGAGTGAAGGCTACCTTCGTGGCGACGAAGGTGTCTGATGATGTGTAACGCGCCTTCGAGGATGCCGCTTGGGTCCGTTCTGTGTGACAGCTATAGACGCTCGCCTCATCGCTATATATACCAAGTGCAGAGTTCGACTGCTGGCAAAAAGGCAGCCGACCTGCTTCAGGTGTCAGAGGAGCGGGCACCACGCCAACGAATGCCAGGGGGGGCGATGCCAAAGCGCCACCACAAGCGGCATGCACGAGAGGGCAAACACGACAGCAGCAGAAGGAGGGGCAACAGCCGCAGCAACAACAACAACAAGAGCAGCAGGAGGAACAGCCAGCAAAAGGAGGCGGTTAGGGAAACGGCCATCTGAACCAGCTGCCCAGGCCACGAGGTGCAAACCAACAAGGAGTAGCCGGAGCAGCAGCGGTCCCAGAAAACACCCAAACAACCTTTTTCTTTAATTGTATCATTAAAACGAGAGATGTAACAATATATATTGTAAGTCATAGAGACGGGGACTGTAATTAAGTGACTTGCATTGAATTTGAATTGTGTCACTTTCTCTATACGTATGTTTTGTTTTATTCGAGGACAGACGAGTATGAGTATCTAGACTTAATGATTCATATATGCATACTAATTTTTTTTCACTGTTCTAGATTTTCAAGAAATACTTCAAAAAAACAATAATTACGGTAATATTACAAATAATATTATATTTTAAAGTATTTACTTATTTATAGTACATATTAATCTCATACTATAGTTACTTTTACAATTTATCAATTAGCAAAATAACAATACAATATTCTAAATGGACCTACTACCAGTACAAAGTACTAAAATTGACCATTTTATGAAATATAATATAACAATTTATGAATCGTCACTTAAATAAGGGCAAATAATCAACAAAATACTTTACAATAATGTGATAACATTAAGTCAAAACCCGATTATTATTGCTTTGGTTTGACACATTCAGCGTAGATATAACAAGTTTTATAATAAAATGATTATATGTACAATTACTGTCTTTTATGTCACATTGTCTAACTTCAAACACTTAGATAAGGTTTTTATTTTACTTATTAGACTTGTAACTATAGTATGTTGTATATAAATATTACAAAAAAACAATAAAATTCTACTACAAATTATAAATCCAAAATTAAAAAGTTAAATCTCATTTTTAGTTTCATAAATTACTATGGATTATATTGTTTTGTTTATGTTTCAGGAATGGATACTGCATCTCAATGTAAATGTATGATGGCAATACAATATATTTCATAAGTATAATGATATCTAAGATTCGTTGATATAAAAAACTATGAGATATTATATTGTCTAACAAAAGTTTATTGATCACCTGCTTGGCGTTTATTGATCATCTTCATCGATCATGCTGGCCATCGAAGATCGCCTCTAAGAGAGATGAGCCGATCGGATAAGTGTACACGCAAGATATTCATTGACCTTCTTGCCGTGTGAGCCGTGGATTAAGTTGTTGCACCACTGCCAATTTGTATGTGTGAAAATTATGTTCCTCATGAAGAATTTGTCTCACTGTGCGACTAGAAATCCCTAAAGCAGCCGAATGTTTGTGTGCAGATCGCCTAGGAGATTTCAAAATCGACGCCCTTACCCTTTTGATTTTTTCTGGCGTCCTGACGGTTATGGAAGGTCCATTATGTTTCTTCTGCACACTGCCGGTATCCCTGAACGTGTGTCCACCCACAAACAAATCGATTTCCGATCAGGCAAACGACCTGCAGGTGCGATATTGAAATGGTTTCTGAAAGCACGCTGAGTTGCGATGATCGAATGGCTGAAAGAAAAGTAGGCCTCCACGGCGAATGCGCGCTCTTGCTTTGTCCACTGCATTGTTGACACTGAACTAGTCATAACAAAAACCTTAGATAACGTGCTTTCGAACAAGCCATAAACCAACGCTCTACTATTAATAGATGCTCAGTTGCGAGAGTTTCAAATAAGGAAGTAACCACGCCCCACCCTGTATTACACTCGATACAGACAAAACAATACAAGTTATATCTTCGTCGTTTAAATATGAATTATGTACTGCTAAGGCAGTACAGTGTTTTTAATCATGACTAAATGTAAATGACATTACTCTTAAATAACAGTAAATAATATTAAAGTTAAATTGTAATTGTAAATAATTTTGAACAGCGGTTCCCCACCTCGGGTCGCGAAAGCATTTCTTACAATTTACATTTTATATTTTTATTTTAATTTTGGAAAAAAAATTCAATCGTCAAGGAAGTCACTAAGTAAGAGTTAATAGAATAAATTACATGTAAAATTTTAAACAAATAATAAATTCTTTTTTATAATATTTTTAAACATAAGTCACATATTTTAATTAGTTTTTTATTTGTATTTTTTTTTTAAATAAATGTTAAAAAATAAGACATGTTGTTTGTAATTATGATTTTTTTTTGGGGGGTCGCCAAGGGTTAAATTTTAAATTTTAGGGTCACGCTCATAAAAGGTTGGGAACCGCTGATTTAGAGAAACAAAACACAAACGCGCACAGTTCAGTGACCACTGATCTCGATAGCATTACACTAATGAACATACTACTTACATAACATTTTCACTAAAAATATTGATATGTCCCAACAGCATCATTAATTTCTAACAAATACACAGGTAAATTTGTTTTTATCATGAAATAATGTAATAACAATCATCATAAATGATATTATGTTTATCCATGATGTTCGAATTACAGTTTATTATTAAAGATTGTTATCATATTTCATGGTTATTGTGAATCATGCTTGTTTGTTTGAATTGATATTAAAATAAACTCGTTAAACCTATGTGTTTATTTGTCTTTAGGAGATTTACACGAAGATCCATATGTTGTACCGGGTAAATGTCAAATAACAACATCTTTAACTTGAGATACTTTTTTAATAGCATAAACTATGATCAACTAGATTATGAAATAAAAATCTAGTCTTTTATGAAATAAAAGTAATTTTTGTTTTGTAAAAACGTTCCTTTATTTACAAATTTACAATTTTGATTTCTGTTTTAGTTGGTATAAATTTGTTTCTTCTATTATTTTGGAAATATTTCTACTTGTGTACTCATATAATTATAATTCATAAATTAATATCAACATAATATAAAATTAGTTTCGAATTTACATTACTAATGTATACTAATATATATTATCTGTCAAATAACCAATTTAAGTTTTTAAATAATGATTTTTTTCACCAAGTTAGAATTATAGAAATAGCAATGAATGTATTATATTTGTATTAATCTCCCTCTTGAACTATTTCTTTTTGTCCAGAGCATTTTTGAATTGGAATCTATTATAATTATAAATATAATTTTTAATTTAACTTTAATTGATTTTTCAGATGATAAAGAAAAATGTACGTTTTTATCTTGAATTGTTGTAATTCAGATATAATATTCTATTTTATTAATTGATTCAAGAAATAACTTTTTCCGTTAATTTAATTTTCAAAGAACCGTATAAAAAATCAAGTTCATATGTGATTTTATTATTTATTTTACATGTTATTTGATTACTATTGTTAAGAGTCAACAATTTATTAATAATGATATTTCTAAACAACATTTTCAGATAGATAATATAATTATGACTTTATATTTTATTTTTCACTGGCATATTTTTTTTAATTTATACAAAACACATTAAAAATGAAAAGATAAAACAACTAGAAAGACTTCAAGAATTTGAGCTTGCACAATGATTCATTAAAATAACTATACGGACAAAAATGTATAAAAACATGTAACTCTTGACGTTAGATCACTGCTTTATCTATGCTTAAATTGTTAATCTAAAATAGTTTATTTTCGCACAAAACGGATAAGAAAATATTAAAAAGTTAAGTAGTCTAAAATTAGGAATTATATATATTTTTAATTTAATTAATTCATGCAACACATGTTATATGGTTTTATTAAACATCAACTCACGGTTTGTTAATTAACTGTTAATATTTTATATTGTATCAGTCAAGCCTTACCAAGACTTTCTTAAATTTATCAGAATCACAAAAGGTAAGAGTTATTTAATTTTTATCAATACTATAAATTAACTAAGGACATGGCAATGACTTGATTCTCTATTTAAAAAACTGTATAGATCCATACCTACATATTCTCTGTGATAAATAATGTATAAGAAATCATTAGAAAAAATTATTTTTAAAAACATAATATAACAACATTGCCAACAAGTTCTTTATAGACTATATTATATATTAATTGTAAATAACATTAAAATGCAATAACAGGAGAATTAGTTGGAAAGATAATGCCTAGTAAATATTTATTTTTATTTCTCAGAATTTTTTATGAATCGAAACAGTTTCATAATTTTGTGTTTTTCAGCAAAATATAAAATCAGTAACACCATAAATGAATACTGTGGATGTGTTGGTAAAAATTAATTTTATAAGTGTTTCTTAATTATTACTTTAGTATACAATTTTTATTTTTATCGTGTTTTAACTATCCTTACTGTATAATTTCTAAAAAAGCTATATAAAATTATCAATTTTAATTCGGTCAAATATATCCGATATGTTTCCTAAAATGAATTGAATTTTTCATAACGCAATGTTTACTAATAAATGAATTAAAATTTTTTTTATAGAACCACTTCAAGGTGACGGATTTCAAGGTATATACCTATTTATTTAGCAAAACTGTGTATTTGCTTGATTAAATGTCATTTCAAAGGTTTCTAAACCATAATAATAATTTTAAATTCTGAAAAATCTTTTAGATGTGAAAAACGAATTGCATTCACAAACTTTCACCCATCATTACTATCCCATGTTAATGTGGAAAAATACAACATAATATTTTTAATGAGACGAATAAACTAAAATTTCTAATCGAAGAAAAAAGTATAATATTTACATTTTATTTTCAGGAAAAGAATATGATATCAATTTTGATCCCAGTGAGTATTATGAAGTGGGTGTCAATGATAGATATTATGATAAAATAATATTATGTACACTGTCTCCCACACCAAACGTGTTGAGGATTTCCTAAATCAACGATACAACAACTGATGTTAAGTCCAAGCATTCTTCATGAAAATAAACTCAATTCAGAAAAAAAATGTAAACTAAACTAGAGTTTTGACCATAAAATCCATGCGACATATCTGTAGTGGGTTCAGCTAAAATGTTCAATGTTGCAACATTCTATTGCAGTAGAATTTCAACTTTTTAATTTTATAAGTATATGTATAATTTTTTACAAAGATTACATTTATAATAATATCCTATTAAATTATATATATTTTTTTTATTTACCTTAGAAGTTAAAAACAGCGGTAAGTTTTGTTTGGACATTTTGAAAATTTAATATTTTATTATGTGTTAGATTATTTCTGTTGTGGCCAGGCATAGTGCCTGGTTTAATATTATTTTATAAAATTGGTTTAACACATTAATTATTATTTCTTGTCCGTTATTTAATTAAACATCTACAAACTTCAGAAACAAAACGATAAAAGGAAATATAATGTAAATTTATCTAAGTCATGTTTATCAAAACTAATTTACTATATAAAAAGCTAGTTTCACACGTTATAATAACATTAAAAAATGTATTATTTGGGATATACGTCATATTAAATTATGATAATGAAATCTTTATAAATTAATGTTTATTTGTTTTTTGATACTTATTTTATTTCTATAGCTAATAAGTGCCATGAAAATAAACTATTGTCCATTTTTAAATGGATTCCTTTATCGTTTATAGTGTACATAGAATAAAGATGGACTGAAATATACAATTGTTAACTTGGTTTTTTTTTATTCCTTATTAATTATTATGATTTACTTGAAAATTCAGATGAAAGTAAGTATATTATATAAAGTAATATAATTTTATATCATTTTATGTATTTTGATATGGTAGGTATGGTAAAAAAAAGAAAGAAACTATTCCAGTCATGGACATTTAATCATGTTGTAATGAGATTTCATTGTAATCAAAAAATGAATTCTGGTTTCCATTCTTCGATTAAGCAAACGGCCTAAAGACCGTTTAACCACGTTGGTCGCCCAATATGATAAATATTATTGTCGACGCCATCCCATAGCTATCATTTAATAGATTTTTTTTACAGATCTAATGCAAGATTACAAAACATTTCTTCGGACCAAATACAATGTCACATCTGATAAAACTGTTGGTAAATAAACTGTTGGTGAAAATTGATGCATTTTAGAAAATGTTCAAACAATCGTAATTAATTTAAACGTTTAGTATCTTAAACACTGTGCAGGATTGAGATGAAACTTCAAATATTTATCATTTATTTATTGTTTAAAGAATAAAAGTCTACCTGTTTCATAATATACCAGTAGATAGATAAGTTTTTGTTTGTGAAATATTTCAAGAATATCATTAAAATTTTAATTCAACATATCAAGAAACACATTTAATTGGTATAACTCTAAACTATATATAAAATACTCTGACTAATAATCAGTCAGTCGGGATACATACTTATTTTTGTATCCAAAATATCAAGTGATAAACAGAACAAATTAATATAAAACTATGTATGTATATTAACTCGTCTTGTAACTAAATTAATGAAATATTAATTTGAAAAAAATATTTTCTAGCTAAAAAAGGTATGTATTTCTAGACTCCTCTTATAGTGAAACGAGTGATGCATCGATGAGATCATTATGAATGTCACGATGTGAACATATGCAAATAGTCTATAGTAAAATATTTAAAATACATTCGATCTATACACTTAATGTTTGGAAATGTAATTTAAGATTCAACATGAGTTTCTTTTACAGTTGGTAAAAAATATTTAAAAAAATGAAAATACCGATGATGAAAACGACATATCTTTACAGGTTTAATGAATTGTTTTCAATTCATTTTCTATTTATGTGGTAAATATGGTATGTAGAATACTTGGAACGAACATTAAAACCCTTAAATGCATGGCTTTTTTAAATTAAAAGAAAAAAAAGTAGAATCTAAAAAAAATTATAAAAAATTTTATTAATCAATTTAAAATCTATGGTAAAAATGATTGATTAGTTTGTTTATAAGCTCATAGATAGCTCCACATATTCCATATCGATAAATGTAATAGTATAATATCATTTATAAAACGTGTTGCAAATATGCAACAATATGCGTTTGAGGGTTAAATATAGTATTAGATTTCATTTACATAACGAAATAGTAAAATATGTAAATATATTAATTCGAATTCCAGATAAAGAGAGTATGTATTTTTATTTTATTATCTTATATGATGTGATTATGTCTTCAAATTCAGTGATCATTGTTTGCCTATAGCAAAATCAAGCATTAAAAATTCGTTTCAATCGACAATATTCGTTTTACGTTCGTCTTATTCGTATTTATTTATTTCTTTTGTTTTTCAGATGACATACTGGAGTATTGCACGCACAGATATTTGTTCGACAAATATACAAAACTCGACGCATAAACGCATCTGTTCACCGGGAATCGCGAACGTTTTATTTTATCGATATGAACAGTTGTAAATTCTCAATTACTATATTATTGTAATATATAATAATTATTGATATTTTCCTAATAAATTACGGGATTTATTGTTAAAACGGAAAACGTCTTGATTATCATTTGTTCGCGCTAAAGACAACGGTGGATATAACAACTACGCGTCAAAGAGTCAAAAAAGACGACAGACGTTTCTTAACACCTCGGAATGTCATAATTTTTAATACGGAACGGCGTACTAAATACTCATTTGATTTGGTAACATTATTATTGTGTCTTTGTCTTTAATTATATTTAAAGATAACTTTGATAAAAGTGAAAACAATGTGCAGCGGTTCGAAATTCTATTTGTTCAGTCAATGTCGCGTGAAAAAAATATGCACATTTTACTAATTTTTGTACCAATCGTAAATCATTTTCACAAAGAAAATATCATATTATCGATATTGAAAGCTTTTTATCTCATTAAACACATTTTTTTTACCGTGTCAATATTTAACCAACGTTATATGAACAGACGATATAAAATAACACACTTGTTATTTAACATAATATATAATCCTGAATAATTTATCGAGAAACGAAATATTTCTCACTGAATTCCAAGCGAACTGTTAGCACTACATTCGCGTGGTTTCAGGTAAAGTTTGTAGAATTATTATACAGTTCGAGTGTTGTCACTGTATCCGGTAAAATGAAAACGGACTGTTCCAAACGAAACGTATTGACATTGATTGCGGTCGTTGTTATTCGTTCCAATATTGCTAATGGTAACTATTACTTAACAATGTATGTGACTGAATAGTATGCGCCCAAGTACTATGTACTATGTATTAAAATATTTTGTTGTTTAGGAAAAAAAATTTGATTATTATAACTGAATAATTATCGGAAACTCATGTTATCCGGGGCCAATACTTACTACCATGTTAATACTATATTGTTATTACGATTTAATAACAATAATCTTTGTTTGATTCAGCTGCAGTTGAAAAAAATGCATCTACAAATGTTCAAAGTAATATATACATACGTATATATATATATATATACATATATTATTGAATTTTTTTTTAGCTATATTAATAATAATATGGTCGGGATTTAATAATTTGTATCGTAAAGGAAGAAAGTCTGCACATCAAAATCAAGCAAAGTTTTAGTCTTTTTAAAAAGTTTTAATCGGGGATTCGTAATAAGTAGGCACTTTCAATGCACTTGGGGAAATGTTCCAACTTAGTCTTCGTATTTCATTCGATGAAACAGGTAGTTAAATGGCGATATGTGCAAAACCAAAAATGGCACTTTTACCATTAGAAAGTGTTTAGAGAAAAAATGTTTATTTGAGTTACTATATTATATAGTGTACTATATTATACGTGTACATTTTTTTTTCTTTTTATATTTATCGTCTTTGCTCTCGAAAGACTGTTATTTATTATTTTTAAGAAAGGTAAAATGGCCGTTACACACGTAATACTTAAAATAAATATATTTTAATAACGAAAACATCATTACATTATATAATTATCACAGTTGAATTAACATATTGACACTCATACAAACATTGATTTCACGATGAAGCATGTTTTAAGATTTTAAGTATATCGAGGAACGTATCGGTTTTAGTATGGAATTTTTCTTTTTTTATCGTGTCTACAATCACGTTCTCGATTAAAAGAATTGTAGCGAATGCTGTCCACCTGGTGTTTCGAGGGTCAGTTTAAAATGTCCTCTATTTTACGGTTTCTAATATTATTCCGAAAACCTGACGAAAATATCAATAAATACATATTTTAATGATGTATAATTATTTATAATTTGGTCGTTACATTTCTTTTCAAGATCTTACCGATGATGAAATCGTTAAGAATCGCAGTGAGTCTTAGTATTTTATATCTTACATAAATGGTATTCTGTATTTGATATTACCAACGAAATTTAATATTTTATAATTTACAAAACGTTCAATGTATACTCATTGATCATAACTAGTCTGAATCTTTCTGACATGTTAAAAATATTTTTAATACGTCTTTTACAATTCGGGTATATTTTTCCAACTAGTAAAATAAACACTCAGAATTATAAAATTACCAATGTTATGCTTTAATTATTAATTTTAATTTGATTTTATTTTCATACAAGAAATTCTTTTCCAACACTGCGAAAGTAATACCATAAATTACTAAATATTTGAAATCATATATATATATATTATTATTAAAACAAATCTGTATTTACAAGTAAGAGAAAAAACTGTGATAATTATATATGTTTTTTTTTCAGAAAAACTGAAATCTTACGGTTATAAAGGTGAAATTTTAGTATTATTTCACACTCGTAAAAATATATATATCCAGAAAATAACACCTATCCTATCTATACGAATGCCAGTTCTATAAATAAACAATCGAGTACCTAGTGTCTAGTGAGCTAGTTGCAACCTAAATGCAATTAAGCACCGACTGCTTTCAACTATGCGCCATATCACTATGACACCAAAATATAAAAAGAACATTCAAGTCAGTTACCTATTCTTGATTTAATACAGAAGCTCTACAAACACACACACACATACGTGCGAGTATAGACACCCGAATTTCAGAGTAACAACGCATAAAAAAATACATTATTTTTTTTTAATATACTGCATCATTTGATTTTCAGGGACTTGGAAAGAAGACTACAATTTAAAAAAGACACAAGACCTGTATGAGATACAGACAATGGGTGAGTTGGTCTTTTAAATTTGTTTTAAACCAATGTATCATTGGTCTCGAAAAAAAAAACGATTCTGAGTGAAAGATGTGGGACGAGTGGTCAGAGGCTACAGAAAGTTTCCAGATTTTCGTATTTTTACAAAATGTCAGCAACATTTGATTTCCCCCTCCCATGTCATTTAGACCGTAAGTTCAATTTGTAAAAAATATTATCTTCATAATAATTCCTTTTCGATTCACAGTCTAAATATCAAACAGGTTTTCTAGACTATAATTTCTTCTCTTATCTCGTCTGTCTGTCCCTCCGATACTTTTAATGTCGCAGGCGCCATTCCGCGATTATCACCTCAGTCGGTAAGGTCAGCCGCACACATCCTGACTGCGAATAACAGGAAAATTCTTATTCTTATGAAATAATATGATTAATTGTAACGTAAAATCGTATTAGTCGTTATTAGTAATCTCATAAAACAGTAAAAATATCAATTACATTTTTACAGAATACATTGTGGATTATAAAAATTTTTTATTTGATATACAACTTCATTTAGGTAAGTACTAAAAGACAATAAATCAAAGAACAAACAACCCACAAATTAATAATATTTTAGTTAACTCTGTTTCTGGAACCTCGCCTAGAAGACTTAGGAGAAAACGGCCTCAGAACCACATTTAATTTAAATATCTCTAAATCCTAAACTTACGTCGAAGTGTCATCGCTTAGGTAATAATGTTTTTCGCACACCGTCAAGTTTTATAAATAAATAACATCACGTTCGCTTATTGTAAAATATTTTTCAGTACAGATTGCGTAATTTACGAAATGAAAAATAAACAGAATATGATTATTCTAATATCAGTCCTAGTTTACGACATTTAAAATGTATTTTATTACCAAGACCTGTCAACTAAATTAATTCCAACTCACCACTGTTATAAGCTGGATTAATTATTATGAATTAAATAGAATATAAATACAAACTGTTTTCTTCGTGTGATCGCTTAATGCCTATTTCTAAGTAGTCAAAGGATGTTTTTGACTCTTCATATTTTATATTATTTGTTAATGTCAAACAAATGTTTGCCACTACTGTTACAACGTTTATTAACAGTTAATACTTTTTATTTATTTATTTTTTTATTTAGCGCAAAATATAAAGAAGAACACCATCAATGAATATTGTTCTTGTAAACGTAATGTACTACATTTGTATTCTTTATTAGAGTTTTAATACGAAAGTGTTAATTTTTCAACGCATATCGATCGCTCTTGCAGTGTGATACCGATTGTAAAAATTAACTTCTATAATTTATTATGAAGTCAACTAGCACGAAGATAATTTTTAACTTATATAATAAATGTTATCCAAAACATTTTTTCGACGTAGATGCTTAATATTTGTCAAAAACTGTGTATTTATTAGATTCATAAAAACTATTACTTTGATTTATTCAAATAGTAAAACATGTTTTTTGAATACATTTTAAAATATTTCAACAGCATTACTAAACAACGATCGCTATTTCGGTAAGTACCTAGCTCTTATTTCGTAGATTTGATTTCATGCAAGTCGTGACTGTGTAAAATAATTACTTTTTAATAACAAAGTATTATTAAATAAATGAAATAATTTATTAAAATTATAAAATATTTTCAAACAAAATAAAATAAAAATGAAAAATAAAAAAATAGATCTTGCCTGGAGTATTATATTACCCCTTGCCCAGTAGTTTAGATATCGGTTATATATTATACGAGTGTATATCGGGAGACCCGATTGATGACCAACTTCTTGGCGTAAATTATAGGCAATCCTTTATCCTTTGTATATATATATATAAAAGAATAGGCCTTTTTATGTTCTCATTTTGTGATGACACTATTTAACTTTTTTTCCAATTTTTTCACAGAGTTGTTCCAAATACCTTCCCGAGTTGACACTCAGGTCGCCCGATTTTCAAAATTTTTCTTTTAAAGGGTTGAAATCGGTAAAAATAATATTATATAAAAACTAATCTCTATTTACCAGGTATCCTCATCACGCGTGAACGGCTGGACCGATTTAGCTAATTCTTTTCTTTTTTTTTTGTGTTATTGTCAGGAAAAAAAATTAATAAAATTTACCCTGAGGGGGTTAAAAGTGGTAAAAATGGAAAAAATTCGGAGCCACTGGAGTTTTGTGGTATTACATTTGGTCAATAGTTTCGTTTTAGATAGCAGAGGCCCCTTAAGAAAGGATTTTACGATATTCAACCCCTAAGGGGGTTAAAGGGGTTGAAAATGAAGAACGTTATTTCTCCCTCATACCGGGAAAAACTTTTCACGGGCTAGATTTTGAGATGCAACGATCAACGAGCGCGTGGTAATTTGCATTTTATATAAATAGATTTGATTATGTCATCAGAAAACCCGACGATCTTTAAGCGGCCTATAGACGTGCAATATTATTGTGCAATATGGATTGTACAATATATTATAGGCTGCCCATAGATGTACAATATTATTGTACAACCATCGAGTTTGTGCAATTAAATTGAGTCGTGTAGAGCTAATATTGATGGTTGTACAATCTATTGTATATGTAATACTGCACAATATTACCAATATACGGCACAATATTTTTCGAATTGCACAATATATTTCAAACTTTTTTGATTTCGTACAATATATTGCACAACTCTTCAATATTAACTACACACGATCAATTATATTGTACAAACCCCGATATTGCGCAATAATATTGCACGTCTATGGGCCGCTTTACCAAAACGTATTGATTTTGCAATATCATATTATTACATAACTTTTACCGAAATCGCGTGCGTGCGATGAACAATAGAACGAATACAATAGAACTTTTTTCATTGGACGGTCGGATACGATCGCAGGCAAATCTATTGGCATTGGTCGATAAGCTCGATAGGCGTATACAATTAAAGCGAAAACCCGACGATGTTTACCAAAAAGTATGGATTTTGCAACGTCATATAATATTGCATAACTTTTATCGAAATTGCGTGCGTGCGTGCGCGCTCCATTCCTCTTTCAATCGTAGACGCCGTTCCCACATACTTACAAAAAGTTAGTTTTTTTTTTTTATACTACAAAATTCACTATATAGAAATATATGACAAAACATAGACGCGCCAACATACTTACAGTATTACAGTTACAGTTATTTTTCATACTACAAAATCCACTAGAAATATATGGCAAAACAAGGTTTGCCGGGTCAGCTAGTAATATACGAGTATATAGGGTAATCATTTTTAGAAATATTGTTCGGATCGGTCGGCGAATCATAAACATCAACATTTTGGTATTGATTCGATAACATTATTTTCAAGAAAATCATTATTGCAATGTGAGAAAATAAGCCTGTATTTATATTATTTTTCAGGATTACTTGACATTAAAAACTTCAATGATTGTAAGTAAACGAAAAAAAAAAAATGGCCGCTTTTAAAATTTAACTTATTTATAAAAAAATCTGTTTATCATTTCAATTATAACGAATTCGCTCGAGTTTTCTAACTTTTTTCCAAAATCTAAACTGATTGATTAGCATTATTTGATTTACAATAGCTATTCATTAAATATTTTTTCAATTTCAGATGAAAAACCAAGAATCCGTAAGCAAATCTTATTTATATTTGAATTTTTTTTTTTTTATTTTAATAATATGAGTCAATATTTTGGAAATGTTCTCGTCGTTATTATAACTATTTTCATTAAAAAACCGAATTGTTTTTATATTTTTGGGTACATTTCTACTACGGTTTTTTTTTATTTTATTATTAATATTCCAATAACATGTTAAATTATTCTAGGAAGATAAATTATACCGTGTTTAATATTCTGATTAATTAAAAAAGAAACGATTAGTAGATAATAATATTTGTACATTTGTTAGTAGGAAATAAAATAGTAACTTATTTTTAATTTTTTTTCGTTTTTTTTTTATTCCAAAGGTGGGTTTTAGTTTTTATTAGACTCATTTTTGTTATCGATTTGTCTTAAGTATTAATAATTAAAAAATTATCAACACTGTTAATTGGTTTTATTTTTATTGTTACATATAAACTTGAAAATTCAGATAATGGTAAGTTTTGTTCACTTTCGTTTTGATGATTTCTTCTAAGGGCGATCGACTTTGGAAACTTCCAGTGAATTTGACAGTGCGACAACGAAGATTGCTGCTCTCACTGAAATTTTCTCAACTTTATGTGATACTAGTACAATTTTTTTTTACGAATGATTTTATCTAGAATGAATGTTATTGAGAAATCTACGGGATTTCAACCCTTGCATAGCTAACGTCAATGATAAATAATCGTGATACACGATAGCCGTCAATTAATGTATTAAACGTTTCTTAAAATGAAGCAGTACCAAAAATTGTACCGTACGCAATAAAATACAAATAAAATTAATTTTTTTCTTATTTTCAGACCTCAAGGTTTGCAGTAAGTTGCACACGTTTTACTGGAAATATAACATTTGACTTATATGACAATATAAGTTTACTATTATTTCAAAAATCATTAACATGACATTTTATAATAAATTAATCCCGTTTGAAAATAGGTAGAAGTTCATAAATTTTATTTAGTTTAAAGGAAATAAAAATGTTACCTACAGAATATATTATACGCATTTAATCACGATTCACGACTAATCGTTATGTAACTAGGCAAGAAATATTTAGATAAAAAAAATAAAAAATAAAATTAGTAAATTTATTTTGTATTAGCAACATCCATACGATATTTATAAATTAAACAATGTTGCACTACTGTTCGAAATACCTATATGAGTAGGGAGTTATAACAAATAAGATAAATAATTACTATCGAAATTTCTTGAGAAATATATATTTGAACTATTTCAAATCAACTAATAATTTTTTTTGACAATAATTATTATATTTTTCTTTGATTTAGGTTTAAGTACGTATTAACTACACACACACACAGACACACACACAAAATAATAGCTTCATTCAATTATTTTTTATATAATCACGTGGTTCGAATAATTTTATAAATCAAAATGCAATAACTACGTGTTAACAATTCAGCGTCAATTTACGGATTCTGAAATATACGTATTATTATTTACATATATGATTTCATATGAATTGTAAATTATATTATTCATCAATGGCTATAGTTATAGTATCTCAAGCCTCTTAAGGTGTCTATTGATTGATAAAGTGTTAGCACGTAAAAAATAAACATACGATTTGACAGTTTTAGTCTAAATCATTTAATAATTCCGTAAAGACAATTATATAATATGTTTATGGTAACTGTTTATTTTTAACGTAAGATGAGATACCTAATCGTTCATTTTAAACTTTGTTATTTTTTCATAGATTTAGTAAATGAATTCATAGCTTTCAACAAAGACGTGATAAAACAGTGTATGTATAGAACATTTATATTAAACAAAAAACGGCATCTATCTTTATATTTATATTAAACTTTTAATAAAAATTACGAGTATATCTATTATTGGAGATGTTTAGTAATACATATTTGGCATATCGATGAAGTAGACGTAATAATAAAAATAATAATAATTAATAATTTCAAGTTTATTGATTTGCACGATTTATAGAAAACTTATAATAATTTAAATACGTTGAAAACTATTAATTGAAACGAAATGAAACAAAAATGACAACTCAACGTAATTTTATAAGAAAAGTCAAAATTATCTACAAATCTTCATACTAATCATATACATGTAACCATTAAAATTATAAATTTATGTTGTTTTATTACTAATATTTATAATATTATTAATTTTTATATTTTAGTGGTGTATAATGATTCACACGATTACGTCATCTGAATGATCTTAGTCTTAAACTAAAAACAATTATATAAACTATTTGAAAAATTCCACAATGCAAGATTGATTGTTTTTTAGACGACTCATTTACACAACACATCGATAAACCAATATTAATTGAACAATTTAAACGAAATAGATAAAACTAAAGTAACAAAATAATAATCATTGCCACGCCAACGCCACTATTCATGGATATTTTATATTTTTCAGTGAATGAAAATTGTAAGTTAGTAGTTTTATGTCAGAATTTTGTTTTTATTGGCTTTAATCGATACAGTAAAAGATATTTACTGATTTATAGATTCTCTATAGAAATAATAACTCTCGTGAAAACATGTGGCACAATATAATTGTGATTTTCGAATTGTTATACTTTGGATTCATGCATGGTTATATTAGCAGTGAATTTTATGAAATCTAGTTTGAAAAATCGTCATAATATTCATTCGTAAATTCAATTTATTATTTCATAATTCCATTTTAAACTAAAGAAAACAAAAGGAAAAATTTTCGAATGAAATTTTCAATTTTTACTATGTGTAGAAAATTCGATGAATGAAATAAACTATTAAGTATAAACTGTTGGATTTGTAAAATAATTAAATAAAATTGATTTCATGTTACAATTTATTATATAGTTGTGGGTAAGTATTTATTTTGTGTAAAAATATATAGTGTTTAGTGTTTAATACTTATATAATAACAAAGTATTATTTAATATATAAAATAATTTATCAAAACTATAAAATAACTTTAATAATGGAAAAACAAAATAAAATAAAAATAAGAATAATAAATAAAAAATAGGTCTTGCTATAGGTCTATAATTATTATTATATAATCTAGGATTTTAAAAATTCATTGTACATTTCGGAATTAAAATAATATAAATATTTTAAATCAAACAATAATTATAATATATTGATGTTAAATGTTCTAATTTATAAAATATTTATACATTTATATTTTTTACATAATAGGCGAAGAACTTGGTATGTATTTTTTTTTCATACGAGTTTAACTCACATTTGGTAACTTATATGGTACCAAATTTTCTGGGGTGCAAAACACAAATTTAAGTCAAAACAGTACGAAACACTTCGTGCTTTTTGTCAATCGCCTGGGAATCAGTTTAAGAGCAACCGAGACCAGAGTATACTACGTCTATACTACTTTAATTTTTCAATAAAATGTTGTATTTTTTTCCAGCCGAATACAGTAAGTTTATTCTATTTGAAGATTACTAGGCACTTCATTATATTTTACAATAATAGTACTACTGAACTAACGCGGGTAACCATTATTATTATTTTTTATAATTTTTTCCAGAGTTTAGTTGTAAGTATGTTTTTAAATTTTATTTGTTCATAAGGATCAGTTAATTTATTATTTATTTGAAAAGCACAGCTATTATTAACTTCATGGCCAATTTTAAGAAATGATAATTTTATTCTATTGCTTTAAAAAAAAAAAAAAAATTACCGTCCTATTCGTTGATAGTCTCATATTAGCCACAGAAAGGAATTCAATTGGGAAGTACTTAGTTTTTTCATTTGCAAGTTGTTTCAGTAGGACTAAAACTTATTAAATTAATAACTAATCTTTTTTTTTTATTATTTTGTAGCAAACAAATTTAATCTATTAAGTACGTACTTTTTGGTAATAGTTTGTGAGAAACTTGCTGTGTGAACGTGTATTTTTTAATTAATTAGGTAAACATCAAACATTAAAGTGGTTAAAGATGGTTAAAATAATTCTTTCTTAGATATTATTTAATACAGTTAAAAATGTATTTTATACTATAATCACATATTTCATTTTACATAATATATTTTATATATTTTTAACACAAAAGTTTAATCAAATGATAAAATAGACAATTCGTTTTTGTTTTTTTTTTAAACTTATATATTTTTTCTTTTTAAGTAAACAGTGGTACGTATATACATTGAAATTATTTTGTTTGACGCGTATAATTTTATTGGATTTAATTAAATCACTCGATAAAAATATAAAAAATACGTTAAGTTTCAATACTGTTGATTAGTATAGTTAATGGAGTAGTTACGTCTAAATCGTAGATTTTTTTCATATAAAACCAAAATCGAATTATTATTATCTTTTGTTTTTTGTTTTTTTTTTTATATACAATTTAGACTGTAAGTATTTTTAATTTTATTCTGTGCGCATTAATACAATGATCACAATCAAGTATTCGCTCTTCCTTACTTATTTTTCAGATTCCCTGGTGAATTCATTCTGTATTCATAGATTTAAAACGATCGGTAAGATGCAGGTTCCAAGTTCAACTTCTATATTGTTTTTGTACTGTTATTTTTCCAAAAAGCTTTATGCCAAGTCTTTACTCAACACTAAACAATAATCAACAATGTCCGCGAAAACAATGGATTATTTTTTAAACTTTTACTTCTATTTTATTTCTATAACATTTTTGTCAGTCGAATCATTTTCGAATAATATTACCGCGCCGATTATGTTATTCATATAAGACTTTACTAATCAGGTTTAAAATCAGACCTTAGCTAAAAATGCATTCTATATTTAGTAGATACTCACTAAAGAAAAACCGATAAATAACAAACGTTATAGTGTTTAAATGTACAAATAAATTCATTTATTAACAATTTGTTATTATATTTTAAAGTATTTTAAGTTTTTCGAGTGTAATATATAGTCGATAACGTTATAAGACGTTTCGTTATTACGTATTTCTTTCGACTACTGTTAGGATGGTATTGTTAATAATTCCAATTATAATGGGTATAAAAAGTCTTATATTTAGTTTTAGTTACGGAACGCCCTTTAATGTTGTCTTGTCCTAGGACAGTTGAGATGAAATAACCGACTTTGACACGGCTCGACGGTTAATTATTAACGGGGGCATTTTTTTTCTGTTCTAGAATTTCGAGAAAAATTTAGAGCAATGGATCATTCTGAATATTTATGTAATATTATATTTTAGTTTATTTGTTTATTATTTTATGATAATATAATAATTTTAGACTCTCGGGTGAATCGAGGAACTGATGATTATTCGTATTGCTATAGTCATTCATAATAATTTAAAAAACAAATTAAAAAAAAATACCTATATTGTTGTTATTCAATAGATTGAATTTTAAAGTCTTATAATGTTTCGTTTTAGTTATACATGACATTTATGAAGCGGAAGATAAAAGTAAATATAATATTTATATATATATATATATATACTTTATTTTTTAATTCAATGATAAAATAGTACTAATATCATTATTATTGTTTCTCCCGAGACATCAAATGAATCAAAAGTTTTTCTTTTTTTCCTAAGAAAATGTGATAACGACTTTGAGCTAGAGTTCAACTCGAATCGAGGAATAATATGTGATTACAACATGTCCAAAAATCATTAACAATATCGTTTCCGTGTTTATGCGATCAGAGTAGAACGAAGAACTCCTCTCGATATTAAATGTCAATACTGACATAGCGACATCTAACGTAACCTGTATCTTATCCGAATCTTGTGTCTCACCTTTTTTTTCTCGATTGTTTGTTTTTTAAACTAAATTACAAAAGTAATCGATATGTTATATTATTTAATTTATGTTCAAGGACTTCGATCTGTATGTGACTGTAGAGGTATTGTAACATTTTACAATTTCACACTATTTATTGAATAAATAAAGTATCCATCATTTGACAATCGATTATTTCTTTAATCTAAGTATTTTAAATCTAATATTATGAATAATTATAATAAAAAAACTGTAAAATATCATCCCGATCATTTGTACTTAATATGTATGTTTTAAGACTACCTGTACTACTATATGAATTATATATTTATGTGTTTATAGTGTAATGTTTAATAGTTGTCATGGTTTCGAGGAAACAAAAAAAAAAAAAAACAATTAATCAGGTTATTTCTTCTTTAACAATGAAAAAAACGAAAATAACAGTTATCGACGTGTACCTATTTATTAACATATTTAAAATTTGTCACGTGTGCGAGATAATAAAAACATAATTTCATTAGATTTAAGTATCTCATACATATTACATTATAATTTATACCTATTTAACACCAATAGTTATGCGTAAAATTTACTATTTGAGTATTTTAATATGTTTTATTTAATTTCAAATATCAAAACACCTCTACAGACGATTTGAAGAAAAACAATTACTCGGGTAATTATTGATAACTTATTTTCCATTTTCAAATATTGACTTGGCGCCACGGCGGTCATGATTACGAAATATAATACTAACGGGCAATGGCACATAATGAATTAAAAATAATCATAAATAATAATTATATTCGATACGTTTGTAAATTTGTTATTATCACTGTTATCTTTCTTTTACCTCTTGTATATTGGCGTTTAATTTTTTAAATAGACTTTCAAATACTTCGAAAATACCTTGCGAAATAATGGATTAAATTAAAAAAAAAAATTGCAGATCTTAGGTAAGCCAACTTCACAATCATCCGTTCGATTTGAATTTTAAAGTTGAATTATAACCGTCATCATGACAGTCTAATCAGTCTATCATATTATGATTATCTTTAAAAACATTACAGTACATTGGTTTGACATCTTTATTTGTTGTTTTAGGAGAATTCGACAAAGATAAACACGTCGTGCCGGGTATGTGGAACAAACAAGATTTTCTTGAAACTGAAATATACTTTTGAAAACAAAAATCACGTCTAGATTTAAAAAAAAAATTAATCTCTTTCGACACATTGAAAGATATTTCAATACACGTTTTTAGTGATTAAATATTATAATCATAATATTATAAGTTATAGTTTCTTAAAATTCTTATTTTCATATGTATGAAAATAAAATCTGACGTTAGACAAAAAGTACACTCGTGTTAGATTTCCTTTCGCCACTCCCTTTTCATATTTTTAAATTGTACATCAACTATATGAAAATATAAATATAATGATTTTTTTTTTCCAGAAAATATGCGCAATGGTACGTTTCCATTTTTATGTAATCGTACTTTGAGGACATTTTTTTTCCATTCATTAAAATACCCGAATTCAAGTGTCAGATCTTATCGAGTGCCAAAGGTTTCTTCCAGTAAATCATAGTAAAAAATAAAAATATTTGATTAGATATTTTATATCTTTTTTATGCGAAATCGCGTGATTTGGAAACTACAGCCGTTTAAATAAAATGCTTTCACGGCGAACGCCCGTTGTTACTCGGTCCAACGATTCATGATTACTATAAATGCTTAGATGATTATGTAATCACATATATATACTTAAATATAATTATGTATATTCAATCAATGCTTAGATTATAGAACGTAATTTTAAAATTACAGTACGCAAATATCGACTAAAGATTTATTCCATAGTTATTTTAAAATCACCCGTTTCACTGCGCCACTCTGTACATGCATGTTACACAACATAATCCTCGGCAGTCGGGTAATATTAATTAATAAATTTATAATAAATCCGAATACTAGAAACACAAACCTCTGCTATGTTTACGACGAATAAAATCTTTTATATAAAATTTTCTATAATTGCAAAATTATTAATCGATGGTTTTAAAAAAAAACGATACATAACTCCTCTGTTGTTATTTTTTCAGATTACGTGATAGATTTCAGACTATTTATTAGACAAGTCGGAATCGAGAAAGGTAATAATTATTCAATTTTTCGTTGTTTTTTTTTTATTACTTTAATATATATATATTCTCACCTTTACGAGACTATAATATTTAATTTGTATTTAATTTGTGTAAACAATGCCAAAAATTAAAAGATCTCGTTCGCCTCGGTTACGTGATTTATTTAAAGAACAAGGAGAACATGTATTAAACAATAAGAATAAAACAAAATGAAAACATAAATTATTCCAAATTTTCGAATAGGAAAACTGGTTGGGATTAAAAGTCCACGTAAGTCAAGTAGCGAAAATATTATTATTTATTTTTATTTCCTTAATTTATTTCAACGCTTCCATTGATTTATGAATCGCGTTCGTGTTATTTCCAGTGGTAATTGAAGTAAACAACACATTCGAGGGGTATTGTGGTTGTGTAGGTAATGTATAACATTATACATATACATCTAAGTGTGTGTTATGTTTTTTTTTTTTTTTTTTAACTAGCTCCACTGGAAGCATTTTATAATGTGCATTTACAGTATTTGATTATAATGTATTGAAATATCTTCACAGATATACTTCGAAAAGATGATTTTCGTGGTACGTATTGTATAATAAATATTTAAGTACACGGAAGCAGTGTTTGTGCGCGATATCTTATTGTTTCGATGACTTCTTATCGATCACAGCGATAGAATTCCGACGCGCACCGCATCGATACTTATTTAAAACGTTCGTTTGCTCTAGCTGTATAACTGCCGGCAGTTTAAACTCAAAAAAAAAAAAAAAAGAAGAAATGTGAATAATATCGAATATAATGTATAAACCTCATCACGGCGAATAACGATTATTGCTCTGCCGTAGAATGATCGAAATATCGTTGCAACGTTTAACTAACTAATTTATATTATCCGTTTGCCATTCACCGTAGTATCGAAAATTTAATTATCATTATGAAAAATCAATTAAGTCTTCTTGTCGGTGAAATAACTGTGACGCGGGTAATGGAAATTTCGTTTTCAGGAGATAAAAGTGATGTGGAAAAAAAATCCGGTTCGTAAATATTAATAATTTGTACAATAGATGTTATAACACTATAAAATACAATACTATTTAAAAATACTATTATTTTTTTTATAGTGTTGAATTACTCGACTTTACTATGTCTTTACAATACTTATGCAATTAATATTAATCGAATGTTGTACAGAAAAAACTCCTATGGAGTGAACGGTTGGCCCCTAATGGTTGAATAGGACTTAGTGAATAGGACTAGTCGGCGACTATACTGTACAATCATTATAGTGTAAAGAACCCCTGTATCATCACTGATAGTACTGATCAGTCGTATATCTGATGATTCATCAGGTATATTTAGTATAATTGTTTTATGTAAATGGTGAGAACGCCGGTCGAAAGGAACTTGACGAACAAGCCTTTTTCGACCGGACGTCGCGAAGACTCGCTGTGCTAAACCACAGGCGAGTCAGTCTGGTAAGTAACAGAAACTCTTTTGCGCGAATGTCGTGTACAGAGAACCTCTCTCTCGTGTCATTTTATAAAATAGTAATAAACTTAAATTTTTTTTTTTTTTTTGGTCAATTGATTTATTTGCCCGACCAACGACGACGACGGCGGGACCAGCGCACGATAATCTACTTTGGCACTGTTCAATTTTTGTTTTTTTTTTTTTTTTACTTTAGAATCCTTAATATATTGCAGTAAGTGTTATCTAGCCATTTTGTCAACACTTTATTTCGCGTAAGATTTTACGAGTCACTATTATTAGGCCATATTATTTGATTTGATTTATGTCTCATTAAGAATGTATTTTCAGGCTCGATTTTCCTAACTTTAAATATTTAAAAATATAAAAATTGCTTTACAAAGAATTTCAGATGAAAACCGTGGATAATTTTTAAAATTATAAATCATATCGATTGTGCCGTATTCGTTTAAACAATATACATTGTTTATTAATAAATATTGGATTTATTTAAAACGTTTTTAAAAAATTCACGGTTATTTATCATGTCGAATTTCTCTAGCGAAAATAAGATAAATGCATTTCCGGTTACTATAATTATTAATTTGTGGTATTTATTTTTTTTACACATACTATGTAATTTAATCTTGAAAATCCAGAAAAAAGTACGTATTTTTTTGGGTTTTATTATTTTAATGTGTTTTAAAATATGTAATTGTATTATTCGTACAACCTTGGAGTATAATTTACACGCGAACGTCCAATGGGGGAGAAATGAAAAAAAAACAAAAATTCCTCCTTCTGTTCCAAACATGTTTTTCTTACTTCTCATTCGTTCCATTTCACCCGAAGTCGGATATCATACGATTTGAGATTTTCACTCGGGCAGTCGGGCTGGGAGACTTCGTTGTGTTTGCATAAAATTATATTTGTAAGTATTAAGTCTTGGGTAATCGTAAAATTATTTGGCCATCCTAAAAGTATTTTAACGCACATTGTTTGAACCGTCATCGATAACCGCTTGGTCTTTTGTCGTCTTTTGAGCTGGGTCGTCGGAAAGCTCGAACTAAGAAATGTATAAAATATCAGTTCCCTAATGACAGCCCCCACACATGATCATTTCAATACGTTTTGATATATTTTCTATTTTCAGGCCTCGTAAACCCATACAAGACATTTCTTATGAAAAAATATAATATAAGTAAGTATGTATATAGATTTCGATAAACTGCGATCGTTATTATTATTTATTTGAAAATACCATTATTTTTTTAACAAAACAATATGTTTATTATAATTAAGGAGTGTAAATCAAAGTAACCTTGTTCTCTTTTTTTAGAAAATCCAAATGCTATTCTAAACATTCTCAAATTTAAAAGTATGTATGTGTTATTAATAATGTCACTTTCTCTAGCAATATTAAATAATAATATTAATACCGTCGCGATTTAGAAACTATTTGTAAAATACGATAATTTAATTAATTTGACACGAGCAGTTGCATAAAAAAAAAAAACAAATCCACATGGTGTATGATAAAATAAAGTATATCTACCTATTGAAATTCGATCAAAACAGTTGTCATTAATCATTAAAATAATAATATAGAAAATTAATATTTTTAAGAGTACTACTCGTATTTCATTCGTAGGGACCATGAGATTAAAAAATATTCATTAGTAGTAAGAAAATATGTTGATAACTAATATTTAAGTTTTATTATTTTAATATTATAGCCGGAGAAAACACTGATACACCGGGTTCGTTTTTCTGTTTTAACTTATTTTATACTTATACTCGTACAATTCAATTTTGAAACTCCTCTCAGTATTTAAATTTTCAAAATTCCCTCATTTATTTTTTAACACAAACGTATTTAACATGTTATTATGTATGTAGGTATGTACACTATAATATTTATCCCCATAGTACCTCATTTTAGTGGACATTTTTTCAACGATTTTAATATTTGATTTGTGTTCATATTATCATAATTTTATCATTTCTCTAGATGAAAAAAGTATGTATTATTATTTCAAAATTATGTTACTTTTGCAAAAACTCTTAAATTAAAAACACATAATCTTTTATTTAAGTTTGAAAACCTATTTGAATGGAAAAAAATCAAAATAATTTTTACTTATAGTTCGAAAAATTTAATAAATAATTGTCCAATATAACGAAGTGTCGATTGTTATAATAATACATTGTTATTTCTCATTAAATTCAAGACAAAAAGGGTGCGTATTATTTTGTTTAAGTTTCGTTTAACTTTGTCTAATAATAATAATAAAAAATAAACGTACAGTTTATACAATTTAAAATGGTACTTCTAAATAACAATGCTATCCAAATGATATATTTTCAAAAGTGTTTACAAGTTGACTAATAATTATCAAATAAATTTCTAGATTTAGAAGGAGGTAGGTATCAATATAATTTATATATTATTTGATACGAGAGTGTTTTCGACTATGTTTATAATTATATACAATTTCATAATATGCATATTATAATCAACTACGGCCAGTGCTGTATTCTTAAATACATTTTATTTTTTTCAGATTCCATAATAGAATATTGCGCTCACAGATTTCTTACCGAAAAAAATATTGTTATAAATGTATAAATATAATTTATTACCTGCACGCGTATAATTATTACGGCATTTTTGTTTCGAAAATATTAAATATTTATGAGTAATATAACATTTGTTGTCATCATATCTTATAAATTATGATTTTTATAAATAAATATTTACTATTTAGCATTTGTGGTGTTGTCAAGAACGACGATTTAAGTATAATATAATTTGTTTTCCCTATCAAACGTTATTATTGCTATCAAGAAAATGTGTCACTAATTCAATATTATTACGAGTTCGTTATACAGTATTCTGTTCGTGAATAGAGACTAATATTTTATTCTAAAAAATTTAGATTGGTAATAATAATTTTTTTTCAACTCGTGCATCACACCAATGACAATCATTTGGCATAGGATGTGGCCTCAGGAAAGTGAACCCTTACCCACCACTCAATAACAGACACATTTTCAGGTCCCGGCACAGCCTTAGTACATAAATATTATTTTATTAATTTTCCCCAATAGCGGGGACACCTGAAAGCCGGACATTTCTGACAGCGCCGTAGGTGTCCGTTATTGAGAGGTTTTACTGTATTTGTATTCGGGGGGAATAATTTCCCAATATATCATGCGATTATTGCATTCACATATATACAGTGAAACCTCTAAATAGCGGACACCTCTCAATAAAGGACGCATTTAATGACCTGTTTGATTCGACTCGACCACATCGAGCTGTGTAAGTACTCGCTATAAACCATATATATTAAAACATAATTTATATGGTTTGTTATCTTTGAAGCAGGTATATCATTAAATTTCCGTGAAAAATAAGTGCGAATATTTTCAAATATCTTCAATAAATCAATTGTGAAATCGTGAAATTAAAGAAATAATATCAAACTTGACACGTCATGTAGGTTAGTAGATTCATACGTGTTTGTTAAATATCAACAATTAATGATTTTTTTTTATTATTAAAATGAAAATAAGATGTTCCAATACTTAACAATAACGATAAAAACAAATATATATATAATTAATCAACAATTTATGATAAATCGTATCGTATTCTATTTTATTATTATTATTGTTGTCAATAATTATTCGTCGGATAAATTCCTATTTGGCAGAAAAAACGGCTGCATACGAATTGCGTCCCCGAAATAAAAATTGCGATTAGTGACATACTCGGTGGCGTAGATAGAATTTTTTTCTGAGGCTGTTGGGGTGTTTAAGAGTCAATTCATAATCAAATAAGTTTATTTTATTAATTTTAATTTGTATATAATATATTGTTATGTATATTTTATATTTATAATGAAAACATAATTTTACTATAATAATATGTAAGTACATAATAATTAAATATCATTAAAAAACAATTTACCTGCGGGGGAGGGTCGAAACCCCTTACACCCCATCCGTAACTACGCCACTGGACGTCATATATCTCAATCAATAATCGATACAAGTTGAATTTAAACAGATTTTGTATAAATTAAAAATCTTTAAGTAACAGACAGATAATGAAACTTAAAAAAAATATATTTTTTTTCAAATTGAGAACAATCAGCATTTTTAGAGTCAAATTGTCGCGGCACACCTTTTGGGAAACACTGAGCCAATGTATCATTTAATACGTGATATGAAATTTAGGGAAATAATAATCGTAAAAACATTATTGATATAGATTCCACCGAAATTATACTGAAGAACAAAGTCGCTATATCAAACCAGTTCATGTTTAGTTTACGTGTATTAGACATTATTTTATCAGGTGATGAAAAACGATTGTTGGTTTTACATCGAGAAACAAAACAATAATTATTTCTTAATTTCAACGAATTAATGATTTCAGTTCGTATTTTACTTTACACGTCTCGAGTATTGTAATCGTTCTTTAAGAGTAAAAATGATCTATCCCAATCGAAGTTTATTAGGGGTTATCACGGTCGTCGTGATTTATTTAAGTTTTATAAATGGTAAATTTAACTTGTTTAATCCATGTCCGCTACACACGATTAGATTCGTTGTGAAAATAATATGTTTTTTTAATATATATATATATTATTTGTTTTTAATGTCAATATTTAATTTTGTTTCAAGTTATTGCAACTGATCCAGAGGAAGGTATACGATTAAATAAATAATATATTTACAATAATTATTATGAAATCATATATACGCGTGGGTAGTCTGATAAGTTTTGATCCTAAAATAAAAAAAAAATGAATTTTTTTCGATCAAATTTCGTTTATTTTAGTTTTAATTTAGAAATATACGTTCATAGATAATACCAATACATTTGATAATAACTTATAAGAAATAAAATAAGAAGTTGTTTTTAATTTGTTTGTTTTTTTCGTTGGCCGATTTTAGTTCTTTCAAACTTTATCTAGAATAGGATTATGAGTTTTACATTTTTCACATCTACGTATGTCATCTCGCTTGACTCTGAGGACGTCGGAACACATAAGTATTCGATTCAATTATTTGATTACTTTTTAGATCTTGCTGATAAACAGAATAACGGTAGCTATTATTGTTTTTTTTTATATATGATAACAAACGATTTTATAAATAGTAGATTTAAATGGTGCAGTATTTTTACTGTACGTTTTATTCATTGAGTTTAAATTTTGTTCTTTGCTTAGCTGCTAAAATTAGACGGGAATGTCAAAGTAATACAACATACTATAACAATAATTATTTATATATTTTTAATGATATGAAGTCCAAATTTTTAGAGTAGAAATAATGTTTTAGTGGTCATTGAATTCTAATCGAATGAATTCGATGACATCTAATTATTTAGTAGTTTCTAAGAGTAATTTCGGAATGTAAAAACAATCCTTCAGATTTGTATAGCGTAATAATTGAAAATGGCTGTTTGTAAATTACTCCCCAAATCAAATCATTTTTTGGAAAACGTCAAAAAAGATTTGAAATATAAATATTTGTATTAATGAAAAATACATTTAAAAATATTATACAATACATACATGTATTGAAATAAAAATCATACAAATAAGAGAAAATCAACGTGAAAATATGTTACACGTCATTATAGTGTGGTTTTGTGGTTATATTAATTTATTTTTAATTATTTTATTTAAATTTTATACCAGAAACATTGAAAGCCAATGGTTATACAGGTAAACATTTATTACAATCATTTCGTACGTGGAAAAATACTTAAAATGTACTTGTAGTAATTACAAAACTTTTTCAATAGTATTTACTCACATGTTTCTCTCATTAAAAATGTCAATCATGACAAAAAAAAAATAATATATATATATATTTTGCCTTACATAACGTGCTGAAAAATTTAATTTCAGAATATTATAAAGAACAATGGAGCGTACATATGAAAGTCATACCAAGTAAGTAAAAAAAAAAAAAACATAAATAATTATATCGAATTGAACAGCAACTGAGACTTACTGACCACGATGCTCAGTGTCGTTCCAAAGACAAGTTAATAATACTTAAATTATAATACAGGATTCAATATGTAAATAATATACTACTTTTTTCAATTTTTATGATAGCTGTATCATTGTCAACAAATATACTATATTACGTATAGTATAATATGTATATGTTTATAAAGATGTTTTAGTTTGCAATATTCACATTAAACATTCAAACGAGAATATTATAACTAGTGTGTAAGGTTTAAAGTTGAAAGACCAATTATTGGTTTTGAAAAAAAAAAAAAAATCATTGACGTATTATTTATTAAACACAGCGTGTCCCGGGGAGAGAGTGACAAGTTGGCGTCATAAGAAAATGTACCGAAAGATAATTAGAAACCCCTTTTAAAGGGGAGTCTAAATTTTTTATTTCAATGTACGGGCAAAAAGTTGAAACATCAGTCGATGATGAATAAAAAAATACGCGGTAGGTTGAGTTTTGTTTAGAGGAAGTTAAATTATTGCTTTTAACTTGAAAAATAAAAAAAAGTTAAACCATCTTTATTTCTAGGTTTTTACATAACTCACGGTGTATTTTTATACGACGTCAACTGATCACTTTCTCGGGACATATCTCGTATTATACATATTTACAAATAAGAAGCTGGTATTACAACTGGTTTTTTTTAAAAATTTATATTCAGATGATCCAAAAGACGGTATGTTATTAATTCCTGTCCTATGATTTTTTAATCTGTATTTTTAAGTTTTTTGAAAATACATACTTGAAGTTATCTTTATAATTTTAATGTGATTGTTAAGTCAATGTTAATTAATTTACTTAATACAAAGTTGACGTTCATTTTAAATTACGAACAAACATAATTTTTATAATATTGCAGAATTATAGTACTATTATTATTATTTTTATTAATAAAAATTGCGTATAAGTCTCTACAGTATTGAAAACTTTTATTTTGATAAGTGCAATTTTTATATAGTTATTCCTTGTAATTTAAAACAAAACTATCAATTAATCATCATATGTATGCACAATGATTATCGACAAGACATTTATAACTAAATGTAATTAGTTTCAACTTATATTTACTCGATTTACTTTATTCAGTTTAATATATACATACATACTATAATACGTCATTTGAATTATAATTATAGTCCACGCGAAACAAATTACTAAATATTTCTTCAACACAAATACTTTTTTTACAGTGTTTGAGTAGTATATATTCAGTATAATCTTTAAAAATGATGTGATTACCTTCTGTGTAAAACACTTTTTAAAAGTTCAATCAACAAGCGGTTTTTATTTTTAATGGTTTAAATGAATTCCTATAAGGTATGATGGTTTTATGATATTATTTACTACAAATACAACCGAACTGATATCTATGCGTTAAGTTTTACATTTCAAAATGTCATTACAGCTACAGTATTGGATTACCAAACATTTCTGATTGACATAGTTATTCAAAAAGGTGAGCATAATATTAATCTAAATAAACTCGAGAACTATGACGAATTAAAAAATATAATTTTAAATGAACTCAGATTTTTATACCTAATTTTTGTAAACTTACGACAACAATAATAACTAGAAACACTAGAGAACTACACAGTTCCTAATTAAAAGACCGATGCTTTTCCTCCACATCACTTTGCTCGGAGTCTATAAATTAAAATGCATACATTTCACTTCCGTAATCACTAACCTCATTAATATAATTATATGAAAAACAATTATTGATAACAGTTTTGTTTTGTTTTTTAATTTGTTAGAGTTAAAACATTGCAATACGAATCGTTTTTATTCTTTGCGATGCAACATTTTATAATTCATTCTTTTCAAAACACGAAACGAATCAACTGTTTAGTCTGAGATTACTAATGACAAATAACAATTGTGTTTCAGGATACCGACCCTTAGGAATCAAAGCTCTCAGTGAACAATTTTGTAACTGTAAACGTAATATACTTCTTATATTTCTTATAATATAATAATTTCTTACATAAACGTGTCTATTATTTTAAAATTCTAGATATCTTTAGTAATTTTTAGCAAATAAAAATATCATTTGTAAAATAGCAGTTCTCAAATTTTTTTTGCCGAATCTCAGGGTTGATCTTAAGAGATCTAGGGGCTCTGTTATTTCGTATAAATCTCAAATAATATGGTCACCATTACAAATATTATATCTAAACTCGTCCGACATTCAGTATTTTCTTTTTTACATTGCATTGGCGTTAATTTTTTCATTTTGAGAATAGGATAACACATTTTATCTCTCTCTCTAAATGCATCATCAACTAGAATAATGATTGTGAATTAAGGATTTATAACTTATGAATGTTTAAAATATACGGTATTCAAAAGAACTTTCCGACAAAAGCAAATATTATGTTTTAACAATCATTACCTCAAGTTACACTAGATGAGTTGAAAATTAGAGAAAGGTACTCCTTAATTACTATGTCATGAATGCGATACATTATGGCAGTAAATCGTGACACTATTCTGCACACCTCAAATGTTGATAAGATATCATTTAATTGTCTGTCGGTTTATTATTGACACGTTAACTGTAAACTATTTGATATAATATATATTATTATATATTTTTGTAAACGTCAATTTTATTTTGTTCAAACGTTATTTTTATCGTTTAAAAAACATTTTTTATGTTATATTTAATAGCATTACTTAAAATGGAGAAGTATCCCAGTAAGTTTCTAGTCAATAATTGTTTGGAAACCACGCGAAAATCGGTCCAATACTTTTCTAATCTAAAGAAGACAAATGAATAATCAAATATTCATTATTATATTATAATATAGGAATCCCGCGTAACTTTACTTATGCAGTTTTGCTGCACAACATTTAACAGAAATACATTATTAATTATATAGACCTAATGTCTTCTTTAGATTCTGAATAAATTAATATTAATTTTTATATTATTTCTCTGATAAAATTATACATAATCTAAAAACTATCAACGAGATTAAATAAATAAAAATTTCTTTATATACCTTTATTTTTATTTCAAAAGATGAAAAAGATGAATCACAGAACAATGCATGTACGTATCAAAAAAATAATTTAAAAGAAAAAACAAAATGTTACAAATAATTGAATTATTACAACTTTTTTTTCATTATTATGTTTTATCTAGTAACCAGTTATGAAGGTATGTCAGTTTGAATTGGATATTATATATAATTTAATAATATTAATATAAAAACATATGTATTACATCATTTAAATGAGTTATTAATGAGTAATTAATACTTAATTTGTAAATTCATATTTTATGACACCTATGTGAATTTTCGGTTTTATTTTAATTTTATTTTTTCTTATTAAAGTTTTTCATCTATGTATAATTAAAATCTAAAGTAAAATGATATTATTACGATGAGATATAACATTATGATTCCAGAAAATACAATTAGAACATCTTGCAGAACTATTGTTAACATTTCAAATTTTATACAAAGATAAATAAACTGAATTAAAATTTTTAATAACTTATTATAGTATAAAATAAACATAGTTTTATGTAAACTCTCCTCTATTAATATTTAACCAACCATAAGTAATATTTGAGTTAAGTAATTGTATAATTTTATAAATATTGTAGAGCCTAAACATTGCGGTAAGTTGTTTATGTTTTATTCAGACATGAGTACATTTTTATTTTTTATGAGTTGACAACAAAAACCGTTGCATACACGAAAAATATTATTTAAAATAACTATAAACAAGTCCTCTATACATATAACTCGATACCAAATCGTAGTATACATTTTCACATATTATTAGAATTCATAAAAACAATTGAAAATACAATTTTTTACAAGCAATTTTTTCCAATCGATTTATTTCATACGAATATAAAAATATTTGAAACGAACGAATATAGTTAATATATAGTTCTTGATAAACTAATTTATAATAATAGCCATAATACTTTGTAAAATAAAAATATGTTTTACACACACGCGCGCATTTCTCTTTCATTTTAGTTAATTTAAATCGTATATAATAACGTTTAATAATCATATTCTATTGACTTATATTTATGCTATTGGCATTAATCATCGTTAATATATTTGCTTCTCCATACAGGACCTAGTAAGTGTTGAACGTCATTTATATTTATTTTCTCCGGTTGGAATTCGGCGGTACTCGACCACTGACCAGCTAGAGATATTATAACCCCGTTTTTCCTCGTTTTAAACTATAGTATAATACAGTAAAATCTCAATTTATAGAGAAATTAGACAATATGATGGACCGATTTCAATAATTATCTGATCCATGTTACATTTCAAAATTTGAACTCTAAATTTTTATAGTAAATAATAATCGTTGTAAAACAAAAAAAAAAAACAATTCACAAAAACAACTTATTTTTTTTTGAATTTTTGATAAAATTTCGTTACTATCCTCTTGAAAGAAAAAAACTGTGGGAAATCCTTCGTTTTCATCCTAAGACTTACCAATTGAAATCAAATGCTTTATAAATTTTAACCACTAAAAGTGTATACATTTTCGAGGATTTATAGAGATCTGTATACATTTAATATTCAATTAATTAGAAAAAATGTTGTGTGTAATGATTTCAATATTTTTTATCTCGTCTCTTGTATTTAACTTTGGTATTTTTTACTTAGAATTATCTCAAGAATACCTAGAATTTTATAATTCATTGACTCTAACGGGTATGTATTAATGTCATAATTAATGACGATAAATAAAATATAATGCTTTGGAACTTGTGGTCATAGACAACTTAAATCCTCTTAGTTTTTTTTTTTCGTATTTTATTCATTCGATATTCTACAATCCATTGAGCGTGTTCAATTTTCATTCAACTTTTAATCATTTCTTTAAAAACATTACGATTTTGACTGCGATATCTCTGATAAGCAATATAATAATCAAATTATGGAAATAATCAAAAGTACCAAAATGTACATAACTATTTAAGCTCATTTTTTAAATCGTTCGATAAATATTTGTTGAGCGAATACCCATCTTCTTTTCGTCCAATTTATTCTAGCTGTCTTAAAACAAATACAAATATATACAATTATGAAAAATATAACTATTACTATTTACAACATATCTCACTGGTTTTTAGATTTCAACAGTAAGTAAATAATGTTGGCTTTATTTTTATTGAGTATTGTTTCATCATATAAAATAGATCCTCTGACTAATATAATACATTCTCCAGATTCCTAATTGTTAACGTTAGAATTGTATGTTATTATTCAACGTTATTCGAAGAACACGAATGCGTGTAAACAATGTGTACACTGTACATTAATGGAACTATTATTTTTCAAGAAAATGAAAACATCTAAACATTTCGTCACGTCTAATAAATCAATTTATTAATTATTGTTTTTAGCTAAGGGTATGTATTTATTTTAGTTTTATGTTTTATGAATTTATTCGATTTAAAGAGGCCGACGACAGTCGAACTATTTAACTCTAATAATTAACCCATGTTAAATTTCATCAAGTGAAAATAAATCGTGAGTTCTTTGAAACAATCAAATTGACGATTTCAGTTGATTGCATGTTTAAAATATCGGACCCGGGCCGTTTTGGCGTGGCCACTTTGACGTAAACTCATTTTGGCGTGAAACAAAAAAAATATTACAGGTCTTGGGTTTTTTAGACAAACTGTGCAAGTATACGGAAATCCGTCGATGTCGACAAGAGAATTAATTTTGAAAATAGAAAACCGAAATATAATTAGGGAATATCTCAAAATATTATGTTGGCGTCAATAAATTATTACTTTTTCAATGTATGTTTAATTCAATTTTTTAATTTTATTAACTATAATATCTTGTCTAAAACCTAAGACCAACAAATTTTTTTTTGTTTCACGCCATAATGGATTCACGCCAAAGTAACCGCGCCAAAATGTCCTAAATCGTTAAAATATTCATAAAAAAAAAATACGAATTCAAAACTTACACAATATTATCAACATTATGATCGGACGTGTGTATAAGATTCATTATTTAACATGGATAACATCCTAATATTTTTGAGTAGTAGAAATAAAAAATAATACTGATTGAAATTGGCTACGTAAACTTTTTTTTATTTATAGTCACGAAGTTTTGTACGTATTAGTTTTAATCTAGTTTTTATTTGAATAAAATAAAATTCATCACAGTAATATATTTTAGTCCCTATAAGATAATATATTGGAATGGAATATCGTGTGTACGATTTTGGTTACTTTTCCATCGATATCCTATATTTTTTTCATTTCAAAACTTTACGATATTTTAAATTAATAAGTATTATCAACTAATATATTTGATTTTAGCCGAGGGGTTTGGTATGTATAATTGTGTATGATTATTTGTGAATTTATATCGAAATAAATAACAAAAATCATTAGATTTCGAATTTCTTAAGAAATTTAAGTTGAACAAAAATTTTTTTCAATTATTATTATAGTGTTGATAATGAAATATATTTGATTTTGATTTGTTTTGTATCTAAAGAAAACTATCGAAAAAAATATGAAAAAACAATTGCCGGGCTAAGTGCTAAATACGAGTCTGGAAGTAAGTCAGATATTTTCAAAGTCTGCATTTTGTCAAAAACCAATTTTTTTATTTTTTTTATTTTTTAACAAAAACGAAACAAAATAATTGATTAATCTATCATTTGTTATTTTTTAGCCGCAAAATGTAAGTATTTTTAAATTTCATTTCGAGTGAGGCTTGTGTTTTGGACTAAATATAGAAACTTAACATTGAGCTTCCTAAATTCCATAGTTACGTAGTTAAATTCAATCGGACTAGAATCGAATGTGATCATATTATTATACATATATAGGTAACATTATTTTAGATTGGTTCTCGTTAACTTTACAATATTAACAAAGCACCGCCGCCGCCGTCTTCTTGTTCTAAAAGCCACGTGTAATGTTATTCCATTGATTATACTTAGTATTTTATATTTGTATTTTTTAGATGACACAATGGACGCTTTTTGCACTCCATATTTTTTTAAATCTGGTAAGATATTGGTCGACACGTAAATACTACTTGATAAGCCGAAGGTGGTAGTGTTAATATGTTAATATAGTGTTGATGAAGGTGATAATATTTTTAAATGTATAATATTATTTTGTGTTTTATAAAAATACAAGATGAATTAATTTTATTAAAATAACGAGCTATGCCCTCCGAAACTCGATGGTTATCTTAAATTTTTCAGCTCGTGTCTTAACAGAAGTTTTTATATGATTTTTCTGTTCTAGCACATAATAATCGAGCGCCCGAAAATCCTAACCAAGAAATTGAATGTAATATTTTCATTGTTTTTTCTAGCTTTAATTCAATTTTATAACGTTTTTATTGACTGCTTATCAACTCTAACTTAGGTATAAGGGATTAAATATGATTTTAGCCTCAAACTTATTTTTTTACTTAAACATTTTTTTAATGATATAAAATCAGCTAACATTGATGTGGGCTTTTTTTTATCCTTTTAGTTCTGACAATAAACTTAGAAATATTTGGTTTGTTTTGTGTTAACTGCATTACCAATTATTGTAATTAACTCAAGAGCAAGGTGAAATATGTTGAAAATATATCTGAATAAATGATGTTTAAAAATAGATAGCCGAGAGTTATTATCTTTTATGTATAATTAACTTATACATTAATGTTGGCGACGTCAGTATGTTTATTACAAATTATTAATTTTTTTTTTTTTTGGTTGTGTTCTATAGTTTGCAAAGGAAATGAAAACGCAAGTAATAATTTTTAAAACAAATATATTTCGAATACTTAATTTCTCGAACAAAACGAAATCGCATATCAAGTAAATAATTATATTAAATACTTTGTTTTTATTCCTGCAGGACTTCAAACTATATATAATTGCAGAAGTACGATGATATCTAATACTAATATCATAAACCTAATAAAAAAAATTAATTTTGAATTTGGACACATATCATGGTGAAATATATCGCGAACAAAAATCCACAGTGGTACAATGCATCGATTAAAAATACGATAAAAATATTCAACACAACAAAACTAATTTACCTGATGGTAAATTGTCAACTTTGGTTAGCTTATCAACTGGTAGAACGTTTGTCACACTTGTCCCAGTTAATTGCCACAAATATATGCAAGATGTGCTACAGAGTAACGTACTTCCTTCGTTATCGGATTTACACGTGGTTTACGATATATTTTACCGAATTATAATTTTTTATCAGAAACCTTTCAAATACAATTTTCGTTGGTTTGTAAAAATAGCCGATTAAGAGAAATCATATTGTTTTGAAATTAACTTTAAGAACGTTTTACTGTTCAGTGCTCATATAACTCGAAAAATATTTTATTACCGTGCAATACATTTTTATGACTCGTAACGTTCTAACGTAAAACATGAAAATATCTTAACAGGAACACTAAGAGAAAATAAATTTATCGGTAAATATACCTAATAATATCAGTTTGTCGATTTTAAAGAATTTATTCAAACAATATTATGTTATAGCAAATAAACGACAAAAACTTTTTAACAAAATATTATAAATATAGCGCATTTTTATATTGCGTTCATATTAGTGCATATAATTTTTAAACCACTATTACTAAAAAGCATTTTTGCTTTTAATTATAATTTTTTGTAATTATAATGAACTAACTAATAGCAAATATTATACTGTTTTCTGTCCATCTTTATCAATCATTTTAACATTTTGACGTCATAGATAAAAGTTTATAATATACAAAAATGCGTGTGTTTGTTCAATTTGTACTTTAAAATTTATTCTTATTATCTATTATTTATACATGTGTGCATGCGCGTGTGTGTGTGTTATACGTCTTAACAGGGAAATTTGAAACAGATCTAAACACGTCACCAAGTAGGTCGAAAATATATGATAATTTTGATTTATGATTTAATTTATAATTTATAATTAATTCTATTTGATGAAGTCTTTCATCAAAAATATGCAAAGATATTCGTGTTTTTAAGAGCGGGGGTTTTTTTTTGTAACATATTATGTAATATATGCGTAAATATGAGTAAAAAAATATAAATTTAAATATCTTTGCAAAATCTCTCAAAATCGTTTTATAATTAAGACAAATAAAACTTGTAAAGCGTATCAATACAAAACTCGATTGATGGTGTTTATTTAGTTACTAAATTTTAGTATAATCTATTATTTCGGTTCGTATTTTGAGTTATATGATACAGTGGGGGCGTTGAAGAAATCTACATATTATATTTAACGCATAAGAATTTTTAATTTTGACATCAAAGATCTGTAAATTAAAAAACAAAAAAAAATTATTATTTACAGATGATGTCAATGAAGGTGTGTATTATCGTCTTGAAGTTGTAGAGTGTGGTTTATTTGTTAAAATCATTAATTTATTTAATTTTTAATCTCACCCAATTGCGTTTTACGCTCTATGTTTATAACATTACAGAAACAGTTGTAAAGTTTCGAGTATTTCTTGAAAGCTTGAGAGCATCAAATAGTAAGATTCATTACCAAATGTATAAATATATATTTTATGTTACAACGAGGACATAAAAAATGAATAGCGTTTTGTATTAAATATATTGTAATGACAACGAAATAACCAAAATGATTTTATGACGATGTTATTTTTTTGTTGGTTAAATGCTGATAACTGAACCAAGTTATATAGTAAAAACCTAAAAACCACGGTAAAAGATACATGAAACTAATTCTTTCCATTTGAAATTAAATCCTAATTGTTCCTTCTAATTATCGAATTAATCAAATATAATGGAAGCAGCTATATTCCTCAGGTTTTTAAAAGTTTCGCTTTTTTTCAGAACCAATTCAAGATGAAAACACTATCCTTAGTTATTGTTCTTGTGCTGGTAATGTGTCGTAATTATATAATTGTAAAATATATTAAAATAATATCAATATAATATTATATTTTAAGAATTATGATTTCAATAAATCAAAATATTTAAAACGAAAATATATAAAAAATAAAACACTACAAAATACGGTAGTAATCATTAAATTTTTTATGTATGTTCTATATTCCGCTGATTGTTTTTTGAAACGCAACAGAATTACTTTACAAACAACCAGAATCCGGTGAGTAATATAATTATAATTTAATATTATTTAAAAAATTATTTTCACGATTCCTTATTCGTCTGTGTACGGCGAAATTTATTAGCTGTAACTTAACTGGATCTATTAATAATTGTAAGTGATTATTTGTAATTTATTCACACTGTAACTGCAGACATCACGTGGTATTGCGGTAAGTTTAAAAATTCTTTTTTTTTCACGATTTTATAAATTTTATATTTTTCCACGCGATGAATATATACATATATATATATTATAATTATATATTAGATAAGTTAAATTACAATTTTTTTTAAAATTATTTACTCTCCATATCCAGGTGGAAGTGCGTATTTACTTAGTTTTTATTTCGTTATGAGCTGAAACTCACCATACAACCTAACGATTCTTAATATATAATGAATAACTATTTCATTCTATATTATTCAAATAAGTAGGAATATTTTATATTTATATTTTTATTTTTTTGTCGTCATAGGTCTACATTCGGAATACTCGAAATTTCATCAAAAAAAATACTTTCCAGGTAAGTTTTGTACAATAATCATATTCAAATATAACTGAAAATAACGTTGGACGTTATTTTTATTAAAGTTTTCAAACAATCGCGTGATGATAACTTACCGATTAGTACAAATTACATTGTGGCCGCCAGTCAATCGTCCCGATAACATGCATTTTAGTGCAGTACTGCAGTCTTATCATTGCGAGTTTCGCTTCTGTTACTGTCTGTACTATTTGTGTAATTGTGTATCATATGTTTACATTATCGTCATACTACTTCAAGAAAAATTAAACCCGACACTCATAAAAAACGACTCATACAGTCATACCCAACACGTTCTGAGAAAGAGAATCTGAATAATCAAATAACGAAATCATATGTTTCAAAAGCTTTATGATGAATATCACATTTTTATCAGCAAAACTCGAATTCAATGAAAACAATTTCTTTTGAAACGTCAATAATTGCGTCCGTTCAACGTATTGTAACCGTTCTTAATAATAAATTATACACCATAAAGATAACCAAACGCTTCATTCAATGATAATTAATTTAGAAGAAAACGTTTCTGAATTCACAAATACAACATGCCAGATTCTTTAAACGACGAACACAACTCTATTCATATGATTAAGAAATCATTGTATGTTTCGGGGCTGTATAGTTCTAATCATTTATTAGAGAAATTGAATAGGCAAGTCATCTGCTGTTCCGCGACTCATTTTAGTTGGACTAAAAACCATCATATAATTCGATTCGCTTTAAATGATGAAAAATAAAAATAAACTCCGTGACAATAATGATTGAGCCCGTGTTTGGATTTCAAGTGATGTAGATCAGTTAAGTACCTATAAAGAATAAATATGTTAACACTTAGATATGCGACATGTTGACACTCATAGTTTCACTCAAAATCCAAAATTATTTTATTGAATATTATTCAAATCATTAAAGGTTATTTCGTATTTTTTTTCTCCGTAGATAAAAACATTGGTGTGTTATTATTCCAATATAAAATGGGATTTCCAGACGATATTAAAGACAGTAAGCCTAGTAAGTATATTAAATAGAAGAGAAAAAAAGTTCGATATTTTTAAAACATTCAAACAGTGATGAGATAGCTTATCGATAAGTACAAAACATTTTAAACTTGCGGTATAAATCGTGTTACCTGGAATAGACAATAATATAAGTTTTGTACAATAATCATATTCAAATATAACTGAAAATAACCTTGGACGTTATTTTTATTAAAGTTTTCAAACAATCGCGTGATGATAACTTACCGATTAGTACAAATTACATTGTGGCCGCCAGTCAATCGTCCCGATAACATGCATTTTAGTGCAGTACTGCAGTCTTATCATTGCGAGTTTCGCTTCTTTACTGGCTTTCTTTACATCCCCTCCCCCCTCGTAACTACGCCACTGATTATAATTTACCGCGTTCGTTTGTCAATAACGTCAGTACAGAGCCGAGGATAGCTGTGCACAAAAATTGTGTTGCGAGTCCATGACGTTTTGTATTTTGAACCACGTAAATCAGTTAAGTACCTATAAAGAATGGATATGTTAACACTTAGATATGCGAAATGTTGACACTCATAGTTTCACTCAAAATCCAAAATTATTTTATTGAATATTATTCAAATCAGGTTATTTCGTATTTTTTTCTCCGTAGAAAAAGGTCCAATCAAAATTAAAGTCGGTAAGTCCAGTATAAATATATTAAATAGAAGAGAAAAAAAAGTTCGATATTTTTAAAACATTCAAACAGTGATGAGATAACTTATCGATAAGTACAAAACATGCGGTATAAATCGTGTTACCTGGAATAGACAATAATATAATATTTTAACTATCGTAATAAAAAACAAAAAGTTTACACGTTTGAAAATCACTCAAAACGTGACTCAACTCTACTAATCGGAAAATACTTTCAATTAATCAAATTAACTATGGATTTTCAAACGACGGAAAATAATAAATTTGTTGATATTTTTGATTTTCTCCAGTTTAAGACGATACATAGTATATTATGTTTATTAACTGATATCGTGACACGTTTGATTAGTATTAGGATAATGGGTCGTCTCACCAAACACGGAGACGTGGAAAAACGTTCAGTGCTTCGTATGATTTTGTTCGTACGTTTATTGTTTCAGATCACGCTATTGACATTAATGAATTCTGTGTGGAAAGATTTTTCACCAACCCCATTAATTCAGTCAAGATATAACGGAGCGGCTTGTAAACTATTTTGATATCTTTTACACTGTCGATAACGACAATACGTATTATGAGATCATCGTTTTTATGTTGCATAATATGTAATAAAATATAAATAAATGATAACTGGTTGTAGAATTTTTTTTTCTCGAAGAACCGACTAATTCATTTAGTCTATTCAATGATAATTAAAAAAAAAATGATCGTCATTGAGTTATGTACTTGTTTAATATTGTTATTTATGAAATGATGAGCTAAATGACCGATTATAATGAAAGAAAAGATATAAGGGAAGAGGATACGACGTTCCTTCTGATCACGCCGATGTACTATAGGTAATAACACTAATAACTTTTACGATAAAACCCATAGCTCATCCTAAAAAAAGTTTCAATACAATAGTAAAGTTGTAAAACGTATTATGTTTTTATAATACTCATCGTTATGATAATGCCAAAAAGTTTCGTAGGATGGAAATCATGCTATTGAAAATGGTACAGTGAAGGTGAACATGAGTTTTTTTTTTCAAAAACACATACATTTCGAAAACCATAAAATAATATCGTAATATTCTTTACATATTATGTACTACGTTTGCCTACACGAGTCGCCGTCCAAAGTTTTGACACAAATATCATATTATTATTATTATTATTATACAGGTACGTATTAAATTTATATTTAGACATCATGTTAAAGTGTTTCATAAAAGTACAAATTACAAAATCGTTTGTGAATTCACTTGTAACTCATACTTAGAAAAAAAATAAATCCGTCGCATAAAAATATATTTTGTCGATAATTATTACATTAGTTACCTTACGAGTGCGTTGTTTTTTGTTGTTTTGATATCATACAAACCATCTCATTCGAATACCAGTGACTGATCATTTCTAGACGACTCGCGACTGTATTTCATCCAGTAACCATTCTTTATCACAAAATTGTATTTTTCGCTATGAACTTATTCTACTATTGTTATCGTTATTCTATTGTACCATCTAACGTCAGCGTAGACAATCCGATATCGAACACATTTGTGCGGCCATCTCGTCCAGAAGCAGTTGGCTATCGGTTTACACGCCGTTGACCAGAGAGCGCAGCGTGCGCGTTTCACGTAACTGTTTGGTTTTTTATTACAACGTAGATGGCCTCAGTAGTGACACGTGAAGTTCAGTCGGTTAAAAAACTATCGTATTCGGACGGAACGATTCTAGAGAACTTTATTTTCGTATGTTATTTTAAAAGCTGTCGTTCAGATTTCGTTTTAATGCGTACGCAACATACGCTAATGCGAATATTATCGTCCATCAACTGCTATTGGTGAAACGGACAGTGAAAAATATAGTGGAATTTAACCGAACGAGAGTGCTGTTTTACGTTTATATACTTAATTCGAATGAATAAATAAGATTGTTGCGAAAACATAAGACCCTATCAATCGTTTCATTTACTTTTCTGTATTGATTTCAAAAATAGTCATACTATTGTTTCTATCAAAAATGTAAATTCGACTATTGTGTAATGTAGTAATTTTGAAGCCGAGATTTTGAATCTTTGAATTTCGTGACCACCAACACTTAAATAATCACAAACACTGTACGTAAAAAGCTATTCAATTCGTGAAATTCATATTTAAATAGGCAGTGTGCCTACCGTCGACTACCGTCGGAAATCATTTTTCGCATCCGGTCATTGGCCGAGGAATCTAAACGTTTAACAGACAGTACGGTTATAACTCATCCGTCCAATTACCTTTTGACAAGTATAAATTTCAGTATACTTCTTTACAGTATCTCGCCCGAGAATCATCGAGACGAAACAGGACAAAATAAACTCGGTTCCAATGAATTTATCTACACCGACTACACTTTTAACCGAATCCTATTCAGATATTTTGCTGAAATAAAAATAAAATATTATATAAACGATTGACTTTTCCACAAAAAATAAAAAGAAAAAAGAAAGAAAATTGCACATAGCTCTTAAAGCTTTGATGTTCTAACAGCACATTTTAACATGACGCGTGTATTTCACAGCATCGACATTAAATAATTTAATAATGACCGTTATGTTTTGATACGTTTTTTTTTGTTTGGCTTAAGAATTGTATGGAAAAAAAAATCTCTGTGAATAAAATAGTTGTTTTTGGACGATATTTACTCCTTGTGTGTGAGTTGAATTAGAACTATCGTCGTATTTTAATAACGGCTCGTTAGATGAAAATATCGAAAACAAATTTCTGTCGGCAGTGACTTTCCAGAAAAATAAAAAACTAAAACTAGATATATTACATAAAATGTATAATTATCTAAACTATAGTATTGTTTTCATTTAAATGTCCTTCGTTTAATATTAAAAGCATAATATTCTCAACAATCAATAAATTTATTCTTTTGCATTTTTTAATCCGTACTAAATAACTATACATTTCCATAGTGGTTTTTAATTTTTTTTAATTTTTCAGGAAAATTTTCAAGGAGATTAAATCACGCGATTTATCTATTAGGTGTATTCGATTTTTTTAAAAAATAACGAATTCAATTCTAATAAATTTTACAAATAAAATATAACTTTAACGTTTGCGTGTTATTTTACGAGAAAAACCATAGTTTTGTTCGGTATACCTTTTTTTTTATAAACTCGACTTGAAATCTCTCTGTCCAACAACAATATAAACGTTTTAGAGAACGGCGTACAGCCACCAGATGGCGACTGTGATCCGACCGACCCATCGACAACGTTACGACTTGTATAATACGTATAATATTGTACAACAATACAGTGGTCGTAGAAGACTCCGGTGCGGTGTATAAAAAAAATAAACAACTACACCTCTCGAACGACGGAAAGTCACAGAACATGAAATAAAAATTAATCGATAAAACGTCATTAAGTGTTTGCCGTTTTTTAAAAAACGGGGTTTCGAGGCTATCAAGAAGCACGTATTGCCGCCGAGTCGAGACGAAACGACACACAAACGTATTTTTCTCATTAGGACGCGCCAACGCAATCGCATGACGTCTCGCACTATCATTTAGAAATGGAAAACGATCCTCGTTTATTGTTTGTGTTTACTATTTTTGTGTTTCCTCGATTCTATAACCGTTCGATTTGATGCGATCACGGAACGTGGCGTTTACCAACACGCGTCCTCGTTTGCCAACGTTTAATTCGCCTCGTTTTATTCTCGTACGCCGTCACACGCCACGTTCGAGTCGTTCAAGTTAATTACATTATGATACGAGAATTAAACGCGTTCCGACGGTTTTCAGAACCAACCGAACGTTCGGAACCAGAAACGCGCACGGTAGGTCTTAACTCTAATATAGGTTTTAAAATTATTCTGTTGCCGGTTTTTCGTCATTCGTTTCAGGTACGCGCGAGCCCTCCGTGAGTAGAAAACGAGTAGAAAGAATGTCGTGTATGATTATCCCGCGGTCGTACAAAACACGAAACGCAACAAACTGCAGAGTTTGTTAATAACATGTAATCGAACATTTATTTTTATTTTTTCACCTTTTCCCAATCGCTTTATGAAACAAGAATTTTTATTCGATACGGTAGAAAGTTAAAGTACGGCAGAGTTTGAAAGGATTTTGTACAGCGAAATATGTTTTAATTTTTCAAAGCACTCATGTTAAAGATTTGAAATTTTCATAGCGATTATCACCTGTAATTTAAAACGATTTCGATATCGTTTTCTTCTCACAAAGTGTTGTAGAATATATTTTTCGGTCGACTTCCCGTACGCTCGATTCGGTTAGATACGAGATTTGTAATCGCTAGCAAAATCAACACTATTGCGATTATATTATTACAGATGTGTGCATAATATTCTAGTTTTACTGGAAAAATAAATTTCTATTGCCCATTTTTGCCGAAACGATAACGCCGATAACACGGTCCTCGGGCGTCCCGAGTGACGGCGGCTCTCTTTATTAAGGCGAGCTTTTGGACTTTTTTAAAAACGTTATTACGGTGAGCTTGGATAGTCGATCGGACGTCGGAATATCGTTTTTAAAATGCGACGATTTATCACCGCTTCCGAATATAAAAACCGATGGGATTTTTTTTTACCTTTTTGTACACTATGCGTTTAAAACCGGAACACTATTGCAGTCGTCCTCTGTGCCGCCAGATAATAGTAATAATAACGTCAATTGTGTAAAGGCAAAAAACGTATATTTCGTGCGCTAAACATATCGCATTAAATAAGTACAATTTATAATAAATGGCACATATACGTGTTACGCGTGAAAAAAAAAATCGGTCGCAATGACCGTTTGTTTGGCGGCATTTTTTTTTTCATCCGGCCACAATGTTTTCTAACCTCATGCGGTTTTCGGGTACGTCTAATCGAACCTCGGGCAGCCAAGTCCAGATTACGATCGAGATAATGATGTCACATTCCCGCGGTCGAATTGAATACGGATTTTTTTCACCACAGACCCTCGGTTATTGTGCAACCGAACCCGCGCGAATCGGGCGCGTGAAGTCTTTTGAAAATTCGGGTTCTACTTTTCGTAGACGGCGCAGAAAAAACCCCCGGAGAAAAGAACAAAAACAACGTTTCCGTGTCCGAAGTACGTTTTATTCACTGGTATTTTATTATTATTTTACATTTTTTTTTTCCTTTTTTTTTTTTTTCGGAACGTCTGTTGTCGAGTAAAGAATTCGGTCGCTTGTGACGACTTTATCTCCAGTACAAATATAACATAACGTATTATTTGATTCGCTGTAATGGGATTCGGCGCTTTTTGAAATTGTACGTGACATAAGGCTTGTTTATTCGATAAAACTCGCGATCGAGATCGAATCGACATCGCATGGTCAACATAAGATTATAGAACTATCACTAGGTACGACGAAATGCATAGCAAAAAAAAGTCATCATAGTATAAGTTGGACACCGACTAACATTAGACCGGACGATTTTTATGTCGAGCGTTAATATTACTATCAGTTATCGTTATTGTAAATTTTGTAAATCATAATGTGTTCAAAATTATTCTCTGAGCGAATTGAAAATGAAAAGAGTCGGATCGAGCCGCTACATTTGTCATCAAAGTTAAAACGGTATAAATAGACGAGTAGGTTTTGGTAACGAGAAATCGTCTACCTTACAGACACCATTTTACAAAGACATTTCCAGTCGTTCCAAATGTTACAGAATTCGACCGAGATCCTGTGGTCGTCAGTTTGAACCTGACCAAAATACTCGATTTTGACTCGATTACGCGCGTTGTATACGCGTATATGTTTCGTTTACTGTTTACCGGAAGTGATAAATAAAAAATGAGCTTTTTTCCCCCGTCCCCGGTGATTCATAAGATTTATTCGCGTAGCATAGGTGCTACTCCCGATCGTAATTTATCGCCCGACTTTTTATCCAATGAAAATATCACTTCTTTTTATCGCCGACGATTTTATTCGATATGATAGATCCGTCGTTTATTTTTCACTTTTTTCAACATGTTTTATCAACGACGATAAATGATCATAATAATACACAATGGAACGAGTGCATTACACTCGCGTCTGACAGGTTTATGCAAGACTGTAACTTTTCGACATAAACGTTTATGCCTGCCTGTATTGGTTTCGTCAGCTTGTATAGGTATAACGCTCGCGATTTTGACAAAAAATAGAAAAAAGATCGTTATTAGATATTTTGTACTCGACGTTTATAATGGTTTTGCCTTTTTTTTTTTCTTGACAAAAACGCGTTCCCATTCGAATCGTATACAGTTGTTGATACGTTTTTATAATGATATCTGCAGCCATCGATAGTTTACAAAAGAAATAAAACCAACCCACGTAAAATATACTGGTTTCCAGTGAAATCGGGTGTTATGTTCCGTGACGTTTGTTGGTCGTATTTATTCGAATATTCGTATTTGAAAGCAAACATCCGTCGTCGTCACGTTCGAATTTTTTTTTACATATCTAACGTAACATAATTTCAAACTTCCGAATCTCGGGATCTAAAACCGTGAAAATTCTATGATTATTATTTCGTATTCGCGTTCGGGCAGTACAATATAATATACATATTATATTTTTTAAAATAATATTGTATTATTGTTATTTATTTAACTTTCGATTATTTAGTATCCTTGAAAAGTGTACGTTTCTCCCGTACCCTTTCCAAACGAACTTGTTTTACAGTCCGATCGTTGCGAAACTAATAGCGTATTGGACAACGCCGTTGAATTTTTTATTTCTCTATACTTTTCATATGCTAATAGATTTGAATATCATTCGTGTTGCTATTATGTTTTTAGGCTAGCGCTCGCCAACACTTTACATAAATGGAACAAGAACACAAGAGAAAATATTATAATAATGAACTATTCTAAGCATGTGCAATTCAAAGGGTTCGCGTATCACTATTCGAGTATTATCGCATGACAAGTGAAATACGTACACACGTGCGTACGTATAACTGAATACGTTTTTATGTTGATTTTTAGACGTGGCTATGGCATGGCAACACGATATTTTCGAACGTAGAAATTCGGACGTCTATTATAACAGCAACGAACTGAGCAACGTTCAAAGCGAATTTCGATGGGTGCTTTGATAAATTTGATTTTTTCATCAATTAATTTCTTTGTAGAACATACGAGTTATTACATTTTTATTTTTCACACGAGGGATTTTTTTAATCAACAAATTTTGTATCAATGAAACAATATTTACGATATTGGTCCTTAATGTACAATCATACTTAATATTTTAATCTTATTCAACAATGTAATGTTGTTTTTTTTTTTCAAAAAAAATAATAAGCACATGTTTACATAATTTAAATTCAGCTGTCGACGAATAGAGTAGAGTTTATTATTATTATTATGATCTCGAAGTATTTGAGGTCACGCGCAAGAAACACTCACTCATAATATTATTATGTAGTTATAAAAAACGCTGTAAGTGGACTCCATAATGTAATACAAAGAAAACGTTGGAAATACTATCACACGCGCGTTCTTTGTTCGACGACGACGCTAAGTCGTAATATATTTTATCGAAAAGATAAGAGACGAGACGCGAACCGTCGGTTTTTGGCTAGGACGGTTGACGGAAACAATTCCAATCGCGTGTCATAGGAATGAGCTCGCTTTTTCTCAATCGTCAATAATGGGACAACACGAACGTTATCCGAATTTCAGAATAATTCGGCACCGATATTTATCACGTGAGATTTTTAACAGGGTAAACCACAATTTCGGCTTTCTACCGTCGTCGCAGCGCCGAATAGAAATATTTTCGAAAAGAGATTTTCCCCGTATTCTAGCGTCATAGGTCCGCGTGCAACAGTGTGTGTGTGTGTGTTCAACCTTATGTGACATATAATATAGTTACTCGTTGAATATCGATGGGAAATTCGAAACGCGCCGGCCAGTGTGTCACAACATTATGTCGCGTGATGTGACTGTTGTAGGAACACCTAGGCGTGTGCCATAACAACGTACGGCCGACGTTTTACGACTTGTAAGGTTGGGAAACGGCTGAATATTATTATCCTAACGAGATCGCCGATTCGTTACCGTTACACCAGAACAGCGAAAACTAAAAATATATCAACGACCACTCTATATTTTATTTTATAAACACCGTAATGACATTCTATTGTTGTTGTTGTTGTTGTTGTTGTTTTTATAAATATATTATATTATCGTACAGGCGAAGCGCGTTGCCTCGACACGGTTTTTTATTGGTCGACTCGTATGTTAATTATTAATGACCTCCTGCGGGTTTCGGCGAACACCGATAACGGTGGCCGGAACCAGAACCCGGCGGTTCCATTGTCTCTGCCGACTATATTGACAAGAGAGCCCGAGGCGTGTACAAGGCGAGAACTCGGCTTTAATAATCAGTACGAATATTAAAGATAAAAATGTCGGTGAATTTCTCGTCGTTGAGCATAGCGTGTGTTTAGGGACCGCGCCTAAACCACAATAAAGCGATGACAATGTTTACGAAGAGCGCAATATTATTTACCATTAAAACATGTACGACCACTATGTATTGCACGAACGAATATTGATCTATTGATCAGGTCGGACGCGTGCTCTTTTCGGACCGCTTGTCTCGCCGCAACACCTGCAAACCGAAGGCAATCGAAACGTTTCGAGTACAGATGATCATATCGAATACTTGACTGAAAACAATAAAGTATGAAATCAATCGAATCCCGATTAATTCTATTCGAGTACGTGTCGAGTGTACAGCGTTTACCTAGCCGCTCGATATTTATAGATGATGACTTCTCAAAACTGAAATTTTTCAAAAATACAATTCGTCCTTGTCCGTGTCGTACTTGGAATGCTACAACGCCCAATAAAAGAAAAACGTACGACCTACAAAATGTCGACTTTTTTAACGACGACAAGACCAGCAAAATATTTTGCGCGTTCGACTCGAAAGACGAAACTGACAGTGCTGCTAAACGCGCCCGAAAACGACCGAGAAACCATTGCGCGCAGACGGCAACAGAATATTATTATTATTAAGTATTATAACGACAGCGACGTAATAATATTCTAAACGACAGAGCGTTTGCACGCGGACGGGACTGTACACGCTCGCCCACGCGTGCGTTCTATAAAAACAGTGCGCGAGCTCATTAAAATATTATAACACTGTCGTCCGCTCTCGTCCGAAACGCGAGTTGGGATTTACGAGCGCTGATGAAATATACGAAACGTTTTCTAGAAAATACGCGTCGTCGAAAATATGGGCATCGACAATTTGTCAAATATATTTTGATATGCGCGAAACCACTCGAATGTCGGCGTGGTCGAAACAGTCTCAAAACGTCGACAATTTTTATTACAGTATTTTTGTATTGCTATCGACTCCCGCACACGAGAGGGACAGCAGATTGGCGAAATTTCAAGTGTCGTTTTTCGTCGAGTAACAACCAGTGCCGCGAAAAGGCCGAACTCGAAACGTACTCTAAAAACACTACGAGACGTCACGTCGCCGTCGAAACATGATTTTCGCGAGCTTTCGCGAAACATCAATATCGTTCTGAGCTCACTCGTCGTACAGCGCACGATCGGCCCAAAAGCAACACGCCATCGCGTACGAGCCCCGGAATACCGTTGCTATCTGCGCGATGTCCGTTATTGTTGTCACTCGCCGGTGTTTTTCCTTCTCTCGCCGCCGAGGAAAGCCGGAAGTACTTAAACGCGTCGTCTCGTGTCGTCTGCACAACTCCTTGTGGGGTCCGCTCACGTTTTTCTCCTCTGCGGGGCACCTCGTCGTCGTCGGCGCGACACGTTCCTCTTCCGATCGTTTTCCACGCGCGTTACCGCCGCCGCCGCCGCCACCGTCTGCACGGGATAATCGGACTGTCGTCTTCGTCGCGGTCCAATGGTCACGCCAGATGACCACCACGTCGTATATTATTACTTATTTGGAAATAATTCGTATCCGACGTGATGCTGTATTAAACAATCCGTACAATAATAAATACGGTGTTTATGCGGCAAACGAACGAGAGTAGGAGATAGAAAAAAAATCGACAACATAATAACTGCGAGCCGACGACGACGGCGTCGTTATACCACTATTACCGGAAGTACCGCGTTATAATTGAACGGCTTCTGTGTCAATACGAACGTAATAATAATATAATACAATAATATACCCAACACCGTGCGCGCGCGTGTTTACATTCGCTCGGCGACGCTTTCGTGAAGGTCTCTTTCCATTCAACGCGTCTCCTTTCTTTCTACATCATTTTTCCACTATCTAGGTCGGATATTTTTTTATTTTCGAGAGGGGAGGCACACGGTTTATTTAGTTTTTTGGTTTTCTTCAAGGCGGCGAGTGAAAAAAATCGTCATCCTGTTGTCTACTTATAGAATCGGAGAATCCATTCAGAAAGATAAAAACACTAATAACAGTGTTTTATAATAATTTATCGTGGTTTTAATATGTTTGGATTTTTAAGTTGAGCTATTTTCTTTTCACAGTTTTAGACAAAATGTCAAGTTAATACAGTCGCCTTATACGTAGTTCCCAAATTGGCGTCATCGAGTTAGAAAGTCGAATTTTGTACAGTGACACTACATTGTTTACACATTTCATCTTTGAATAAAATGTTTAGTTGAGAAATGTTGTCGATCATACTGATTTAGAATAGCTTTATTTTTTTCATATCGGCTCGTTAAACTTTTTTTCGGGTAGCGAGTATCCAATATCAACAAAATAATAATATTATCGATCTACACTGTCGAAACGTATCGTCACGTCGTCGTCGCCCCTGCAGTTTTACCGAATCAACAGCGCCCGATGTCGTCTCACGTCATATTATATTCGATAGATTCAATAGGTGACTAATAGCGCTACGAAAAGGACTCCGCAACAATGAATATACTGGAGTCGAAGAATACCACTCGTACGTGGTTATCGACAGACGCGTTATACGATCAGTCGATTGCACTATGAATTAATAACGTACGATAATACCGTGTTCGTTGTCAGAATATTGTTTGTAGTGCCGCACAACAGTCGTAAACTAAAGTTTAGAACGTTATACGGATATGGAATCGTATCGAATCGCGTCGAGCCCACGAATAATGTAAACACGTTTTAGTGCCGTACAGTTCGTCCGCACAATCTCAAATCAATAAAGATAAAGGGCCACAATAACGAAACGATTAACGTAATAATATTGTGTTTTTTCGTTCGGACGTTATCGATAGTCGCTCGTCGTCGGTCAAATTCCGATCGTAGTTTTCGGATAAAAAAAAAAAAAAAAAAACCAATAATTAATGACCGCGCGTTTTTTCGTGCAGCGTACGGCAGGACAATGGTATACGAATAAACGTTTTACACCACTTCCGTTCGAGTTCCAGGCGAGCGGAAAAAAAAAACAAAAACCTCCCCGGTCAGAAAATCACCACACGATATTATCATTATCGTTACGGCGTATTACGACCAGTGTTTCGTCGAATATTATTTTTGCTTGTCGGAAACGGATCAATCGTACCGATCGGCAAACGTCCGTCGCCAATCTATCGTCTGAAGTCGACGCTGCTTCGCGCGTACGGTAATACGTAACATTATGCTCGAGACGAGTTGGGTCCTGAACACGCCTAATAAAACGCGGTGAATCGGTGGCGCGCAAAGCCAATACTCGTATTCACCCTCTTGCGCGCGCAAAGCCCCCTCGTCGGATTCTGATGGGAATCTAAAAGGGTGCCTTTTAACCGGTGGTTCGGTCAAGACGCCGTTCTCGAAATTAGCCGCCCTCACGCGCGCGTCGCAATCGTTTCGCGCGACCACCGACGGCCCCACGTTAACGTGGCGAAAACTAATTATTACGGTCTCGACGATTTCCAAAAGACCGCGGAAAACTCCACAGGTAGTGGTGAAGTGAACGAGAAAACGCATATTTTACTAGTCGAGTATCGCGCGCCGCGATTGTTGCCGTTTTGCCCGCGTTCGTAAAACACGAAAAAAATAAATATTCGATCGTGGGCTGTTTTTCGTACGCGCGTGTACGAATTTGGCCGGGAAATTACGATTCGGACGCGTTTGAAAACGAAAAAAATGATCAAAATGAAAACAAAATTGACAATTCGAACGTCTTATACCGCGTGGACTTATTATATTTATCTAAACGACTTAATATAATATTATGAAATTACTTTTATTACAATTACTATTACCAAAGTTACTATTATAAAAATACAAACAAAGTAATATAGTAGTTATTACACTTATTATTGCTACAAAATTAACTAACTTAAAAAATAATTAACATTTTTACAAGTTTTTCGTATATTTTTGTTCAAAATGTATTTTTATTGCGGGCCGACTGTTCTAAGCCGACGTCGTCGTTGCCGTCGTACAACAGGTAAAACTAAACAAGCTCGGTCGCCGTTAACAACATGCTGGTATAACGGTAAGAGTATTATGGTACACGAATTCGTCCGAAAATCGTTCGACACGGCCGCGGTGATAAAATATGATCTTTTAATAGTGGCGTGCCCTTTGTAACGATCAACAACTGTTATTGTGACGGCTGGTCTCGAGTTTTCTCTACCCGCGCTGGCCTACACTATGACCTAATTACTATATTACATCATTAATTATTCGATGCCGGGGAATAAAAATGAATCGTGACTAGAACGATATCATATTTAGTTTTATGATTCTCTTCTTTTTTTTTTTTTTCCCAACAACACGACGACGTCGAACAATATTATTATATTATTATAGCACTGACGACAAAATGCCGTAAAATAATCCGTTTTACAGGACGTCGAGACACGGCAAACGAACAATAATAGTGTATCGGGTACGATTTCAAACACGACAACTACGTGATTCATTTCCACTCTGTCGTGTCCATTATCGATCGGCGACATTATAATATAATACCCACACGTCTTGTATACGTATAATATCAAAAACACAAAAATATCTTTTCGAGTTTACAAATCGAAAAATCGAAACGTTATCGTGTTGTATGAAATTTGTTATTATAAACGATGACGTTTACACTACAAACGGTTAATATAAATCGAAAAGAATGGACAAATGTCGATACTTGTCAGTAGTATCGAAGCATATAGGTTGGTGACACGTTGTTGTCGTGATAACAACGAGTGATGACGAATTAAAATAAGAAAAAAATTCAACAGTAAACGTTCTATTGTTCGAAAATAATTTCATTACCGGTGTTGTTTCTTTAGACAAATATAAAATATCTATTCCGTAGTTTTATTTGTTATTCAATTACGCCGCCGGTCGCATTAACGAACGTTTAAAACATTTTGTCACTGACCCCTCGCGTCGCGGCGGCATTTAAAATTTTAATACCAGCGCTTTCAACACATCGACTTAACGGATCATAAATCAAAGACCGCGGCCAGGCGGAGAGTTAAGGTCTCCGCGACTTTAAGTCGTCATTAACGAGTAGTTGGAAATAATTATTATAAACGAGACGTTTTTTTTTTTTTTCGTACGTTGATCACATTTGCTAGTGCGATTAATTTGTCTTTTTCATTACACGTTTATTTTCAATGCCTACTCGTTTTTCGTTTAGATTTCTTTCCGTGGGGCTCGGACACCGCCGCCGCCGTCTCGTCGCGGATTCCGCTCGTTTAACTTTGTAACCAAACCGTTTATCCGAAACGCACGCGTTAAAATAAATAGCTTTGATCTTTTAATGAAAACTCGATTTAACAACGACGACTTCAATTCAGGGGACTCGCGGTTTAATCCCACGCGTTTGCGTCGCGAGAACGAAACGTTTTCCCGAAAATTGCTCACTTTATAATAATTATTACGATACTGTACCGATTGTATTATTATATTTTTATTTTATACGTACATCGCACACGAGTGGCCAAACATTCATGGCCCGCAAATCTAGAGTGAAAACGACAGTCGCATTGTCTATCACAATCGATTATTATTTATCGTGGCTTTTTTTTTCTTCTTACAACTCCTTGTAATCTAGCCACTCTCGCGGCTTTAGTCGCCATCGGGGACTGGAACCGTACCGAAAAGAACCGATTCCGATCGATGAGAATATATTAGGAAACCGCGAGCCTCGTCAAAATTCCGTTTGCAATGTTTCGAATTTACCCCGACAAAGGTTTTTTTTGCCGATGTCTGCGACGTCTGCAGGGTAATACCTGCACAACATAATACACCGAGAGTAGAATAATAATTTTTACCGAAACGAAACCTGTAATTTCATTATTTTTTTTGGTTTTTTTTTAAGTGTCTTGCCGAGACTTTAACCGAAATTGTTGATTTCTTAAGAACCGAACCGTAACCGGAAAAAAAAAAAACGTATAAAGGTTCCAAAAACACAAGTCTCGATCCCTATGCGTACACGTTTTAATCGCGCCGCCGTACATTACACGACGAAGTAGGTACCCGTGTGCGACGAAGCTGCCGCAGCATGTCCGATGTGGCCGGAGAGTGGCGAGGAGACGTGCGCGGCAGGAGAAAAGTGGCGTATTTAAAACACATTATCTCTGGTCGTACTACGTAATATATATATATATATATATATATATGTAGACGCGGGGTCATCACCTGAACGACGACAATAACGTCTATAATGACAACGATGACGACGACCGGAGACGGTTGACCAGGGAGTGTGTGTGTGTGTGTGCGGACAGAAAAAAAATTTGGACGGAATAAAAGTCGGACTAAGCAGCCGTGAAACGCGATAATGTCCGTGCATTCCGTGTTCATGGTAAACGATTTGATCGATGGCGCGACAGGCGCAGTCCGTGCGTGATTAAGTAGAAAATGAGCGGTTTCCTCGGGGGTCCCGCGCGCGGGCCTCTCCTCGGAAAAATCAATTAATAACGGATCCTTACCGCCGCCGCCGCCGCCGAGAGCAACGCGCGTTTATAAAAAAAAACATAAAATAATAATGCCGCGCGTCCGAGGACGAGGTTTTTATAGGTTTTTTTTTTCCACTCGAACGCGTGTATAATACGCGTCGTTGTATGTACAATAAACGCGATGTCGCATAAGCGGCGGCGGCGGCGGCGGCGTCGTGTGATTCGGTTTTGGTCGGGGTCGAAGGGGAAAAAAAGAAATACAACTCGAAAACCGTCGTCTCTTCGTCGCGGCTACCGAGTTCGTCGGGATGCTCGTAATGATAATAGTAACAACAACACCATTACAACACGGTCGACGGTCCGCGTACACGTCTGCGGGGCTATGGTACACGTCATACGGATTTAATCGGTCGGCGTGCGGCCGAGGTCGACCCGCCGCCTCCGTCTTTACTCGGGTAAAAGGTCGCGTTCCGGCGGCGTGTCCGTCTGTGCGCCGGCTCTCGTTCAAGGTGACGCCTCGTGTTTAAGACGGCGAGAGAGGAGCACACTCGAGAAAATGTTTTTTTCTTCTTGTTTTAAGCCTCCCGCGCGCACGCGGTCGCGCGCTGCGGAGGAGTTTGGTCGGAAGCGATAAATTCGTCTGCGGAAATACGAGCAACAGAGTCCTGTCCGAACGAGGAATAACATCACGTGTTTCGAACTGGCGATCGTCGTGCTCGTCCTCAATGTACACGTGGTTTCGATACGGTTTTTTATTCTCATCGCCAACTTATGGGCGCGGGGGCGTTTGAAAAACAAATGTGACGACGACCGACAACATTTGAATAGGTAATGCGATTGCGGCATTCGATATTTATATATTACAACAATGTTCGTAAACGATTATATTTTGAATAATTTGATTTATGCGATGACGCACCCGTTCGGTACGGGCCGACGATTTTCAAAGAGCATTCTTTTTTTTTCTTCCGTCTATTTTTCTCGTCGTTACAGAGAGAAATCGACCTATTGTCGCGTCCGTCACATTACGATCACACTGTACAATTTGATTTAAATTGTTTTACAACCCAAAGAGAGTGGCGACGTTTTCTCTAAAGGCGATATGTATTTTTGAGCGAATATCAGAGGGGTTTTCGAAGGAGCGCGAGAAAGAGGACTACACGCCTCTAATCGCGCCAACACCGCGTCGTCGTAGTGACACGTGAAAAACCGAAACGGAATGCAACGTTTGAATAAATCGCGTCCGCGCGACGTTTTGCGAGTCCAGTAAGTATTTTCGACCACGAGAGTTTCCTAAAATCATCGAAACACTAAACACGTACGGTGTAGCAAATCAACCTATAAATATATATTTTATCGCGCGAATCCGGCGGACGAACGCGCAATATTACGTATATATAACAATTCGACGGCGATCCCTCAGCGACCGACTGCTAAAACGTCCGTCCGGGGGCAGCCGTCGTTTTCAATTTACGTAAGAATTTCGTGTCGGTTTCGACTCGCGACGGCGGCAGTAGCAGCAGCAGCGTGCGCATGTCGGTCGCGCTCGGAAAAAACATCCCTCGTTGGCGGCATTTTTTCCCCGTCCTGCCACCGTCGCCGGCCGGAATTTTCGCGGCCTCTCCTCGCCGGCGCCAAAGTTTTCCAATTAAAAGCCATTACTGTAGCGAAAAGTTAAAAGGCGCGCGCGCGCGCGCGCGCCTGTTTTTCAATCAGCCGCGAACAACTCTGAAAAAGCCGATACATATTATATACGTATACACTATTGCAGTATACTACACGCGCTTTTACACACACAAATAATAACCGACCGCGGGGGCGACGACGACGGCTGAAAAGTGGTGGAGGACAGGCCTCAGACTTCTCTCTACCCTTGCGTAAACCCTTTCTCGTCCGCGATAGGAGGAGGGGTGAGAAAAAAAAAACGAACCGGCAGAGACCGAAAATGTGTAACGAAAAGATCTCAATATCCACCCTCTCTCTCTCCCTCTCTCTTTCTTTCTTTGTATATAATACGTACTATATAAAAAGTAGGTTTCTTATTGAAATCAAACAGAGTCGATTGATAACGGCGGGGCGGTGAGGCTCGCATGATTAATGGTCGTTTGGAGGCAGCGGGGTGGTCCCCGCGCCGAGAGTCTCGAGAATAAAAAGGAAAAAAAAAAAATCAAACGCGAAAATAGGTTTTGCGCGCGTCGAATAAAAACGCAAACGTCGGAATGACTTTTGTCGGAATCACATCGAATGGATTTTAAAGCGGTTTTTGAATTTCACGTATTCGTAATAATCGCGTATATACGCACCTAATATTAACGATCAATAAAATCGGCCGCGTTCTCGTCTCTGCGGCCTTACCTCGGTAATGCAATAATTTTGTAATTTTTGTATTTCTAATACGTCTGAATAATAATATAACAACGTCGTTGTACCAAAGTCCATCTACCTATTATGCCTGCCGGCTTATCGCACGATTTATTGCTCGCGCTGAAAATCCTATACGCTGTTTTCAAACTCCAAAACACACGCCCCACACCCTCGTGCAGCGACGAAGGGGTGTCCAAGTCACTTATTACAGCAATAGCATCACCGACGTAATTTAATGTTGTCGGTTCGCGCGTACTACCCTATTCGCCGGTATTCATTTTTTTCTCTTCGTCCTTCATTATGTACGTACGATATACCTATATATATACGAGTATATGGGTACTCGCGCAGTTTGTTGATAGTTAATTTCCTCCTCCGGGCGGACGAGTGCAGTGAACAAACGCTTTTTCCGGCCACGGACAACAATAATTAATAACACCGTTTCTGCCGCGGCACCGGGTCTTAACAGCGAAAAATTGGCAAACGGTTCTCGCGCGATTCCCGTCCGCCACGCGCACGGTATTAACGGAGCCGTACTGACTCGCATCGATAGTCGTGTAGTTAGAAAAACCGTTCGAGTGCCGAAAACGATTTGTCATAACTATATATATATACGTATACGGCAATACAAAGACGGAAAAAAATAAAACGCATTTCCCGACGATCGAGGCAATCGGTCATTTTTTTACTCCGATTGTATAATATGAGTACATACTGCGACGTACAGCGACCCCGCGTTGCCATTAGATCACTAGTAAGAACGGGTCTGTTAAATGTGAATCGTGAATTAATATTATATCCACTGCGACGATCGCAACGATCGCATAAAATATATAGCATCAAAAACACAATCGATAAAAAAAAAAAAAAACGTGGCGGAAACGTCGTACCGATCGAATCTGTTTCGTCTATTCGAGAATAGTTTCGGTTTTCAAATCGGACTGCCGAGTTTTTAAGCCTGTCAAATTTTTCAGCGACCTGGCCGTTCGACGTTTGTTCCCAGGGACTTTGTTTGAAACAGTCGCGCGACAAAATAAACAAGACAAATATTAGTTTTATAAAATAAAAAGAAAAATAGGATTTTACCTGCTCTGAGTATTGTTGTTCTGGTTTCTACCGCCCGACTCGCGACGTCGAAACGGCGTTTTCTACAATACAACTGCGTTATCACAGACGACGGACAACAAAGTTTTTGGCCACTATTATTTTCTTCATTTTTTTCGATTGTTTCATTTAAAAGCATACTTTTAAAACAATGTACGAATGAGTAAAAAATTACTCAAACGTTTGATCTACGATTACAACGAAATACTCGGACAATACACGTATCGATGACCTGCAAGTACGCAACTAAATCACACCCACAGAGTTAGTAAAAAGTAAATAAAAAAACGGTTTTAATATCATTAATAATATCACATGATATTATGTCGCTTAAAACGTCGGAGACACGGTTTGGACTCGACACGACTGTGTAAGCGTGTATTCGATAGACAAATACCTTTTTTCCACCCGTTTTTTTCGGCGTAAGTCAATAACGTTTTTCTTTCCAAATCCGCCGCGTTCGATTTGTTGTTTGTAAACCCATCGACACACTACTCGAAATTCGAGTGCGTCGACCGGAGTCGAGGACTAAGTATCGAGTCGATTCGTTTGCCAGCCTACAGCTCTGATTGTCGTGCGATCACAACGTTACTAAAAAAAGAAAGGACGACGACCGCGGAACGTCGTTAATGCGGTATAGTCAACAACACGTGCACGCGAGACGTTTTCAAAAAACAAGAGGATATTACGGCGTCGTCGTCGTCAAAGGGTATCGGCGAAACGTAAAACGTTTTCTCTCCGCGCCGGCTATTGATTACATTAAAACGCGAACGCGATTAAACGACGGCGTTCAATAATAATCGTAATAACAATAATTATTATTGCGTCGGACGCCCTCGAAAAAGTCTTACTTACTCCGTTCCGGTCGATCCAGTCGTTTTAAATCGTCGTACGGCGAGAACCCCGTAGCGGTTGGTGGGGGGGGGGGAGACAAATAACACTCACGCTATGTTTGTTTCGTTACTTTTTGATTTTTTTATTTTCGCTTTTATCGTTATCATCGCTTGGATTCTTACAGAGAATTTTCAAAAACACACCGTAACATCCGTTAACATTATAATATTATTATCTATTTACAATGACAAAAAACAGAAAAAAAAAAAAATCAAATAAAACAGGCGCAATATAATTGTATGTATAATAATATATATATTATAAAATCATATATTATCGTGTGTAATATAATAAATATCATATAGTAATTAAAAATAATAATTAAAAAAAAAAACAAACGAAAATTTCCGGTTTTTTTTTTCTTTTCGTTTCACTATTTTATATTATTATCATTATAATAATTTATATTGTGATATTTAAATCGTACGTGAATGTTACGCATATGATACACACAAACCGCGGTGTATGCACACGCGTCTTAAAACGGTATGTACAAAACGGGCGAGTCGAAACGTTATTTATTTTATTTTATTTTTTTTTGTTTTCCTTTCGTTCCCGACGAACCGAATCGTTTATATTTTAACAGTGTGTACGAATATTATAATAATATTAATGTTCTCGATCGATACGAAATCTATTGACACGAAACGAAAAATTATATAATCATGAATGACGACAGCAACATGACAAGACTATAATAATAATAATAATAATAATTATAATTTTATATATATATATATTTATTTTTTTAATTTTAAATTTAACTATACACTATGAGAGAATCGTTTTTTTTTTCTACATATCTAGTTCACATTTTTTTTTCCATTTTTTTTTTCTTTACAACAAAAATAAAATAATGAATATTGCACTTTTGTATAAATATATTTTTGTTTACTTTTTTCAACGTGAAATTTCGTTGTTGGCGAGAAAAAAAAAAGAAAAAAAATTAACAAACAAAATCGGAAGAAAAAAGATCATCGTGATTCGATGAAAAAAAAAAAAAAAAAAAATCTAAATCCAAAAGTCTAAAATAGGAGAATAATAATAAAATAAAAGAGAAAGAACAATAAAATAAGAAAACAATATTATAAAATAAAACAACTAGGTATATTTTAATGTTTAAATAATAATATCGTGTAGTTCTTAAAAACTAAAACATAATAATGACAATAATAATAATAATAAAAATAAAATAAAGAAAAATCACAGACTCTGGGTTAACACATGTACAGAAAATAGTTACAGCGCATAATGTGTATTACAACATAATATAATATTATATAATATATTATAAAATGTCATATAATAATATACTTTTTCCTATGTAAGTATATAATATACGCGACGTACATTTATATAATATATTTATAATATATTATATTAAGAGTTTATTTACATCTTTCGTCGTCCGGCGTAAATATTATTATTACGTGAATAACATTTTCACGTGGATGTCAAAACCGCGACAATCGTGAAAACGACAATATAATAATAATAATAATATACCTATAATATATACCGGAAACGGATTCGAGTACGCGACGCGTTGATTATATGTCACGATCGGCGACGATGACATTGATAAAACAGTAGTTGATTTCCTAGCACTACGAACTATGATTTCGCGCATAGCGTTGGGTTATTTTTTACTTTTTCCGTGGGTTCGGGGAGGAAAAAAACCGTCTGCGCGCGAATCGCACCGGGTCACATTCGTGTATAACGCGCGTAGCCGAAGGATCGTGGATTTTTCCCGTCCTGCCCCGTCACGGCGATCCCGTTCCCGAGACGCCGACGAAATGAGGACGACGTATGTGTTGCATCATAACGTCGTCGTAGCGTCGTTTCGCCGGCGCGCCCGATAGGACAATATTCAACGGCGAGTACACCGTCGTCGCCGGGGACCCGTAACGTCGTCGAGTAAAAATCCTTTTTTTTTTTTACCTGTAGACCTTTCGGATCTCCGGTGGTTTTTTTAAGCGCGGAGAATCGAATCCAGCCCGTCGCGCATTATCATCACACGAGCCGTCGGCGCGCGCAGGACATTAATCGTATAATCGCGTAAACGACGTTCGGATGACGGGGCCGAAAGGGATCGGCGGGGGTAACTGAAATCGAAAAAAGTCGAGAGAAATTTTTTTTTCGTTTTAAAAATTATTTTTTTTTTTGTTTTGATTTTTTGATTTTTTTTTCCTCTCTACTACGGCTCTTCGTAGTAATAATTATAATAATAATAATAATGATAATATTAATAATACAATATAAATAAATATATATATATAAATACAAAACGTAATTACAGACGCGATATAGTATATAATATGTATACATACGTATATATATATATACCATTACGTTATTTACACGTGTACGCGATAAAATATATATTTATTATAATAATGTGTTCGATATAGAAGCGAGACGAAATGAAATTCCACAAAAATAAAACGAAATGAATAATAATAATAATAATAATAATTACAGCTTATAGATTAGAATAATAAAATACGTACATCAATATTATTGTACAATTTTTATACACACACACACACACACACACTCACACGATTATAATAATAATTATAATAATTATAGTAATAATAATAATAATAATATTATAAGCTACGGCCGTATATATATATATATATATATTTATATATACATAAACACACATATATATACTATATATTATAATATGTATATAAAGAATAGTTATCGCGTCGTGTAGTATTCCGTTCTTTCGATCGGTGTCGCTATTATGTAGTTTTTTTTTATTTTCCCGAAACGTTTTGTACATGATTCGTGAGTTTTTTCGTTTTATTATTAATTTAACGGTTGTCTTACCTATTTATGTGTCGCGTGCGCGCGCGATCGAGCGCCACCGGTCGCGGCTGCGGCGGCGCTCAAACGGGACCGTTAAATTAATAATACGAATCTCAGGTGGTCAGGTGCGTGAACGGGTACGGCGTGCCGTAGGGCTGCGCGGCCATGTGATAGTGGTACGGCACCATGTTCATGCTGGCCATCTTGTGCTCCTTTTTCCACTTCATCCTTCGGTTCTGGAACCATATCTTTATCTGGCGCTCGGTCAGGCACAGCGCGTGCGCTATCTCGATCCTCCGCCGCCTGGTCAGGTACCGGTTGAAGTGGAACTCCTTCTCCAGCTCCAGCGTCTGGTAACGGGTGTACGACGTGCGCTGTCGCTTCGTCTCGCCGTTCGCGTTCACCGTGCCTGCGAACACACGTGACGTGCCAAAACGTTAGTATGATGACGTGTGTACATATTATAAGGATAAAAAAAAATAAAAAATAGTAAGTACGCTAGTTGTCGGTCCCTGTTGTTTTTTGTTATATATTAATAGTCGCGGGGTCGCGACTATTAATCGTTTAAACTGTTTAAAGGGTGCGCCCTTGAGGTCAGATCAGAAGAAGGAATCATCACGTATAATATCACGTCGAAAGCGACGCGTTTTAGGGGTTTTAGGCTTTTCGGGCAGAGTACGCACTCGAGATTATCATTACATTATAATGCGTTATTACTTATTATAATATAGACGAGTGATTTTTTCTGTCTTTTTTTTTAGGACATTTGACGACATAATAATAGGCGCGTGCGTACACACACACACACACATTGTACGAGCAAACAATACGTTGTAATTGACCGTTCGACGACGATAGTCACCTAAAACAGAGCTGGCGCGCGTACGCGGCCGTCGTGTTAGCGGACGCATACAATGGTTATTATAATGGGATCGCGTCTCTCTATTTTTCTCTAGAACAGAGGGCACGTAGAGTTATAAATCTCTCGTAATTAGACAACCTGTTAAACGGTCTAACGAGCATTTTTTCAACGCTTGTGACATCGCAGTTATATAGATATCACGTATTATAACACGCGGACACACACACACACACACACACACATTGTCCCGCGGCGAGGTCCGCGGACGTATTTAACGCGTCATAACGACGTACACCGTTGTCGGGTCTTACGTCGGGTCGTCGCCGTTACATCATTATGTAGTAGTAGAACGATACTCGAAAACTATAATCGTTTATTATTTATCGTACCCGCACGTCGTAAATCCTCGGGGGTTTGCGGGAGGGCCAGTTTCATTTTTTGGCAGCGAGTATAACATAATATGTATAAATATTGCGGTCGAATCGAACGGGAAACGGTGACGATGACCGATATCGTGTCGGCCGACACGAGAGAATATAGACGCGATAACGAAAGCGATCAGACTCAACGATTTAGCCTCCGGATCGGGTAGTGATGAGAATCGAATGCAATACGTCCGGAAGAATCGACAGGTCGCGGAAAAAGATCACATTTCACTAAATGAAACGACGACGGTTCGGTTAATCGTCGTCGGGCCCGTTACTTTTCATCGCGATTCGTGTGTGACGCGTCGTCAGCACGTGACTCGAAAACGTTTAATCCCGCAGACTGCAGTCGACTAATATAACTACATATATATATATATATATATATTACGATTTTGTTGCCGGAATTAGCGGACGTGGGGGTCGCCGCCGCCGCCGCCGCCTCCGGGCTCAGACATTCCGAGACAAATTTCGTGTATTTACACGACGACGTCTGTCTTCTTCGGGTTTTTTTTTCTACTCGTGTTTTTCACGCACAGTATACTACGTACACGTCGGCGGCGGTGCGTATATTACACTCGATATGACACGCGCGTTCAGAGGTTGCCAAAAAGGAAAATGAACGAGTGATGCGGAAACGAAGGAGAGAAATCCTCTCGGCGGTCGGAAACGGTGTAAAGTCGATAAATCACACGATTATAGGATGACGACTGTGCGTGTGCGTGCGTGTATACTATATTAAACGCGACAAAACGAGTAAATTGGGCGCGGGGCTGCGTACCGGACGCGGAAGTCACCGATCGAATAATAATAATAATCGTTCGCCGCTATGCGTGGCGCAGCTGCAGTGGCTTGATATAATAATTACGATCACGACGATGGTAATAATAGTACAATACGAGAACGGCCGACCGAAAAACGTCGTGTAATCGTACGCATCCGTCGTCGATTTGGGCACCAATTGCGGTTTGAGATTTATTTTGTTTTTTTCACGGTTCCCGAGCGCGTCGCGTCGACGGGATTCGGTTGTCACTGCCGCGCAGACGACCGACGACGCGTCCAAAACGGTGACAGCAGATCCTCCTCCGACGACGACGAACGAAGACGGTGGTTACGAGACGCGTCGGTAATGACATCGTCGTCGTCGTTGTCGTCGTCGTAGAGTGGGCGCGGGTATTAATTATTATTATAACTGTATATTATGTTTTTTTTTTCTTTTTCGAAAACGTCATAACAGTCGACGACGAATTTTCGCCCCGCGAACAGACACATTTCGATGACGAAAACGACGACGACGACAATAATAATCCGACAAATTAACCGTTGACGTGTATCGTCGGGTCCGTTTTATTTTAGACCGCTGCAGACTTAACCAAATCGGCCTTCTCTCTCTCTCTATCCATCTCGTTCGTAATATTATATTTTTATTTCCGTCCTTCGGTTAAACATTATAATATATATTATTTTTATTACCGTTTTTTTTTCTCTCACATTCCGCTTCTTTGGACGTTGTGTTTTGAGCGTTCTCTGTTTCCCGCGCCACCGCGATATTAAAAACGCTGCGGTCCGTCTCCCCCGCGTCCGAGCACACTGTATTATTATCGCATCGACTAATTAATACAGGTCTTCCGGCGGCCTATGCACCGCCGCCGCCGCCGCCGGCTCGGGTCGACCGGGTCGATCGGTCGATATTTACAATGAACGAAATAAAAAAAAATTCCCGTCGAAACCGCTTTTTTTTTTTCCGCCGCGTAACACGCGAGTAATCTCGTCCGCGGGTCCGATGTTGCGTACGCCGTGATGATACGTATATTATATTATGTATTATGATCGCACTCGACCTTTACGGAAAAAAAGAACAGCGATTGTAGAATCGATGTTTTGGGTTGCGCGCCGATTGTGGTGTTATTTAATTAACGATCGACGGCGTCGCGCGCACACGAGTACCTACCGAATGAACTATAGTGCCGAGGCGATATGAAAGTATTCACGTCATCGCGAGCGTAGGCGCGCTCGAATTACCGACGAAAACGACACGCTAAGAACGGCGTGAAAACGTTTTTTCAACGATTATTTTTCAAGACTTTATGGTATTTCAAGTAGGCGGATCGGTAAACTCTCATTTCTCGGATCGACGGCGAGTGGACCGTCAGCCGGACTTAGTTGTACTAAGCCGGGCGATACGGAAAACGATTTTCAAAAATAATAATCACGAGTCGAGAGAGTAAAACGAAATAACCATTTTTTTTTTCACACGAAATACGAACATTTCAAAGCAAAGACTCGATCTTTTGCCGAGATTTTCTATACGGTTTATTTTTCCTCGTCATCGTTATGACACATTGTAAGTGACGCGATCGAGATTTTATTTCGATCACAATCGACCGTCGTTAACATTTAATTTAATTAGTATCGATCCTTAAATTTAATTATTACTATTATTAAAGTGACCGACACAATAATTTAGGAATTGTTTGTTATAATACAGTTTTAAAGTAAAAAATTATCAAATAACTTAATCATTAAAAATCTAAAAACCCCAATGGACACCGGGTTTGAATAAAAACAATACTATTTGGCGTTAAAGCGGTCAAAAGTGTCGAATCCGAGAAGGTAAAAAAACGTGACTCGTAAACTCCAAAACACAGCGGCCAGTGATCGTCGTTTTCGCCGTGTGCCGCAGAGGTCCGAAAATCGTGTCACAATTCGCGCCGCGGCGTACAACGGTGTTATGATATTATATTATATTTAGTCGTCGTCCGAGACGATATGACGCGATCGAATAAACGAAAAACGATTATGCCCCGGTTAATACATACCGCGTAACAATGTCTCTTCCTCTGTCTGTACCGACGACGTGCTGACAAAGGCTCACTTACGATCGTTTTACAGCTGCGGCGGCGACGGGGCGCGCGCCGAAGGAGATTTATTTCGTTTGCGTTTGCCAATTTATTTTCACTCGTTTAGACATAAAAATACAATACGTACGCGCACACCGGCGAAATGTGTTATTATATTAGTCGAAACGGGCGATAAAAAAAAAAAAAAAAACCCCTCTCCTCCACTTATGCGATATCTACGACGTACATCGATCGACATTGCGCGTCGAGAGTATTGTTTTTTTATCCTATAAAACGACGAGGAATACGCAACAATCGCGGCGGCCATCGCGAGCCGATATCGTTGGAACGACGGACTCCTAAAACCGTGATTATTCGAGAAAAAAAAAAAAAAACAATAACGAGAGGTCAAATTAAATTTTTCAAAGGTCGCGAGCGTAGTACGCGGAGTACACTGCGTTTTAAGTATTTTAATAAGACCAATTTTACTGAACGCCCGTTCATCGTGTAATTTTTAAACGGTCCGTATAACTGTGTACGGAAAAAAAAATTATTTTTAATAATAATAATAATAATAATAATAACGAGAGAAAATGATTAATTTATAAACCATTATTGTAGACTTCTCGTACCGACGACGGCGGCGGCGGCGTTACATAATATTATATAATAATAACAAATTATTATTATTTTTAATTATCTCGTTGACGAATATCCTACGCGTAATGCGATTATCGAGGTTGAAAATTATTATTTAAATCAAACAGCCGGTTTGTACGAATCGATAATCGAATCGAAACGATGGTGAATCCGATTGCTATTGCAGTCCGTGCGCGTTGTGAATCGATAAAAATGTTTTTATCGCGCGTAACACGCGTGTTGAACGGGTGCGCGGTGGTTTTTTTTTTTTTTCGTATCACAAAACGTGTAGTTTTGTACGTATTATTAATTTTTTTTTTTTTTTTCCATAGTGAAACGACGAGAAGACGATAAAGACGATTATTAGCAGCGCACAACGATTTAATTAGAATATTTATTTTAATTTTTTTTTATTCGTTTTTTTCCGCGCGTTCGGGTGTACGTTGGTGTGCGTAATAATAATAACATGTTACCGTTGAGTAGATAAGTTTTGAACTCGACCGTACTAGAAACACTCGCGCGCATAATGACGAAAAACAATATCCGAACGCGTATTATAATATACCAATTTAATAATATTGTTAAAGTAGTTTTTGTCGCGCGTGAAAATCGTCGTGTCGTTTGTCGTGACGTGGCCGTGCGCAAAATCATCTTGTGATTATATTTGCAAAAGAATCACGCGGCAACGATGGCATTCGCCGACTGCTAGAGACCGAGAAAAACAAAACGACCTTGAGTTATTATTATTATTATCGTAATAGCGCGCGAGACTTTTTCACGAACTGCGATCAAAGGACGCGCGATGAAAACCGAATTCAATCCGTTTGCCTTGCAGATCTCCTTACCGGAAACGAACGGACCAATCCGGCTAAATGCTGTTGTCTGTGTGTCCGAAGCGAATTTTCTACAATCCGTTACTTATTGCCTAGTGCGAAAACGTATTTGAATAATAAAAAAAATTCATTTTATTTCGTATTCCAATGGAATTGGCGCGGTGTGGGCGGTTTTTTCCGAACGATTTTTAGTCGCAGCAGCCATTAGGTATGAAAAACCTCATGTCATCTCGGCTCCCATCGCGCTGAATGATGACTTGACGTTTTCGACGATGACCGTGCGACTATTCGGTCGCGACCAATAATAATAACCGCGTTTCCCCTCCGGGGCGGCCATGTCCCACCGGCACACGGAGCGTATATTTTCGAACATCTTTACGTTGCATATGGGCGACCTAAATCGATCATTTTCAAATCGATTTCTGATACCCGAACCTTTTTGTTTTTTTTTTGACGTTCTTCTAGTTTTTCAAAAACACAGCGATTCGATCGTAGGACCATGTTCATATTTCACCCTTCACACCGTTTTACATTTTTTTACTGCCACGTTTTTTCTCGTTTAAAGTCGGTTTTAAATTTCGGAACACTCGGGTATACAATATACCAGAGGTAGCCCCACTACGACTCGCTTGAATTTCTGTTTGACCGAAATGAAAACACCTAGTAATTTAATGACTATTTGCGAGATTTCTCAAACGTTCTTTATAAAAACGTGTAACGATTTCCATTTTATTCGTTACACATCAATAGCGTGTGTTTTTGTTTTGATTCCACCTACATTTGAAAACCGAGAATGTCGGTGCAAAATATTTGGTGCAAACCGGTCTTCTCTCATAAGGACGAAAAAAAAAAACGATCGGGTTTCATTGACCACTCGTGGAGTTTGTTACTACACTGATTGGTCTCCGATGAGTCCGCGAGTCCGGTAAATTTCACACGATTTTTTTACACGTACGATTCGCATCGGTTCTTTCGTCGCCGATCTCTTTCCGCGCGTATCGACACGTCTTTCAATTTCGATTCGCTTCCGAAAACCGCCCGCGATATTTTCGCAACTACTTTCAACGCTTTATACGTTACGACTGTTGCAGACGATTCGTTTGAACTCGTGTCATCGGAATATTGCGCGCGTGGCAAAGTGCTCGACGTCGTCGCCGCTCGAACCGCGGCGGCGTACTCGCGGTCTCGTCACCGTCGTCGTCGCGCCCGTGACGAGGAGCCGGGCGCAAATGGAAAAACCGCAAACTGCGAATCCCTCAGGCCGGGCAAAAGCGCACTCCGGCCCCCGGGAGCGAGTGGCGAAGAGAAGGAAAAAAAAAAAACCGTTCGGGAAGAGCGCCGCGGCGGTGGCAATAATGTTGTACGGTAAGTGAAAACAATTTGAGTGACAGGCCGCCGACCCGCTCGCGTATAAACCCGAGTGCGCGCGCGTATATGTACACGCGTTGAAAAGAGAGTCCCGGACAGTTATAAATGGCCGAACGCCGGCGTTTTACCGTATATACTAGTACGTACACTCGCGGGGCACATATATATGTATATTTAAGTATGCGCTGGAGTTGCTCGCCCGTCCCCGTCAAAAAATCGTCGGAGCCCGCGGCGCGGGGTGCTCGCGCGCGCACGCGTTTGTCACGGTTTCAAAATTGTATTTATTGAAACCGAGCGGTGGCGTATATACATATTATTACGTGTATACATATATGGGTAGGTGTACACTGCGTGCGCGTAGTGTTTTCTGTCGGGCTACGTGCACGTCGTCGTCGTCGTCGTCGTATACGCGAGCGAAAAAGAAAAAAAAAGGGAGAAGAAAAAATAAGGCCGCGTTCGAGTGTGTACGTAGGCTATGCGGGATGATCGGATAGCGAGTGACGTGCGCTAAAGGATTTCTTTGGGTTTTCGAAAAGTGCCCGGCCTTCATCTGTTGAACCTTTAATTGCGCCGCTCTTAGAAAACAGTCGTCCCGTTTATCGTATTATAGTCGACTAAACACACCGTTTAGGTACTCAAGACGAGCTAGTATACACGTTTTTTCATGTAAAAGCTGAATAAATATGTGTATTTTAACACAACTACGTATTATGTGTGATAAACTATTGTTATTTTCTAGAAAATATAAACCGATCGAATAAACAGTGATTATTAAAAGCGCGTAGACGTTTCGATGGGCATACCCGTAATGGATTAAAAACAAAATAAACGTACGAAGAAAAATAAAAACAATATACGAACGAATGCGCGAGTATAAACGTGTCGATACGAAAAAAAGTTTGAAAATAAAAACAACCGCACGGACTTTGACCGCAATCCAAAGCGTATCTCGAGCGAGACCGCGCGTCGCTTATTAAATTTATTATATTTGCAATTATATTTATTATATTATGTGTTTGTTCGGTGCAACAAGGGATCCCGGTTATATATAGGTATACACGAACGCGCGCGCTTGTAAATTTTCCGCCGATTTTTGAAACGAATCGGACGTGAAGTCGGAATTTTTTTCGCCTCTCCCCTACCGACCGGGTCCGTTTGCGGGGCGGTTCGGGGAAATCCGTCGAGCTACTCGTCCGCGCACGGTAATTGAACGCGACGCCGCCGCCGCCGCCGCCGCCGCACACGCGGACGCCGTGTCCGAGGAGAACGAAGGTACGAAGAGAGGATAAAGGCACACGTCACGTTTCAAACAGCAAATTATATCGCGGTTATGACACGAAAACGGTCAGAGGGACCTGCGCGTCGCGTACGAGGATCGGTACGGCTCCGAATCCCTGCGCGAACGAAAAGTGCATAAAACTAATTGCATATCGGATGTGCGCGCGGGTTTGAGGCGGGGAAGGACGTGCTGGACGTGGGTAGATGGCGGAAGTTTTCCTCGGAGAGATTCGTTTCTCCCGCGCGTATACCTGGCCGTAAATGTAGAAACGCCGCGTTCTACGTCGCCGATTGCTTTATACCACATCGTAACGTATTAAGTATAATATGATACGGTGTACATGTTATATAATATAATACGTTTAACAAAAAAAAACTAACACCAACTGTATTTCAAACGAAAACGCAATGATGAACGTCGGGGTGCGACGACGATTCGTTCGGTTTTTTTTTTATTGTATATTACGGTTCGTCGGGTCCGATTGGCAAACGTAGAGACTGTCGGCCCCGTCGATCTGCGCGAGTAGTATTATACCTCGCGATATATAATAGGCGAGATGATTTTTAACGCGGATCGTTGGAAAATAATAACCCGTTGATGTATTATAATATATTGTATATTCTTCTCGCGGTGCGCGAATTTTTTCACGTGCGTACAAAGCGCCAGATTAAAAACGGTTAAAAATAAACGATTCGCCGTCATAGTCTGCCAAGTGGCCGCTGCCGCCGCCGCCGCCGCACGATTGACCAAAACGTATTCGCGAAGAGTATTATAATACGTATATGCCTCGAGCGCGCGCTCGCGTCTCTCGAAAACTCGATTTAAACGCAATTATCGCGTTGCCAAGAGAAAAAGCACAGGGCGAACAAATTCTGTCGATCCCCGGAGACGTACGATATACGTAATATATGTTATAATATGATGATAAAACGTGCGCGCGTCGTTCGATTTTGCAGCTACAGGTGTTGCACCGCAGAACCCGATTGCGACGAAAACGTTATATCGTCGAGTAAAACGATTCGTTTTGTTTACGGACTTTTTTGTTCCGATGCGAGAAAAAGAAAACCGCGGAGAAAGACGACGACGACGACTACTACTACTTTCTATTTCGTACGCGCGAAAATCAGACACATTCGTGTCGCTTTTATTATTATCTCCGAGCGCGGTTCATCGATCACGACGTGGGATTACGGTAAACGTGTGTGCCCGAGCGACAGTGTAACATGATTACATAGAGTTGAACTGCGGCTGAATCCGGCGGCGGCGGCCATAACGCTCTCGATCGAATAATATATTTCATTATTAAAATCTTGAAACGAAAAAAAAAAAACGGTCCGTCCGGGCCGCGCTACCGTTTCTTCGTTGTTGATAAAATAATATTATCATTTTTTTTTTTTTCCCGTCGGATTCTTACGCCCGATAACTACTGTAATAAGCACGACGATTACACGTATTTACGCGCACGCATTATGTACAATTATAACTATGAAATATTTAGTCAAATATAATTACTCCCGTATATTGTATAATGATCGTAGGTTTTTTTTTTTGATATGCCGAGCGTTTGAATTAAATTTTCGGCCCGTCGTCGTCGTCGTGGAACCGGTAAAAGAGTAACGTACGCGATAGGAATGCGTTTTACTCCTCTTTCACACAAAGTATAATATAATAATAGTTGGACCGATAATATTATACGCGCATCCGGTGCAACGTAAATTGATAAAAAAAAAAAATTAAAATAATTCCCGACCCTTTTTCATCACGATAATAATAATAATAATAATAATAATAATAATAATTGACGGCCGCGGAAACGTGTGATTTTATTACGAAGACTCTTGTTTGAAAAAAAAAAATATAAAAACGTAGCGGTAGCTAAATATACACACAGCACCTATACGGCTAAATGTTGTGGCGAACTAATTAGTTTCGAAAATTAATTGCATACGCGGTATTTAAAACGGATCGGCTCTGGCTGTACGAGAGTGCACTTATTATAAGTTGTAATTAAAAACAATTTTAAATTATTCTATCGGTTTTTTTCTCTCTATCTTTCTTTCTCTTTTTTGCTTCGAGCGTGAAAATCAAACAAAAGACATCGCGTAGTAAAACAACAATAATTGATATTGTTATTGTAAAAGGATTATTTTTCATAATTTCGCAACGTTGCGTCGACGGCGGCGGCGCGGCGGGGCGTTATAGCGCACAGAATTAATAAAAACGAGAAACGTTTCGCGCGGATTTTATAAATTAAAAATGTATAATATGCTCGGCTCGATCGACGTGTGCATTTTTTTTATTTTTCATTTTTTTTATGAAAGTAAATTCTTCACTCGATTAAAAAGGAAATTAATTCTCAAAACTCGTGTTAATCAAAACGTTATCGGTACATCGTGAATTAATTACACGCATGTATGAGACCGTATCACGAACAATTATCGCGGAAAAATATTAATTAGAGTGTCACATGTTTTGTAAGTAGGTTAGATTTACGTCGTACGTATTACATTATGCGTTACGCGATAACGCGCGTGTTGCCATTACAATAAAAAAAAAACCACCGCGCGTCGTACGTCAGCGAGCCGATGTAAATAATATTGTATTACATTAAACGAGATATAAATTATGGTTGTGAATTTTTTTCTCCTGAAACCCGTTCGAACACGGGATCGACAGCAGGTTAATAACTATCGATTCGACGGGGTGTAGGTATAATAATAATAAAAAAATATATTATATTCATCTAGCGCCACACGACTCGGGGTCGATCGTCTTCCGAAACGGTCGCCGCCGTGGCGCGACGACCCCGCGCGCGTCTTTAGACGAAACCCGCGGGGAGGGGTCGGATTACGATTTATTGCACTACCGCGAGCGCAATATACGAGTAGAAGTCGACAACGTTATGAAAATAACACGTGTTACGTCGACAACCGAGTGTGCGCGATAGGTGTTGTGGACACGACATTTTATTACTATAGCAGCGATATTATGTTTCGATGATCGAATCCGCGATACGACGACGATAACACACCTCCTCCGGGGGAATCGACGACAACTCGAATTTTATGCGACGTTATACGTCACAAGTACGGCGAGGACTTTGAGTATAGTTTAGAGTAATATTTTAGAAAAATCTATTCTCTAAAAAAACATATTTATATAATATATATTAACGCGTGACCTACAAAGATAAAAGAGTACTCTTAAAATCGCTTTAATTATTTGTTTATTTTTTCAAATTAATATTTACCGACGATTATTATTGATATAGTATTAATTATAATATTAAAATGATAAACGGTTTATGAACGAACGTGAAATCGTAACAGTCGATAAAGATTGAAAATGAAATATTTACATAATGTATAATATGTATGAAATCATAATGAAAAAAATAAGCAAAAAAGGATGTACCATGTGAACATTTTGCGATTATCGATAAATGTAGAAAGTTAAAAATCTTCAAATGTCAAAAAAATGGAAAACAAGCCGTTTTCGACTGAGAAAATTAAAGACGTTCCGAAAAGAAAAATAAAGAACAAATCATCGAAATCCAGGTCTTAATCACGTGTTATATTTCGATAAACAAAACTAAATAGAATTCGTTTTACCCGTTTTAATTTCCATCGTTCAAACGTCAACGGCATACACACCACAATTGCGACAGAATTCAGTCGCGTATGCGCGGCCCCGGTCGCCTCGGGGTGCGGAAAGACGCGAAGACTTTTGTTGGGCACCGGCCAGACGCGAGCGGCGGCGGCGACGACGGCGACGACGACGACGACGATTCGGCCGAGTGATCTCGTCAACCGCGGGACAACGATAATATTGTGTTTTTCGTAGTGGCTCGGGAATTCGGTAGGAAAACACGAGTCGAAGCGTTTAAAAATATCGTCAGACATGATAACAATAATAACGCGAGCGCGCGGGACAACGGATTTCGATTGTTTACGACGGAAAATCAAAAACGAGTGTTCGAATCGCCGAAGACGGCCGTGTGCACGCGGACAAGCTGTATGGTTGAGAAATGCCGAGGCCGCAGCTACGGCCTCCGCTAATCAGCAAATAACGGTCGTCGGCAACTGCTCGAGTATAATATAACAGTCGATTTATGATTTCTAAAAAAATTACACGCGCGCGACGTTGTGCTGTGCCCATGCCGCGCGCAGAGCAACGACTATAAACGACTGCGACGAAAAACGTCGCGAGTTTTTTCTTCGAAGAGCGCATTCGCGAATCATAATAATATTATAATACACTCGTGTTATTAATGTTTATTACGACTCGGACGGCACGTTCTTACGTTGATAATGTTATGCGTATCGTTTCGAAAAGAAAGACAACACCGTCTCTATCACGGTCCTTCTAACTATTCCGGAGGCCATTATATTTGCAATGAGGCAGCTGCTACTCGCGCCTAATTGGAAATATTATGCCACGGCGACAATCGGCCGCATGTGTACGACTACGTGAACGTCTCGGTACGACCGTAGTCAGGAAATGACTACCGCGTCAGATAATCTCATTTGAAGAGTCTGTCCTGGCCCAGTAGTCGCGTTAAACTGCGACGAGTTGTAATTCGCGATTTGACATCGCGCACAACGTCATGTCGCCATCGTAAAAATATGACGTAGTCATACGTCGGCGTGCAACGATGACCCGCGCACGACGACGATAAGACGTACGAAAAACGCCGTGCCGACGTCGGCATAACGACCGCCATGTCAACGTATTACACATAGCATATTGTTATATTACAATATCGCGCGGCTTACTCGATGACAATAATTACGACTGTGTGACCCCGAGAGAGGAAAAAACGAATTACACCTTATTAACCGGTCGTTCGCGATTTCGGTCGAAAGCGAGCGAGCGGACTGGCGATAAAACTAAGAGAAAAATGCGGCCACAAAATTTGTCGTCGCGACGATGAGTCACGCGAACGTATAAAAATCTTGTGGTACCTAATTCTCACTCGATTCTTTTTTAGATTCCGTCTTGATGTTTTTTTGCTAAACGTTAGATCATCGTAATGTTTTGCGAACTCGTTTGGCGACGATCACTCTCCTCGCGTATATCGCGTAACAATTATTATGTATACAGACGAGCGTCACTCGTCCAAGACTTTTTCGCATCTGTCCTCGCCGCGGCGCGCGAACTATAACCCCATACGACGACGCGACGTTTCCAAGACCGAAATATCAATGACTCATCGCGTATGAACGTTTTCGGTCAGAAACTCGGAACGATCGTCAAAAATTAATATTTTGACAACCCGTTCTAGGGGAGAAACCAAATGTTCGCACGTCGCCCTTTCTGGCGTTTTCGCGATAATAATTACTACTGCGTGTACGACGTCACTGCGTCGAATCGTCAAAGTCGTCCGCGTACAATAAGTGCTGCGTCCGAGATTATGAATAATGTGACTACGTACGTGTACGTACGTATATTATGTATAATACGCACACGAAAAACCACACGCGATAAATCACCGTCAAACCGACTCGGGTCGACTGGCGGGTGTATACCGCGGTAAACGCGTATTATTATTATACCTGTACGATATGCCCACGACCTGGAGTTTGAGGATAAACGTATTCTCGTCTGGACGGACGCACGCGGCTAGAGAGCGAGCGAGATGGTGAAATAAAGAGATAGAGCGTGCGACAAAGAAGGGGGGAAATTAAAACCGAATTCCTCGTCAAGTACGTCACGCCGCGCGTTATTTTATTTTTTTATAGAGAAAAATTAAAAACGTCGACTGCATTATGACGATGCTGCTGCTGCTGCTGCTGTTGCTGCAGCAGGAGTAGACGTGCATTAGTACGCATTATACTCGCGATGATAATATATAATATTATTATGTATCCCGTGTACGAGTCGTAATGTGTCGGTGAAAATTTGTGCGACGCGACCCCCGATGCGCCCGGAGCGGATACCGCGCGCGCGAGCGCTGTAATAACCGCGATCGCGCCACCAGTTTTACCGGTTTCCCGTGTGCGCGGCGCGCGACGGCCGTAAATCACGCGGGCGCGTCGTTTCGCCGCTCATCGCCGCACCCTTTGCGCGCGCGCGCGCGCGCGCGCACACACAACAAATCATATTATTACTATAAACATTATTACAATTTTTATTATTATGATCGTCGTCGTGTCTTAGCTCACTAAGACCCGCGTGCAGCGTGCGTAAACGAGTCCGTAAGAAGCGCACTAATTTTCAAACGGCCGGCCGGAGTTACACTAGACCGGACGGAATAGTTTTTTTGGCGATTTTCGACCGAGCCGAACCGGTATCCGTATGGTTTACAGACCGGATCGGACGCGATGACAAATCTTTCTTTTCCGCAGAAACAAATCAGACCGAGCCGGCCCCATTTTCACTCGACTACGATAACTATACTACCTACGGAGCGAATAACGCGTCGTGACGTTAAATCGGTTTTACGATAGCAACCGCGCTTTTCTTGTACTTTTAGACTCAAGTGCGTATTCAGCACCTATGTAGCATAGATTTATGCGTTTGATGGCCGTCTAGATAAAAAAAAAAAAACCCTCGCTTTTACGAACGAAAATGAAATCATGTCGGTAGGTGTAAACGAATCGAAGCGAAATTCGGTTCGACTACAGATTAAACATTTTTCATGTATATTTAGGCCGATACTCGCATTCGGGCTTCGCGCGTCGTATATTTGATCGATATCGGTTTATCGTTTTAAAATTCAAACGCGTTCGTCGCGCGACACGTACAATAGCGCCCGCGCGTTACGCGACACCAGTTGCTTTCGACCGCGTTTTATTTTTATTAATCAATTTTCGGCATCGTCGCGCGAAGGGCACCGGAGGTTAAACGCTCTCGTTATTTCGGGGGGGGGGGCATAATATGGAACGCGTACGACGCGAGTTGTACGCGGGTGCCGTCGCAGCAGAGGTATATAATATTATAATAGCATAATACCTATACAACACGCGCGTACGCGTATACACGACGTCGTAATACGACGGGGGGAATAAAACACGAGGAGAAAAACCACGGCCGGCGGCGGCGCGGCGGCTCGAGAGAAATTTATTGCGTTTAGATTGGGCGCCCGGGATTCCTTGGCTGTCACTCGAGCGCCGCGGAGATATCTCAGTCGTTTTATATGTACGATGCCGGCTCGGAGGGGCTGCGAGGGGGATTTACGGTTTTCTTATATTGCACGAGTGTATATGTAATAATATACCGTGCACGCGTAGGTATAGACGCGTCGGACGGACGAGTGCGCCACAAACACACACACGCGCCACTGTCCCACCCCTCTCGTCGGTTTCGGCGCGGCGCAAAGTCCGAAGCGCGAATAATAAAGAATAAGTGCCTCTCTCGGCCGCGCTCTCGTTTACCGACGGCGGCGCCCTCGACACTCCCACGGGGTGTTTGCGCGCGCGGCGACTAAATAGAGCTCCGACTTTTTAGCGATAAAAAAACACCATGGGAATTGGTTCGACCCGTTGTTTTTTAGAGGGTCCCCGCGCTACGTGCGTGCGCGCGCGCGCGCGAGCGCGTGTTTTTTTTCTATTTATTTTTTGTTTATTTTTTTTTTTTTTTTCAGGCCAAAGGGAAACGGTTTAATTGATACACACGCCCGGAGATCGTAAATCAAACGTGAGATTGCGTGTATGCGCGCGGGCGGTGTGTGTACGCGCGCTCGCTGTAAGGGACAAGTATATATAGTATATAATATAGTGTATATATATATATATATATATATATATATATATATATATATAATACGACCGCTCGCGCCGCAGCACGTAAGCCGGCCGTGCGGTCGGGATGTCAAACAATGTAAAAAAAATAAAATAAACCAAAACAAAACGAAAAATTCTGGCGGAGAAAATTGATTTTATTTTTTTCACCTACATACACGTTCTAATCTCGCACAATATCGTTTCGATACGGTTTATTTTTTTCTCGTAAGTACACACACACACACATATTTATACCTATATATATTGGGATTATTGTTGTTTATAATTCTCCGTTTCGATGGGACCCGTCGCTGGTTGCAGTGCGGCATTTACAATATTATTATGTTTATATATTTTATACGTGGTAGAGTCATTGTCTTTTTGGCGAACCGCAAACCAAAAGTATATAAGCGCGGAATCACAGCAGCATCAACATCAACAGTCGATGTACTCGTATAGTCGTATACGGAATTCAACATTTATATATATACACGAGTATATGTATATATAATATCGTATCGTGAGTACGTATAAAAAAAAAAAAATAATAAACGTGTACCATGTGAATCTACACCTATACAGAGAATATAATATACGGATAATTTTACGATAGATTCTTTGAAGAGAAACATGAAAACCGCCGTCGGTCATAATACTATATACTCACGGAGATGCAGCGGGCGGAGCCGGCCGTTTATTCGATGCATCGCCGTGTATAATAATAATAATAATAATAATAATATTATATTATACGTTCGAGATGCACTTCGGGTAAACAACGTGATGTTTATACCGTACGCTGCAGTATTCTATAATATGAGCACGACGCGCGTTAGATTCGCGGCGAAACGAATATTTTGTCCGAGTATTAACCGCAACCGCGGTGACGACGGCACGACGGTTTATCGTTTCGTACGTATACATATAATAATAATAATACGACGTATATACCCACACTCGGGCGCGTCGGACGAGACGAAATGATAAACGTTGATGCGGAAATTCGCGCAACTTATCGTCCGCAAATCTCCAAGGTCGGAAAAACGCAACCTGCGGTCACGCGCGCGTCCTTGAGGAATGCCTCACTCGCGCCATTATTATCATCATCATCATCATCACCATCATTATAATAACAGGTATGAAACGTGTACGATAATATGTATGAGGACGCCCACACGTTTTTATTATACCGATGACATTATAATTAGAATAATAAAATAACGATTGTGATTGTAACGAATCGATCGTGCGACGAAAAAATCACGACGACGACCGACTGTGTGACCCGGCTGCCGAGTTTTGAAACTCGAAAACGATATGTCGGACCGGCGACGTCGTTCAAAGGAAACGCCGACAGTATATTATTATCTATAGTGTCGTACGCGTGTGAGAACTCGTACCCCCGAAAAACCGGAAAAAACTCGATCGGCGTCACTATTAGCGCGTAAATACGCGTCGATCGCGAATCGACGGCGGAAAAACAAAATAGAAAATCATTCGTCTCGGTTCGTCTGTCGACAGTCCGCCGCGTACGAGCGCGCGCGCGTACGGCGTAACACTATATTATTATACGATTATAAATTCAAATAATTATTATAATAATTCTCCGCGTATTATGTGATGGGACCGCGCGGCGTCGACGGGAGACGGACGCGAACGTCGCGCGCGCGGGGTGTAGCCGCGGTAGTAGTAGGTTTATAATATCGTACACAGAAAGGATACACTGTGCGCGCCGGGCCCACGCCTCTGTTCGGCACATAAATCATTCTTCAAAACACACTACTAACGCGCTTATATTTTATATTTAAAAAATAAAAATCTTTGAACGGTTTTTATACACACACGCGTGTTCACGTGCACGCGCATATACGTATAATATTAAAAACAGAAGAAGAAGAAGAAGAAGAAAAAAAAATACTTTGCCAGAACACTATAACCCGCGCGCTCGCGCGCGCGGTGAATAAAGTTTTAATTATAACTTTCTTTTGTCGCCGCCGCCAAAAAGACAAAATCCGTTGATTTCGACGTTTATACAACGCATAAATCACGCGAACCAAACGCCGGCGGCTGCGATGGTACATAATAATAATAATAATATAAAGTAACACTAAACTCCTCTCTAATATTATTATAATGTTTGCGCGCGTGTAGTATATACACCGCGCGCACTACTACTGGATAACCGTTTTCTACGAGATAATATTATGTGCGGCACAGGTGTTTACGCGATCGCGGCGTTTCCGTCTGGTTTGTGTACGCGGTGTGTGATGTACACGTTATTATTATAATTATTATATTATTACGTGTTGCACACGTGTGTTCATTCTTTCCGTTTTTTTTTTTTTTCGGCGTTCAAACGTTGTAAAAATAAACCGAACCGAGAGCCGCGACCAAGGGAAATATAATAATACACGAATATATAGTCGTATTTATAGTCGTGGAGAAAACTCGCGCCGCGACAACGCGATCGGACGGATCGACGTAAGTGAGCGATTTTCAGTTTCCGCGCGAAGCGATTGATTTCACTGCGACCAGAAGACATAAACCGTCGACCGCGGTCGAATTTTCGGTACCTAATCATCATAATATTGTGTAATGATGAATAAACGAAAAACATAATCAAAGGACGGCATTCGAAAACTTCACTGGTTATTATGTACTGACGCGGCACCGAAGAAGAGATGGACGACAATACCGCGCGAAGATTTATAGTGTTTCCTCCTGTCGTTCCGAATTCTCCAAACACATACAGGACGATCGCGGATACACGCTCGTCAGTGAATTCCGGTGGTCGGTTTGAACATCGACATTGTCGTGATATTGAACGATTACGGCGAGTTCAACGAATAGTATATTACTATACTAATAACGTCGAGACTCGACGCGAGATACGAAAAATATACGGAACGAGTGGATATTGTTTTTCATTTGAAATAAGCTTTGACTTTTCCTCTCGCGTGAATCGTATTCGCAGTAATATTTTCAGAAACACGACGTTCTCGATTTGGCGACGAAAGACGACCATCTACACTCGGTATCAGGTATCTTCGCACAATGCCACCGCCGCGCCGGTCCGACAAGGAAAACTGGATTGTTATTTTTGTTTCTTCAGACGAGCGGGTGTGATCGTCGGGATTTTCGCCGGAAACCCGCACTAAACGGGGCACACCATTGCCACCGAAGCCGACCCCGGCGACGTCGTTATTGACGTGCGGTTTTACAGGATATTCTTCTCGCCGATCGCCCTGCGTGCGTACCGGTTCGCGCTCGATCCACCAGTAAGTATAAATATATATTACGAACGCGAAAACGGACTCGTATATTCATCATACACACACACACACACACACATATATTATTATATACTTACGACGCGATAGGTAACGCAGTAGGTAGGTATATGTATAATATGTTTATATTTCGTTGGCCTCACGTACGCGTTTAAATCATTCCGACACGAATTGAATCTGACCGCCGCCGCCGCCGCGGGTGTGGTGCGCTTACACAGTCGTCGTGTATTATACATGTACACGGCGGCGTACGTGTAGTGCTGTGCGCGGCGTATAAAAACGTCTTCATCGGAAATTTTTCCAACGCGCCGCCGCCGTTGTCGATTTCACGAGTTTTTAAACGTTATATTATAATATAGCGGCGAGTGCTCGTTTCAATATATCGTGTTATTATCGTCTCCATTACAGTTATTTAATTAACGTGGCGGCGGCAGAGGGTCCGATAATTTACGACGTCCTCGGCCGCCGCCGCCGCCGCCGCCGCCGCGGTCGCTCCCTTCGAAAAACGCTACTGCGGCGCACGCACCGCCGCCGACGACGTTCTCCACTGCAGCAGTTCGTCGCCGAGCAGACGTTTAAGCGAGCCGTCCGGCCGCATGTTAACGCGATATAGTACAACGGCCGATTATCTTCTTCTTTTTTTTTTTTCCCTCGTGTTTTCGTCGTGTTTACGTGTATTTTAATTTTTTTTTTTTTTTTTTTCTGTTCTTTCCAAATCTCTCTCCGCTTTAATTTATCGTCATTACGACGTCGCTCCCCCTTTTTGGCGCGCTAGTCAAAAGGACTATATTATACGACGACGCGTAACACGGCACATTTAACCTGACCGCGATTCGATTCACGCGCGCCGCAGTCGACGGCGGCGGCGTCGTCGGCGTACGCATAAAGAAGAATCTTCCATATGATTTACACGTCTCGCGTGGTTTTTTTTTCCTCTCTCTCTCTCTCTCTCGGTCCGCCGTTCTTTTTCGATCGCCAAAAACACATTATCGTATACGCGCCGCCGAGGATTTATACGTGCGTACGATATATATATACTCGTATTATTATATTCGAGCGCGCGTAGGTATCGTTTCTCGCGAGCGTTTCTTCTCTTATGTTCCTCGGAATAGACGCGGCCGGGAGTTTTATTTTTTTTATTTATTTTTTCTATCTCTGAAAACATAATTTACACCGCGACGACTGTGCTGCGTGTATAGTCACTTAATACACCTACTCTCCTGCGATGGAAAAACTATTTCCGAATCTCCGTTCGCGGGGGCGCGAAGACTGATTGTTTAGCCGCTGCTCCTCGCGACGTTTCGGTTTTTTTTTTCGTTCTCGATTTCCCGAACGAAACGCACGTCGTACAACACACAACAAACGACGGGCCAGTTTCGAAATCACATTAACCCCCGCCCGCCGCGAGCGCTCGAATAACATAATTACGAGCGCGTAACGCGCCGCCGCGGCGTCGTAATGATATTATAATGGAATTTATTGTCAAAAGAACAGGACGATCGTTATCCGCTCGTGCACCAATATTATATATATTATACAATAAAAATATATAACGTGCGCGCGCTATTAAATCATAATAAATTATACGGCACGGGCGTGTATGTATTTATATTGTATTCGAGCGTTCCGTGTATATGATTTCACGCGCGTTCGTTATTAATTACGTCTCAGGTAAACATTATTACGACGCGGCGCGTAATACAGTCATAAATATTAGATTAAGTGTCTCGGGCACCGGCGCGAATCGTGTTTGTTTTTAATTTTGTTCATTTTTCCCGACGTTTGTGTGTTTTTCGCGGGATCATGCGGATGTCTATACGGATTATCGCGCGTACGGAGAGCTCGACTTAACGTGACTTTCCACGGTGCGACACTCTGTGTCGGGGATGCTCGCGAATTACAGTCCAACAGGCGATATAAGACGGTCATAAATATTAGATTAAGTACGTCGCGCACCGACGCGAACCGTGTTTTTTTGTTTAACGAACGATGTTTGTTTTCTCGTGAACAACTCGTTCAGTCACGGATCGAATTCATAACACAACGCACGGAATATTGTATATTTTTTACACCGCGAGTGCGGAGAGAGCGATTAATGAGACTTTCCCGGGCGCGTTTGGGCGATAACGATTGGTTTTGTCATATTTTCCTCTGCGGGTGAAAACCAAAATTATTGTCGATTCGTCGTCAACTCGGTCCGAGTTCGAGTCTCTGGGGGCCGGTCGAAATCGTGATTATAAATTATAATTTACAGTGTCTTTTCACACACTGCAGCGCGGACGACGTGCGTTTATGTAACATATGTGTATTATATTCGAACAACGCGGAGTTTCTGGGTTAGGTATGACGATAATTATATGCGCGTAAAAAAAAAAAACCGATAGCATCTCCGCGGCGGGGTTGGGCCCCCATAGGAGTCGTGTGTTCGGGGCGTGCGTTGTTCGCGTCGATCGCCCGAGTGTACGTTGTCGGTTTCGCGAATGTATTGTGTCCGCGCGATCGGATCGTGTGCGAGCAAACACATGCGTTACAATGTTAAATCATGATATAATGTATGCGCGTGCGCCCACCTACGCGCCGCCGCGCCGCCGTGTCGCAACGCGGCGCGATTGGAAATACGCGCGTTCGCCGCACGGCGTCATATGCACGTCGTCGTGCCCGTTATTTGTTTAGAACGGAAAAAGCGACAAACGCGCGTCGGAAACCGCGTTCTCGATACGATAAATATATAAATATATAATTCAATCGTAACGTAACAACATCGGGGGTGCACGCGCGCGGACGCGTAACATCGCGGACCGCAATAACATTTGTTTTGTGTTGTATAGTGATTTATACAACGTAAATATTATTCACGCGCGTCCGAGAGAGCTGGTTTATACGTTTGAGTTTTAAGAAACGTTACATACGCGCGAAGACGAATATAAATATAAACAAATAAATAGACACACGGTCTGCGCGCGGCAGCCGGTTTAACGCGCTCGATCTCGTACGCTCGAACCGTCGGCTTGATTTTATATTATTATCATCTCGCATCGAGAGGATGTGTTCTCGGTGGACGATTCGAATATAGTCTCTCGGAGAGAGCGACAAATAAAAAAGACACCGAGGGGCTCGTCCGAATCGGCACGCGGTTTGTGAAAAAAAACCAACCGCGTTCGAAAAATCTATTTGACGGACGCGCCAAGTCGTCGTCGTCGGCGGCGGCGGCCAAGTCGCAGTCACATTATTATCTAATGCATAATTCGTTTTATTAATAGTGCGCGGTGTACGCACAAATGTTTTTTCGGTTGTTTTACGAGCCGAGGGGGCTTACGTGGAATCGTAAGTTACGAGTCTCGAGCGACGGGCTTATATATTATAACGCGCCTACGTGAAAACGGGCGTTCTAAACACGGTTTCTAAACAAGACGGGAAAATTCATACGAAAATGACGCGAGTTCACGGGTTGAAATCGAGACATTTTGACTCTGAATGTTTTTTAGAGCGATATCAATAGGGAAACTGAAATCAACGAATAATGAAATATTATAATTGATATTGTATTTATTGAAAAAGTGCGGTTATTGCGACGATAGAAACACGACGTCGACTAAGCAAAATCGGTCAACGCGAATCGGAGTGCCACATTGTAGAACGGTAATCAACGACAGTGGGGAGGGAGGGGGGGAGAGAGAGAGAGAGAGAGAGAAAATAAAGATTCGAAAAATTAGCAATGTGTTCTCGACCCGCGCGATAAATCATTCGGTCGGCTTTTTTTTTTTTTTCGAGAAAGAGAGAGGAAAAAAAAAAAGATTTAAAGAACATACACCGCCGCCGCCGCCGCCGCCGCCGCGCCCGTCTATAGGCATATGCCGTGCGATAATTGCGCCGTCGTTATAACGACACGACGATTATTTTTACTCGAATCCTTTAGCCCGGTGGAAAATTCGGTTACGTTCCGTCTGTTTTCATTCAGCGGTCTCGAGGAGATTTAATAATAGACGAGCGCGCGACGTCTCCTCCACCTCGCGCGGCGCGCACACGAAAATAAAATGGTATATAAACGCGCGTTTTACACGTACAATACGTGCAAATACGACGTAATAATTATAATCGAACAACGTCATTTCACGTCTCGACCGCGTGCGTATACTTTGGAGCAAATTGTGGTGGGGAAAGGCGACTGTCCTGCCGTGGACATTCAAGAGGGTAGTGTATACCGTTGATTTTGTTGTCGATTACAAGAATCGAATATTATTACGTATAGAATCGACGAAAAAGCGATTAGAGTGTGTTGTAATTTCGTTTAGATTAGTTCGATTTTATTCAGCAAAAAACTTAATAAAACTAAAGTATGGATTTTTAAACGTTGTGAAAATGACTTAATCAAAAACAATAAGAATACTAATTATACTGTATGATATTAAAAACAACGCCGCAAAAATTCGTTGCGATTATTCAGTTCTAAATATGAAACGAATTCACGTAGGTACTTGACGAAAAAAAATAAATACACGTTTTCCCAGGCAAATTGTTTCTATCTCTAGATTTCCAACGTCAAAACGGAGTTTGCCACAATGCATCTGCGACAACTGGATTTATAGTGAAAATTTAATTTAGATGTGTTTTTTCTCCACGAAAGTGCGAAAAAATTAATATCCCGACTCGAACAAGACTTCGGTGGTAAAGACTGACCAGAGAAAGCCACCGACTTTTGCCCGAATCGATTTTCCTTTCACCTCGCCCTTAGGTTCCATTGTCTAGTAGTAGTGCCCGGTAGTAGGCGGTTATGACAATAACAATCGGTTTCATTATTTTTTTTTCTTCTGAACTTTGAACACGAATATTAGGCACCATTGTCTTGTCAGGTATAGTAGGCGGCGGCGGTGACAACAAGAAACGGATTATTCTTTTGTTTGTTTATTTAAACTTTGAACAAGACAGCAGCACTCATCTCATAATCATAGACGACGGACTAAGTTTTCGCGATCATTATTCCCTGAATATAAAACCCATGTTTATTCAATAATACTATTTTTTATAACAATAATAACGAATGGGTAAACAATTCGGCCAGTCGATGAGCTAAGAAATATACCAGCCAGTGAGTATTATTCAAATCAAATCAAATCAAGTGAGACGCCATCTATTTTGCCTAACTTCCAAAGCCGATACTGAATAATATTGTTTTAAGTCGACGGTATGTCTATTGCGTTATGTGTAAAAAAACAAAATTTCCCTCTCCAAAATGAAAAAAATCCAAGTTATATCGTCGCGAACACCGCAAAACAGGATTCGACATGGAGAACGCGTAAACGACCGTCCGGGTCGATTTTTTAGACTTTTAGTTTTCGATGTTATTCCCTCGTGCGATCGGAAAAAAATAAACGGTCCGTTTAGAGTCTGTCGTCGGCTTAAACTCGTACAATACGCGCGTTTTTTTTTTTCTGCGCAAGAAAACAAAAAAAGGACCGTTCACGGGCCCTCGACGTATATAATATCAGCAGGATAACCTTATGGTACATGCTTCGAATTCAAGGACTCGAGGACGACCATTATATACATACGTGTGCGTATATACAGTCACGCGCGCACAAGTATCACAAGTATTATTATTATACAATAACACCGCGCTCGCCTTCTGCTCTTAGATAATAATATTATTAAGTTTTAATAACAGCGATACAATACACGATAAATATATTATATCGTATTTAAAATAATAATATATATATTTTAAACGTCGTGTAGGTGCGGCCAGGCACTACAATTCGATTTCTCCGACGGCGGACGAACAAACACCACCCCCGTCGACGATCGACCGGTCGATAACAACAATAATATAACATTGTCGGCGACGACGCCGCGGATACGTCCCGTACCGTTCACGTCTGGTTTTATATGCCGAGTGGCGGCGGCGGGCTAATAGCGGCCCGGAGCCGACGATTACGATAAAGGATAATATATAAAGTATAGTCGTGAACGTTATGGAAACGCGCCGAGTGGCGAGATTCGGTGGCGGCCAAAACGATTTTATCGACGCGCGCGGGGTGAGATACGCGTCGTCGTGAAACGCAAAAGATTATGCGCCGTGCGATGCGATTATTACCCCGATCGGATATCGCGTCGCGAGTTCGTGAGATCGATAGTAATAATAATAATAGCGATCGGTGGAAAAAAAAACCATAATTATAACAGGGACATTGGCGGAAAACAGCCGCGGGACACGCGGAATGCCGCGTACGGCGGCGGTCGGGTCGGCGGCCGACGGTCTCGGACTAAATTATAACACTAAATATTATATAATAATATAATACAGGCTCGCGGCGGCGGCGGCGGCGGCGGCACCATCAGACGAGCCGCGAGCCGGCGGCGGACGATCGAACGATGCGTTTATTAATTTGTTTGTCATTACTGGCTGGTATTTAGGGCACACACGCGCGATTCGCGTGACGAGGTCCTCGCGCGTTTCGTACACAACGGCGTACTATATTTATAACGTTCGGTAAAAGACGCGTTTTATAACCGAGAGTGTGTGTGTGTGTGTGTGTGTGTATGTTTAGAATACGACGCGAGAGAAAGACGAGGAAATAAAAGACAAACTAAAAAGTGTCGTCGTTTTTATAACGCGGCAACGGGCGCGCAACAGAGTCGTAAAAAGTACACGCGCCGCATTTAAAAACGAGGAGAACGTATTGCGCGCGGCGCCCGTCGTTTTATTATAATAATAGGTTTACGAGAGGAGTCCTGTCGGGATCGTTTGACCGTAGTTTTTCGGTAAACACCACTCGTCTCGGAATTCGTTTTAAATGTCGTAATCGACGCTTCTTGGATAGATTCCGGGCCCAGAGAGAACGAGAGAGAGAGAGAAAATAATTATCGGACAGTTTTTTACGATCAGATGAAAACGTTTGGAACGAATTAAACCGACCATCCGATTATTATTGCTGCGAGTCGATCGATTTTTTAACGATTTCAATATGAGAATGTCCGCGGGAAAATAAGATTTTGAAAATACTACACACAATATTATTATTGATTGTTATGAACGGAAAAAATATTATTGTCGCACAACAACTATTTACTATAGTTGCCTATAGTATTTATGTTTATCGTCTATACTTGGTCGATGCGTCGTGAGAATTTATGGTATTATGTCGAGGAGTGCCGATTATGGAGTGGACTCCGACTCTTGGAAATCTTCGTTTTTAAATTGTTATCGATATTCAATGAATGTCGTGACGAGTCGGCTGAAACGATACGTCACCGCCGGGAAAGCGACGTCCGACACTTTAGAAAATTAATTATATTATTACGCGCTCGAGACTGCTCTCCAAAAAATATGGGCCAAGAACGTTCGAGGTGCGCGTTATTATAATATGATAATCACGCAGTGTAGACGACAGGATTTTGTCGGACAAAGAAACCACTGCAGTCTATACAAAGCGCAGAAAAAGTCGCATCGTTTTCATTAGGCACGACGCTGCGAGGTCGGGAAATCGGTCTCATAGTTATAAGAAAATTACGTATAACTAGACGTAGGTCTACTGGGTTTTATAGTATTTGTAAAATTCACGATTAATATTTTAACTCTTAATAAATAAGTATTGATAAATTATCGTTATTTTATTTCCTTTTCCCGTAAACTTATCATCGTTTAGAAACCATGTGTGTTTTCACAACAATAAACGTACGATTTAAAATAATAATTATCCATCGTCGTCCATCTAGAATATATACTACAGACGAGCGTTTTCGGCGTTTTATTCGTCCGTATTACATAATGCACGTCACAATCTATCTTGTGAAAAAAAAAATGAAAAAAAAAAAATGAGATCGTCTAAATACCTAATTGCGGTATATACGGTTTTCGCGATTAAAGCGGTTATTAACACGCGGACATAATTATCGTATAATGGTTATTAATATTTAAATAATTAAATATAGACGAGCGGATTGGAAAATCGCGTCGTTTGCCAAGAAAATAAATATAATTTATAATAAGCTACATAAATATTTGTAAACGCGAGTCGTGTATATATGAATATACTATATTATACGAACGAACCCGAAAATACCATTCGTCTTCCTACACTCGAAACTATTCGAAAAAAAAAAAAAAAAACGTTTCGGCGGATACACATTATATTTTATTTAAAACAAACGTTTGAGACTTGTTACGAGCAAAATAAATTTTTTACATCGTGACTTTCGACGATCGCACGGCTGAACGACCGCCCGTAATTATGACGACCGTCGCGCGCGCGCGAGCGCGCACTACATATAATATTATAATACGCTGTAAGACATTATTAAAACACATGTCAACCGTTCAACATCTGACCGCGTACAAACGATATGCACGAATATGTTTGGCATATTTTTCGCCTTTTCTATAAATCGATATAGATAAATCCGACGACGAGCGAGTGAAATCAATTATCATTTACTCGTCGCCTTATTACGTTATTATAATTAAAATCGCTATTTTTTCGTATTATGTATACTACGCTAATGCGGTAAGATATTTTATCAAACGCCGAAGGCTATATTATAATATATGATGGTCGACAAACGCGACGGTATTGTGTTATGAAATATTATATACTACTAATAATATCATACTATAAATGTAAATTTCTTTTAAGCGCGCGCGGCCGTAGTAGCTGTACCTAACAGGGAAAAGGATTTATTGTGCCCGGCCCCTCCTATTTTTTTCATTCATGGATCCCGCGCCCGATTGCGAGTAATGTTTAATGTGAAAAGTCATTACATAGTTATCGACGCGTACTACGCATGGTTATAATCACGAGTGAAATTGCACAACGACCGTGTCGCGAGAAACTAAAAGTAAAAAAAAAAAAACCCGACACATTTTCATAATAATTATTATGAAATCGCGTGGGAAAGACGAATTTGTAAAGTATTATTTCGGCGCGATCGGTTCGAATACGCGATGACGAATAGTGAAACATGCATGTAATACGTATATACCGCGCGGTGACCTTTTTTTTCCATAATATTTATTATAACACCAACGCGGCTTGTAGGAACGATTTTCACGAATTCCGATTGATTTATCTCTCCTCGGAACGTCGAGATCCAACGGACGGCAATAATACTATAGGATCGTACGAACGGCCGAAAACCGATTCAATATTAAAACATATAAGCCTCTTCGACTCATAATTACCCTTCTATACCTATTAAATTCTATTCTATACCTATCCTAAATCCGACTGAATAATAAATTCACATAAAAATCCGTTGATGTATTACATTTGTACCAACTACATTGAAATACTCTAACTGGTTAGTTCTCTTTTGGTTTCCAAAATTTTCAAGAACAATAGATTTCTTTAGAAAAATATACTTTCGAACGAAACGTAACACTGACCAAGAGAATAATATTTCAAACACGATATATTCCCTCATATTCCAACTATACCAAGCGGAGATTCGGTTCGATTTTTTCAACTCGAATTGAAATTTGAGTAAACGCGATCGGTGTTATTATTCATCGTGAAATAAACGTATTATTTATAATATAAGAGACGGCTAATACTAAACTGCGAAACATTCCTAGTAAAATTAGTCATAAACGCGCGAGCACACGATTTTCCAGGGGGTTTGAGAACCGTTCGAGGAGGCTAAGCACTATACATTCTCTCACGATCTTTATGAAATAAATATGATTTTATTATGACGTCGTCGTCGCTGTCGAGAGAACGACGGCGGCGCGGCGGTCGTTTGTTTTCCCGTTTCTTTCGTACGTTTTCGATCCGCACATATGCGGCCAGGCGACGTCATATCATCATCGACGATTAGGGTTTTTTTTTTATCTTTGTGTGTGTTTGCGCGTGTTCTGATCCCGCTCGCCACTTCTCTCGAATTCTTTTTTGAAAACCCGTCTCGTCGCGGCCGATGGCGCCTTTTTTGTAAACCTAATGCTCTGCACGTGTACGCGTTTAGATTTTTAAAATAATAATAACGCGCGGAGAGGAGGCGGCGCGGACCTATTCGCCATTCGCTCGTCAACCATACACACGCGTATTATATACAATGTGATACGACTCGTTTGACTGACAGGCGACCTTCCCACAAAATGCTCGGCGGCGGCGGCGTCGGCCAGGACCGCAGTCGTCGTCGTCGTCGCCGCCGCGGCCGAAATTCGCGAGCGCCCCGAAAAACCCTCTTTTTCGAAAAACGGTCTCGTTTTTTTTTTCCAACGATTTTATTACCGCCGTCCGTCATTATATTATCGACGCGTCAATGTGTGCTATTGTCGAGGGGGTGTAGTATGTAATGTAGAATATTATAAATATATTTTATAGATTTTTCGCGCACTAGAATCGGCGTAGGGGGAAACGGCCATTACGAACGCGCGCCGCTCCCGCAACACCTGCCGCCTGGCCCCCGGGGTCGGTCGCCTATAATATAGTAACAATCGCGCGCGCGCGAGCGCGAACAACCCCGGTGTCCCTCGAGGGGGCGAGAGAAGGGCCGAAAAAAAGAGAGAAAAAAACACAGAAATTTGCGGTTTCACGAGCGCTAGATTTATAAATAATATCGTCGCGAAACACGCGATCGAAAGTCGGAGTGATAACGACCGAATCGATCGAACCGGCACCAATAAACCCTACATTGTCCGATTAAATATTCATGGAAAACACGTCGGTTTTCAATCTCACCGTCGTCGTCGGAAAACGAGAAAAAAGAGCGTTTTTAAACAGAAAAGTCGTTCCGAGAGCCGACATGTGTGATGGTCGACATTGATTTCCGTACGTTCGGCGCGAACAACAATACCAATCGCAATAAACGATCGAGATTTAAAATACTATTAAAAACGCGTATATAAGATGCGAATAATAGCGAACGCCGCCGCCGCGCCAACACGTAATACGTAAATGATATCAAAACGTGTTACACAACGCTCGCCACAGTCGTTCGCCGTGTGTATATAACATTGTTATTATTATTATCATAATGGTATAATAATTATGGCGGATATCGTCAGCAGCTAATAAAAAATAAAGCGAAAAAAAAAAAAGAAGAGAAGCGGGCGCTGACGTTCGAATCATTATCTTGTAATTTTATAAGTATACACACACACACACACACACGCTCGTTTAATACGACCGTCGTCGTCGGTCGACGTCGTCGTCGTCGTGTCGATGACTTGATTTCGATCACGTTTTTTATAAATAATTTTTTTTTTCTTTTTCATTATTATTCTCGCTCGCGTCCGTCTGTAAAACGTAATAATATATTATACGAGCCGCGCGCACTTACGACAAAGACGGTTTTTTAACGTTTCGTTTTATTATTATTATTATTCAAAACGCGGCGATTATCGTACACATAAACCGCGCGATAATTGCTCTGCACGACCACCACCGCGATAACTGCAGGTACGCGATTATAATATACGCATTACATAATATTATAATATGCGCGTTTGCGGAGGGAAAACTGCAGGCCGAAACGATACGCGTCAGTTGGACATACACACATAGACCCAGTATACGTTCGGTGGCCCGATTCGGGCGGGAGCCGTGGCCCCGAGGACTCCGAGACGCGTCCCGATTGGTTAGGATTTTTATCACGAAATTAAGACAAGTAGTTTTTTTTTTTCTATAATAATATTTTAACAACATTTTTGTCGGATATATCGTTTACGATACAACGGAACAACGACGACGAGTGCCGCCGCCGCCGCCGGTTACAATCGATTATTTCGTTCTCGCGAATGATTAAACTCGGGGAAAGTATAATAATAATTATCGGACTACTGCAATCGAAATGCCCGAAGAGTTATGGTTTTCAAGTACACGCGTTTTAATGTACGCATAACGTTGTTATTTTTAGTGAGTTTCGACGGTATAATACGTGTACGCGCGCGTTTTTATATTTATTAGCTTCTATCGTCGCAGACCATATACTAACCGTGCGCGACGATGATTTATTAATTATTGTTGTTTAATTTCTACGTTTGAGACGACTCGCACACGGATAGGCCTTTTGGCCGCCGAATCGCCGGCTACGCCCGCTGCCTGCGCGTTAAATGATTCGCGACGGGACCGAATCAAATTTATTTTCGTCCTAGACGACCGTCTCGTGTGCTGGTTGCGGCGTCCGTGGCGTTCGCGCGGGCAACGCGTTGGTTACGATTTATTTAACCGACTTTATTGTTCGCGTCCGATACGATCGGGACGGGTACCCAGTATCGCGGACAACAACACGATACTCGATGGGGGGGGGAGAAAAACGATCAGCGATCGTCAAGACTACGTAAGCACGCGAGCGGCGTAAGTGTCTATTCCTATTTTATCGTCTATTGAAATAAAAGTCCGATTATATAATACTATCATAACTATATGGATACGCGGCGCCGATTAAAACCGTATCGAACCGCTCAGAGTCGGCCCGACGAGACGAATTTCTCACATAGGATTTATGTCTATGGGGTTATAGGGTCATGCCTGGGGCCAAATGTATCCGTCGTGATGGTGGGCGGGGCCAGTGGAAGGCGCGAGGCTCGGCGTAGAGCTTTCCCGGTCGCCGCGGTGCGAATGCGCTTTGCGATCGCGGCATGTTTACGGGAGTAGCGAATGCGTTTTCACACGCGTGTTATTATCGTGTGCGGAATAATATTTTATCGCGACTGTGTAAACGGAAGACGCCGCGCCGCGCCGCGCCGTCGCGAGGGGGCGAAATTCCGGTCAGAGCCGCGCCCTATCCCGTCGATTACGTCACTTATCGGCGAACCCGGGGTCGCAGACAGGTCCTGCGGGGGCGACCACTATCGGGAAGGGCAGAAGGACCTTTGCGTTCACACGATTCCAGAGCCGTATTCAAAATTCAGGCACCCCGGGGGGGTATACTTGCAGGAAAACGTCGTTCATCTCATAGAAGAATTCAAAATTCAAAAGCCCCGATAATGACATACGTTATTACGTACATATTATTTTATTCTACAAAGTCGAAAATCTGTGTGTTATCGTTGCTATAATAAAATAGATTCGAATTGGACGTCGAGCCTTTCGCAGATAACGGGCACCTACGAGTATATCGACATATACTGCAGATATATTATATTATCAATGACTGAAAATATGGTCCTCTAAATACGAGCCCGCACGATCCCGTGGCTTTTTAAAGTAGTTTCCGTGTAATATAATGTAATACAATCGTACCGTATGGGACTTTCGGCGGTCCTGGACGTTATTCGAATACCGTCGGGTTATAATATGACCAATAGTTTTATAGTTTTGTGCACAACAAGCGATGATTATCATCGGCGGCGACGTCCGTCGTTTCGCCTCAGCTCGCGGCGAATATTAAAACGAAGCCCCCGAGTACGGGTCTGTGCCAGAGGTAAATTATAAAATCGCGACGTCACGCACATAATAATAACAGAGATCTTTTCTTTTGCTCGCCTGGCCCCCGGCGACCTTTGTCGGCACTATTATAACATTAAGGCGACAAATATGAAAATTGTATATTCTATACTCATCGGTAATAGGTACGTATAATATTGTGTATATAAAATGTTATGTAAACGACGCGCGGGTCGTCGGCACATCGTCTTCGTTGACAAAGTGCGCGTCGCGTCGTTTTTCTCGCGGATTCCGAAGGGGGAAAAACAACGTTTGACACACACAAAAGTGATGTCTCGAGAAGGGCGGGCGGGCGATTATTACGCGCGCTTTATGTATTTTGTTCGCGCGCTACGGGGGAGGGAAAAAAGCCCCTCGGCGCGTTAAACGACGACGACGTCCCGAGATTCGTCCGCGCGCGACGCAGTTCATTACGCGCCTCGTATATATACGCGCACATTGTTACCGCGTTATTATTATTACGCACGACATTGAATCGAGTCCACGGGTTATTTTTAGGTGGACAGAATAGAGTCCGACGAAAAGCTACAAAACCGCGGAAAAAGAACAATTATTGTCGCGAGAGCTGATGGACGAATGAGATATTATAAAATACGAATAGAGATTTTCAGATTTTAATCGTTTAAATTCGTATCGTTTAAGTTTTTACCAGTAGCCACGCGTTTAAATTTTACCTTCCTAAAAACGACACACGTTTTTCAGGAGACTACTCGGCCAACCTCTACGCGAATGTTTAACGCAGACGCTTGACTCTTGAAACGACCGATAAAATAATAATTATCGTTTGACTCGATTTCGAGAACCCCGAAAAGCATTCGAGAGCGATTGCTATATAGGATTATCACGCGTTTTTATTATTATTATTATCGTTGTTATCGTATGCACTTTTGTGCGTCGCAAACGTTTTTATTTTTTTCGATTTGATTTTTCCGGCAGACTTTCCGAGTGTAATTTATATCGTATAATCAACGGAATCGGAAGCGGTAATTTTCCGTCTCTTTAGACGATCACGCGCGCAACATATAGACCCCCGGGGCTAAAACGGTGTGTACTACGACACACTTATAGCTCAAAGAACGAAGCGCGCCACACACGAAATTTGAAAGTTTTAACGTGAATAATTTTCCATTTATGTTTTTACGTTATTATAGTCGATGGGGAAATGTACATTTTGTATCCGCTATTATTATTACAAACGATGTAGAATAATTTCGTTTGTAATAGTTTATCAGTGTATTATAATATACTCTTGGTAAATCGGCGAGAGAAACGAGAAAAAATGTAAATTCGTATAGTTCGTTATTTCCAAATAAATACTACATATTCCAACCGAGTTTACGTCACCGACTATGAACTTTTGTTTAAAATAAAATATGGAGTAAGAAAATTATCGCTCGCGATGATCTCCTGCACAATAAACCTATTTTTTATTTGTTTTCTATCATTTTTCCTTTTGAGTTTCGGTCGCTCGTCGGTGAATCCGACACGCCGCCGGGAACGTGTTTTATAATATCGTTAAAAAAAAAAAAAAAAACCCATACCTAACGTCGAACCCGATGTGTAGCGTTTAGAAAAAAACGTGCCTACACCCGCGACATTGCGGGTCTCGTAAGGCATTCTTCGCGTGAAATCGAAAATATTATATAGGTAGTGATGATCGCGTTTTTTGCGCACTCCAAAAAAAAACCTAACGCGCGTAAATCGCAGTACTCGCGATGTGAGCGAAATAATAATATTCGGCAATCAATTCGTCGTCAACCGCTTTTGTCAACGTTTTGTGTTGGAAGCCAGGCTATTATACACCGATTCGTTCGTTTTCCAACCGGAGAGGGTCGGTTTTCATTTTTATTACCGCGCAATTCGCGTTTTTATCGCCGCGGCGACGTTTTCATTCCGCCCGCGGTCGAGGGGGCTCGACACTAACGATATTAACCGCACACGAATTGTGACATTAATATACATTTGAATAATAATGATAATAATGTTTATTCGCAAAGACAAAGACGACTACGCCGTACAGTCTTAAAAGACCGCGTTTCCGAGTGGGGTGGTGCGTGACTATTTAGGACCGTACGGAAATTCGCGACGGGATCCCTAGGACTCGATAAAATCGCTCTGCGCCCGTTATAAGTCGTCTGAACAACACGCGAGTATACGTATTTACCTAAACGAACGCGTCGATTTTCGAACGAGGTTTTCATAATATAATATATGAACCTAAATAGTTGTACCGCAAAGGTGTTCCGGTTAATTTTTTCGAGAGTATACCAAGTGGGATCGAATATTTAACACTATACCAATATTTTTATGAACGGTCGTGTTGATAATATGAAGAAAAAAAAATGAAATGAAATTTTTTTAAATATAATATATTTTAAATTACCTTTATGAGTCTACAGAATATAAAAACATACTCGCATATTTCATACGGCGAACGGAAAAATAATAAAACGTTACGGTAACGGATTTACTGATAAATTGTGTGTTCGGGCGCACTTCGAACGCGATAGTCAAGTATAGTTTCTCGCGATCTAATGGTTAATAAATAAATGTAATATTTCGGCCATCGGCGAAAACAACGAATGGCGATAACGTAATTTCAAAAAAAATAAACTAAATTTAATTTCCAAGCATTTTCCGAGCGACCAAAGTTTTTCGCCTTTGTACACGACAGTATGGGAACACCCCCCCCCCCCACCCGGTTGTACGAAATGTATACGTTTTATGTCGTAATGATCGATTTCACTCGCGTCGGACGTAAACCGCGTCGATTAGAAAAAACACAATAATTTTTAACAGAACGATCGCGCGCAGGTAACGGGGTCGAACAGATAAAAAAGAGGAAATAACAATGTTCTGCCTTTACATGGTAATAATAATATAATTCGACCGAACATTTCGCCGCCGCCGTCGGCGAGTCGATTATTAAAAATGCTACATCGTCTGTTGTTCTGAATCGGACAATAATGCGCTGCCCAGTATTATCGACGATATCGAGAAAATTAAAATTAATTACAACAATAATCGCACGAGTTACATAATTCGTAATTGTTATGGACAGTTCGATTCAATCATTTATAAAAAAAAAAAACGTAAATGTATAATGAAACGTTTGAAGGTAATTAATTCGTTATGTATATGTAATATAATATCAGTATCAGTAGAATGATTTTACTTTCTAACCGCGGAAAAAAAACAAAAACGAAGCTATTTTAAATCGACTGAAAACTGGTTCCGTCGAACGGAAGAATATATGTACGTATATTATTCGGCTAACGATTGACACCGGCGTTTGATTTTTATAAAATAAAGTAAATAGTAATTATTTCGAGACGATAATAATAATTTCGCTTTGGTCGATAATTAAAACCTTAAAACACAGTCGCGTCTGTGTTGTCATTGAAATAATAACGCGAAAATTCGCTAAACCACGGAGTTATAATAATTCCACGCGCGATTATATTAAATTGCACTGACGTAATTTATACCCGTGAAAACGTCGAATTTAGACCGAATCCGAATAGGGTCTCTCCGAATAAAAATCTTCCGCTCAGACTCATGTATAATTATTATAATTTTTCTATTCTAATCATTTTCTCTTCCTTTTTATATCGCGTTTGACGAAAAATAGAGTATAAAATCCGTCTTTTACGGAAATCATATTGTACGTATTTACAATGCGAACAGCGCCCGGAACAGAGGAAATGACCGACTATTACACGGATTTAATTCCAATAAATGATAAAGCGTAAACTCCTACACCGTAAAAAATTAGAAATTCAACGAACGCGTTCATATGGGAGTGTTGCCGAACGAAGCGCAAGTTCGCGAGTCGTGACGTTCGGCGACGGAGATGAAAATACACAACAATTTAAAAAAAATACGAGTACCCCTACGTTCGAATTCACCGAGACGCAGAAAACGAAAAATACCGTCGAGGATCGCGTAAAAAAAATAATATACAAGTGCGCGAAATACGATTAAATATTAAATCTATCCAATACGTGATTTTGTATAAATCTAATCGAATTAAAATCACGATGAATAATAACCGATCTCGTTTATTCGAATATAATAAATTTTATTACTGACCTATGATCGGGGATACATTGAGTATTTACAACGACGAAAAAATAAGAAGATTTTTTTTTTTTTATACTTAAAAAGACCAACGGCCGAGAGGGTGGCCGACTCTAGGGCTTTTAGTTTTTCATTTAACCGAGGGATAGTGGGGCGTATTGTTATAATTAAAATAATACAATAAGGTACTCACTCTGTCCGAGGTGAACTCTCTTCATCCACGGGTAGATCTGCGGCGGGTTCTGGCCGGAGCTCTGTTTTCCTCCGCCCGAAGCGGCCGGGCCTCCGCCGCCGCCGCCGCCGCCGCCGTTGGACGACGTGGACGATATGGACGAGGCGGGCGACGAGGACGTCTGCGACACCGGGCCCTGGGCCGCGGGCGAGGAGCCGGGCTGCGCGGGGCCGCCGCCCGACGAACGGACGGACTTCATGACGACGGCGGGCGGCGGCGACCGGGAGCCCCCGCCGGGCTGCGGCGGCCCGGCGGACGTGGTCAGGTCTTGCGGCGAGCTGATGCCGTTCGGCGTGGCCG